>QUSF01000024.1:8886644-9011813 GCA_003676055.1 Chloebia gouldiae
AAAAAATCAGCCGGGCAGGAAAGCCGCCTCTCATTGGCTTCTCCCCCTTTAAATCCTCCTCTGCTCAGCCCTGGTGAGGCACATCTGGAGCGCTGTGCCCAGGTCTGGGCTCCTCGCTACACAAAATACGAGGAGCTACCGGAGAGGGTCCAGCAGAGGTCACAAAGGTGATGAGGTACCTGGAGCACTCTTAGAAGGAGAGACTGCGGGAGCTGGGCCTGTTTAGTCCAGAGAAAAAGAGACTGAGAGGGGATCTCATCATTATATATAAGCATCTCAAAGGCAGGTGCCAAGAGGATGGTGCCAGACTCTTCTCAGTGGTGCCCAGCTACAGGATGAGGAGCAGTGGCCACAAACTAAAACACAAGTTCCACCTCAACATGAGAAAGAACTTCTTTACACGGAGAGTGGCAGTGCACTGGAACAGTTTCCCAGTGAGCTCATGGAGTCTCCTTCCCTAGACACATTCCAAACCCACCTGGGTGCATTCCGGTGCCCCCCTGCTCCAGGTGAGCCTGCCTTGGCAGGAGGGGTGGGCTGGATGATCTCCAGAGGCTCTTCCAACCACCCTAACAATTCTGTGATTCTGTGAAATGTGGAAAAGCACATTCAAAGAATGGAGTTGCCACATAAAAGCTTAGGGCCATCACACTGCGTGTTCCACTCAGCCTGGGACAGCACTGAGGTGCCAGAACGCATTGAGCACGCAAGGACTGCTGAGTGTTAAAGCAAAGACAACAGTGGAAAAGACTGGGGGAGAGGCCTGGGTGATGCTTCTCTGATTTTATCCTGTCAGGCAGCATCAAATCATGTACAACCACAGAGAAATATTAATTATACCAAAGCTTTTTAGGAAACGCCCCCATTCCAAAAGAAAGCTTCCAGAATGAAAGCCAAGCAAACTAAAATAACATTTTCAATTTTTCAAAAATAAAAGCTGTGCTAAAACTGAAAACTATTTTGTAAGAAAGGCTGCAAACAGACACGCTGGGTAAAGCTTTTGGGGAGTTTTTGAGACCCAAACTACTGTACAGTACACATGAGCATGCCTGGGCATCACTTCTGGGATGCTCTCACGGAGCTCATGCCTGGCTGGGGCTGGCAAACAACGCCCCAGGACCTGCAGGAGTCTCCTGGCCCTGATGGTGACAGGCCTGGGGACACAAGGCTCATGCTGGCCCTAGCTTGTCCTACAGCAGGGGTGCTGCAGGGCTGGGCACGGTTCTTGTGCCCCTTGCTGGAGGGGCACTCACTTTCAGTGCCTGTGTTGAGGTCTGACTAAGTCTCCCATGTATTGAGGAATCGGAGAATCAGTTAGATTGGAAAGGTCCTCCAAGGTCATCAAGTCCAACTGATAACCCAGCACTGCCATGTCCACCACACCACTAAAACATGTCCCTTAGTGCCACACCTACTCAGCTTCTAAATACCTCCAGGGATGGTGACTCCTCCACTGCTCTGGGCAGATTGTTACAATGCTTGGCCATCCCTTTGATGAAGGAATTTTTTCTAATATTCAACCTAAACCTCTCCTGGCACAACCTGAGGCCATTTCCTCTGGATCTGTTGCTGTTACTCGGGAGAAGAGGCCATGCCATCTCACTACACCCTCCTTTCAAGTAGTTCTAGGGAGCAAGAAGGTCTTCCCTGAGCCTGCTTTTCTCCAGACTGAACACCCCCAGCTCCCTCCTCACATGACTGACTCTCTAGCCCTGTCACCCAGCTCTGTTTCCTCCTCCTGAGCACACTACAGCATCTCAATGATTATTGCCAAGCAGGTCTACAGTTGTCAAGTAGGTTTCTAACACATTTCCAGTCAGTCATTGCCTTGCCAAGGAATTTCTTGCAGTGCTTTCAAAGCCAAAGAAAACACTGTAACATTTGTCAAGAGCTGGGGGATGGACAGGTACGCAAAAATAAGAACAACATCCCTCTGCTCCTCCAGTGGCTGGGAAACCCTCCCTAGTTTGGAAAGCTGGGAGACAGGGGGCAGGCAGCCACCCCTGTACACACCCACCAACAAAATCCAGCAGTTCCTCGTACAAAGGGACTGCTGCTACAGCTGCTGTGACCACCCAACAACAGCACACAGTATTACACTTGTTACTTGCAATCAGTCTACCTGTGAATTAAAAACCCCATGTATTTTACTGATTACTTCCTTGGGGCCTGGAGAAAGTACAGTGCTGCCAAGTGCTGCGTGCAGGGTTTGTACACAGCTCGTGGGCTGTGCCATTTCATCAGCTCCAACGGGACCCACGCTCCCCCAGAGACCAAAGGCAGCTTCTGGGGCTGGGCTGCAACAGCAGACCTGAGCTCGACCCTTAGCAGCAGTTCCCAGGCCAGGCAGCCTCAGGTCCTCACATGTGTGATTTTTAGGTGACAAGTTCCCCTTGGGCACTCAGCACGTGCTGCAAGGGCTTGCAGGGGCAGGTCTGAGGAGCAAGACCCAAACCCTGTTAAAGCTGGTGACACTGTGCCTTCTGATTTCAAGGAGCTTTGACTTGGGACCTGCTGACCTGGGGAGATCTTGTGCACATGTTTTATTACTGTTTTAGCTCACCCGTAGATGGCTGGAGGAGCAAATCAAATAAACTCCTAGGCCTGAGAATTAAAACAAGATGAAGTACAAGAAGAAAGGCATGGTTGCCTTGCATTAACAGAGTGGTATTACTACAAAAGCGATTTTTAAAACTATATCCTGTTTTTAAATAAGAATTTTGTAACTAAATTATAAATATATTTGTACAGGCTTATGGCTACTGTGCTCTTTATTATTCTAGCCTGGTTTCTAATGCAAGTTTCTACTTTTATCTTCAGCTTTTAAATGAATGCAGCTCTCAGTGAGCAACTTGGTGCCGTGGGGCAGACATTCCACAGGCTGCAAGCACAGCTGGTGCCTGACTAGATCACTGCATCCCAGTAGATAATAGTGTGGTCCTGGAGCACTGCTGATCTCCTGTGCCACCACCCAACAACAAACCTTGTCCTGAGCAGCAGCCCCTCAGTATGATGTGGCAGGGACAGGGAGCTCAGGAGAGGGAGATACGTGTGATGAGAATCTTGAGCCCATATTTATTTCTGGGTGCCAAAACAGATTTAATATTTCATTAGCTGTGGAGTTTGCAAGACAGCTGATTATGCTGGGCTGAGGCAAAGCAGTCAGTGTTTTTAAATGCAGAGCATCCATTTGAAATTACTACAACTAGGCACAGGCTAGGCAGTCGATGAAATATTTAGCTTGTAAAGCATTTCAGTGTGCAAGGCTGGGGCCAGATATGGGTGCTGTGATGTTGAAAACCACAATACCCAAATCTGAGGTGCTCCAGCCCCCAACATGGAGGCCTCAGAGGTGCAGCAGTTGCCCAGGGAGTGGAGCTATGGGGCTTCAGGGTCCCCCACCATGCCAAGGTGCAGGAACTCCTGCTGGGCATGGACTGGTTTGGGAGGGCACAGGCATCAAAGCCTTTCCTGCAACTCAACTTGCCAGATAATGCTGCCTCTTGCACTCCTCTCCCAGATTTCAGTGGCTGAAAGCATTTTTCTGTAGGGGTAAAGAAGGCACTCTCTCCTCCAGAAGAAACTGTTTTAAAGCAAATTTAAGTTTTTGTTGTCATAGACCTGGTATTTATTTTATTAGCATTTTTATGAGTTTGCTTATTGGAGTTTGTTATTTCTTCCTATATATAGCCCAAACCCTCTACATTCTTGGCATGCCCTGCTCTGTGTGCACATGTTCACCCCAGAGTGATGTGGATGCAGCATCAATACAGCTGCAACAGGGGAAGCTGGTGCAAACTGAACCACAGAAGTCAGGGAATGGTTTTAACATTGGAGCTGCTGGAATGGTACCCAGACTGGATGGTTCAGCTGTGCTGAAGCTTCAGAGGAACCTGGGTAAGAAACTGCTAACCTACTTCTTTTGGGTTACAATTTGTCACTTAACAACCTCTGCACCAGATGGCAAAATTTTAATGAGTTTGTCCAAGGGTAACAGAATAAATGAAATCTGGTTTCTGCCTCCCTCTGATACAATTTCACAGTTCCTGCCCTTGCTGTCCCCCCTCATAGTTCCTCTATGTTTCTGAACCCCTCTCCAAGGCTTCAATTCCTCTTCTCTGTCACACACACCCACAATACCCTACCCTCATTTCTGGACAACTTACATGTTTTTCTGCCTGAGCTCCCTCCCATTTGACCTGTAGTTTGTGCCCAATTTCCAGTAACCCCAGCATTCTTCCACCTCTTCTGACCTGTGCTATGTGGTTGGCAGCAGCAGCACCTGCTCAGGTTTTGCCAAGGTGCTGCTCAGATGCTCAGCCCATCAGTCCTGCTCACCACAGATGCTGGGTCAGATTCTCCCTGCCTTTCCAACAGAAAGCAGAGAAAATACAATCCTTTTTCCCAAGCAGTGCTTAAATTCATTTGAGAACCCACTGACAACCCATTGATGTGGCATTCAAAAAAGGGCTACAAAACTACAGGAATTTATCCAAATCCAACCACCAACTCAATCCCTAGTCAGAGATCACTGGCTGAAACACTTGCTCTGTTTCTCAACTAGTTTAACTATAGAAACAGACCCTGGTATTAGGGAGGGCTTCACTGAGGCACATATTTCTAATTCAGCTGAAGAGTTAAAGGGAAGCCATGACAAGCACTCTCTGCCCCAGGAACTCCCCCAGCATGCCCACAGCCACGTGGTGACTTTACCAAATCTATTTATATGTGCAGTAATCCACTAACAGGTTGGAAAACATTGCACAGTCTGGGAAGAATCAATATAAAGTCTAAAGAACTATAAAGCTCTGAAAATTTTTGTTATTGACTAAAACCTCCTAATAATCCAAAAGCCTTGAAGTTGTACCTGATATGCTGTGAATACCTTCTAATAAGTACTTTGGTAGTTTCAGAATCAAATCCATGATACAAAGGAGGTCACTACAACACAGCTTTAAAGACTAAGGAACCACTGTCTAAATAAAGGCTCATTTTCAAGAACTTTGTGCATGGGAAGCATGTTCTTTTCTCAGCTATGGATTTTTCTTTCTTTTATCTAAATCTTCTTTCACTATAGGCCACTCTCAGCTGCTCTTGCTGTTCTAATGCACAAGTAAGATTTACCAAAGCCTTTTCTCAGAGCTTTTGTTCTCTTAATATATTTCCTTGATGGTTGCAACCAGGTTGATTAAAATTAAGGACAAATATGATTGCAGGATGCCCAAGCACATGCCATGGAAGTCCCTCAGCACTGCCCTAATTTTCAACTCTGTTACTACCAAAAGTCCATGACAGTGGGGATTGCAAGACTGCTCCAAACCTTAGGGCACAACTTTGATTTCTAGATCATGATTATTTTTGGAATGTCCCATCCTCCTGCTCTCACAAAAAGGTTTGATAGCTTTTAAATTTAAGTTAGAATACAATAGAATATAGATGCAAAGCCTAATTCCACTTTCTTGTATGAAAAGATCCTAAATATTTAAAATAGTTTTAACATGTTGCTATTAGTTTTACTTCTTCTGGAGTTAGCTGGATATGCATATACTGGTGTAATGCAAAGGAAAAACACAAAATCAGTGTGTGCACTGAACTCTGTACCCATTAAAGAATCCCCAGCACTTTGTGATAATCACAGTGAGACATTTGGGGAAGGACTTCTTGTGGCTTGTTTTTTTTTTTTTTTTTTAATGATAAAATACCTCATTTAGCAGCAGAATTTGAAGAACATGTTCAGTTTCACTCATATATTACACTTCAGTGTGTCCTGCAGGACTTGACTTGATAGGGGCTGAGTTGCAGAAATTAACTTCATCCAGTCAGCAACACCTGTGCAAAGATAGTTAGAACTGCTTAAGTCACCATATTTGCAAAATTTTCTGGGAAAAAAAACCCAACATTATCTACTCAGAATTTGTCTACATGCTTAAAAATATGCTAATAAGATAATTATGACAAAGTTACACTATAAAGGCACCCTGCTCAAAAAAATGAGATGGAATATGTGGATATTTTTTTCTCCTATAGAAAAACCTATACTTAGCATCAAACTAAAAAAGAAGAAACCAGAATCACAGAATGATTTAGACTGGGAAGCTTCTAAGATAATCCAGAAGGGGGTAAAATAAATAACCCATTTCTACACAGCACAAATGTTTATCCAACTGAATGTAACAGTTGTTAGGTGCTTTTGTTTCAATTTGTGTAATTAATCCAGAAGTTATTAGAAATTTTTTAATGGAAATCTAATCGGGCAATTTTAGGAATCTTTAAAATGAAAATTTTGCTCTTGGGGCTTTCCAAGTTTTGTGTCCTGGAATGGACAGTGGTGCTGACTCCCTGGGCCTCTCCAAAGGCAGTGAGGTCAGTGTCTCTGAGTAACCACAGAGCAAAAACACCCAAGGAGTTCAGAGGCAAACAAGAAATTGAGTATTAATTTTGACTCGAGGTGACAGTTTTCCAGAAGAAGGGAATTTCTTCCAGCAGGGGGAGATTGCAGTGAGCCCGACCTGGGCTGCTCTGCCAGAGGAGTGCAGCCTGCTCCCCTGTTCACACTGGCTGATCTCGAGGCCATAGCAAGAACTAGGGTTGTTTTCCCAAAAAAACCTTTGTGCACGATGCTCCTTCTGTAGTGTCCACAGCAGCCGGGTGCTAAATCACCGCAGCAGCACCGTGCATGCATCACAGAGGGTAACAAACAGCAGCAATCACCTCTCCTCCCCGGGAGCTCTGGCTGGGAAGAAGCAGCTCTAGCTTTTTTCCAGTGTCTTCATGAAACTGAAGATTGTGTTTGCCAGGAGGTCAGCAGTGAGCCCCGGTGTGGTTTGGACCAGCCTGTGCACTCAGGCACTCACCTCCCTCCATTCACTCAGAGCATCCCTATCCCACGTGCAGGGCTGGAAAATAAAAATAGATATAATAAATACCAAGTCTAATTCACTTTTTTTTTTTTTTTTACAAGTAAGGCAGTACAGCAACCTCAGAAATATTCCTGATTTATATGCAAGTCCTCTTTTACTTAATTTTTTATCAGTACCTAACAGCACTAAGGCATGAAGCCTAGGCAGACATGCAAACTGCAGCCCTGGAAAACCCAGGCAGCAGTACAGCCAGAGGATTAACCAAACATGAGGCATTAGAATATTGCAAAGAGGATCAAAAGAGATTTGTGACTGAAAAGCCACCCACCAGAATTACAGTCAGCTGAGAAGCTGGACAGAGAAAATGTGGGTAAATGTTTTGCATTTAGATGGCTCCTAGAATAAACTTAAACTGCAATAAAACAGCAGATCAGGCTTCCCTGCAACATGGAGCTGCAACAAAGCCACCTTCTTTCCACACTGAAAATCATAGCTTTGTGACAGTCAAATATTAGCTGGAAAAAAGCAAGAATCACATTGAAACATGGTCGCTGGCATGCCTAAAACAAAGAGCCCTGAGGGCAGAAACAAAGCAGCAGCTGTACAAAAACTGCCATACAAAAGGAAACAATACAAAGAAGTAAGAGGAACTTAACGCCCAATCTTGCCATAACATTTCCTTCTCAAAAATAAAAATCACTGTCGGTGTTCCTGCTCCAAAAAGATACTAAAATTAATTATTAAACAGGAAATTGCTTCCCAGCAGCAATAAAGACAGACATCACTGCAGGCGTGGTTGTGGGTCAGCAGAACAGTGACACACTAAAACCCTGCTCCTGCCAATTTTGTGACATCTGTGGATGTAGGGAAGTCATGTGTTTCAGAGGAATGTTGTACCCATGTCTGCATCTCCAAATTTTCACACTGAGATCAACATTATTCTGAGCAATAACTCCTCCCTTTTCCTCCTCCTCTGCTTTGCTTTCACAGCTTGCTTTGGCTGCACCTGCCTATCTTTATGGCCATCCATAAATCTTTCCTTCCTCCTCCTTTCTTCAGATCCAGCAGGAGAGGGGAGGGCATGATCAGCCAGGTGGGTGTGTGGCTGTTAACTGAGCTTAACCCACCACATTATTTTATCACAGCTTTTTTTCAGAGTAAGGCATCCTGCCCCTAAGAACTTGTTGTTCACGTGTTTTTAGGGACAAGGCCAAAGATGATGAATGGGTGTGAAATGCAGAGTTTTTCCTAGCACCCACATTAAGTCCCCAAACCACTTCTCCATCAGATCAGTTTATCCAGCTTGAAAGATTAAGCAGTACAAACATGTGAAAGGGTGAACTCTTGCTGCCATGAGAGCAGTGATGATGGCTTTTGCTGCTCTAAGAGCCTGGCCCACTTCTCTCAATGCTCCTCGAGGGCAGGCCTGCATCCCCCCTGCCTTTCCGGGATATCACAGGCAGCCCATGGAGAGAGCAGCAAAAACTCTGTGCTGCCATGCAGAACTGGTCAGTGTGCTCAGGAGGTGGGCAATAAAACTGGCCCCCTTTGAGCACAGGCCAAATGGATTTTCAAATGAGCCAGAAGATGCCTTAGAAAGAAGCTGTGGTAGTGGCTGTCTCAGAGGATACATTAAAGCAAAGACAGGGGACTGATACAGATGCTGAGGAATCGCATCCCTTGGGGAGATTTATGGGTGACTGAATCTGAGCTATTGCTGCTGCTGAAAACTTCCATTTCCCTAAATTGCCTTGCTGGCTGAGATCAAGCCCTCTGTACTTTTTCTCATACACCAACATCACCTTTTGCAGCGCAAATGGCAAATAAATTCCTTTATAAAGTCACAAAATTACTTCAGCTGTCACTGAAATAAGAAGATAAATGCGAAATTAATTTTCAGAAGAGTCTAATTTACTAACAATGTCATCATGATTACCTCACATAATAAATATTTTGATATCTTTAGACATTATTCAATACCAAAATGATCTAATTATCTTATCTGAGATACCATCCAATATTAAATGTCCTTTCCACTCTATCATGAGGTTTTTCAGCTGCATCATCTTCAAATCAGAACTCTTGTACACAAGGAAATGCATGACATTATATAGATCAAATAGAAAGATGCAATAATAGTTTTTGGAGGTCATAACTAAAAATATTGCCTATAACTACATAATGGCAAAGAAGAAAATAACAAATTTCATTCATGCTATAGGTAGATGCCTATACACATAACTTTGCAGTTCAATTTCAAGAGAGAAAAAAAAACTTTTCACAATGAAAAAGTAATTTACGTGGGGGGACACAACTGTCTTGAGGACAGTGTAAGCAAGTAGAACAACTCTGCTGAAATAATGTTAGTTATGGATGGTGTGTGCAACAGTTACTCAATGCTCAGGATTGAACAGAGCATGAGCTCACATTTCAGGAGCCCTTTTGGACTAAAATTCTGCTTCAAGTCTCATTTTTCCCAATTTCTCATTAATTTTATGACACCCATTCCCACCTTAAATACAGCAGTGGAAAGAATATTTCAGTTGGAATATGGAGTTAGACGGCATAAAATTGCTACACATTTACTTCATTAAGGCAGGGCTTTGAAGAAAAGCTGATCTTGAGTGCATGTAAAAAAATTTTTATGACTAAAAAGACTCAATGTATTTGATCTGTTAATATGCATCATTCTAAATAAGCCATTGAAGCTTAAGATCATCAACTGCTAAAAAGATCCAAAAATTGAGAAAGCGTGATTTGAATAGTAAGGGGTTTGTGGAATAAGCTTTGGGATGGAATAACACCAGGATTAACACCTCAGTTTTAGTGCTAATTGAGATACACCGTTCACCTTTGGCAGGGGGTGGGTGAACCTATAGGTTTGGAACTGGCAGAGGCTGCTGAGCTAAGCCAGGGCTGGAGCCAGGGGCAGGTCAGACCTACAGCAAAAAATAAACATCCACAAGTACACTGCCAATATGCCCTGAGAAGTGATGCCTAAGCATTCTGCTAGGCAAAGACAAACAGGGTGTATGCTGGAAGAAAACTTGGATTTAAGGCAAAATCTTCTTTATAGAAGCTTGAAAACCACCAAGGCTACAAAATTTATCAGTGGAAGTTTAATGGTGGGAGCGCCAATCTCCATCCATTTTCCAGCTTACAAAAGAGCATACCTTGGGCAGTATGAACTGATGCCTGGTTCTGTTATCCAAGCAGAAGTGTACATTAGAAAAATGTCATGAGAATTACGTGAGAATTAAGCCTTTCTGGATCAGCCTCTGGCTGTTTTAGGGTGCTGATATTCTGTATCACATTGGTTTGGGATATGGCTCTGAGTTTTAACAAGGACAGATATGCACAGACACACACATGGAGTTTTGTACCCTAATAATCTATGATCCACTAGCTCCTCAAACTAGAACATGCCTTGGAGGGATTTTGAGTAAGATTATATAGTTATGTTTTAATAAAGTAATATAATCTCTGAGAGACAAGTGGACTACAAAAAAACCCAGGAAAGCCATTTGATCCCAGGTGATCTGCCAACAACCCTATAGCTCAATATTAACTTGAATAACTTCTCACTCTTTTTCTGACTGTCCCTTCCTTCCCCTTTCCTTCAAGTCAGAAGTCTGCTTTTTGATGTCTGAATAAAAGATTGTTCAGCTGACACAGTTTGAAGTTCAAGATCCTGCTTGTATGAGGCATGACCTCTTATTAGCTGGAAAACTTTACTCAAATACAGGCTTTGTGAGGAGAGGCCAACAAATGGATGCAGTTTCCACAGCAAAACTTGTGTTACTTAGCTTCAAAACAAGCCTGCATTTAGTGAACTAAAGGAGTTGTTCAGTGGCACAGCTAAGAGCTCACAAACACATAAGTCTGACAAATTCTTTTCAGGCAGCATCAACAGGATCCACAGACAGACGGGCATTTCAAGCCTCACTTCTTCTGAATCAGAGAGGATGAATCAGGATGAACAGTTTCAGCCAAACAAGAACATTTAGAGTTCTCATTTAAAGTATCTCATCTAGGAACAGCATCACATAGTACCAGTAAGTAAATAAATAACCCACAGTACATAAATAAACAAATAAGTAAGTGACCAAATAGGATCCTTTGAGCTTCATCAGTCACCTTTTTCTATTTAAAAAAACAAAACCTTAGGCCACTCCATCTTGTTTACAGCCGTGAACAATTTCCTACCCTATTTATAATTGCCTTGATTTTATTTAATAAGGGACTCTAAGATTTTTTCTTCTGAAGTATTTGGACAGAATTGATGTAAAATATACTAGACAGAGATCTGCTATAAGTAAGAATAAATTTGAATAAAGATGTAGCTGTTGAATTCACTTCTGAGATTCCCTGCAGGCTTCCAATACAAGCACTCTATTCCAAACATAATGACAGGCACAATAAATTAATGACCTGTATTTATGAATATAACATTATTTCATGGTTGGCACATACATGCTGTTATCACATCATACTGTCATAATATTCGTTTGATGTTCATATAAGGGCACAGTTAAGAAAAGAGTGTTCATCACCTTTTTATTAAGGTGACAAAAAAATGAGAACCATCTCTCACTTGGAAGAAGCTTGTTTGGAAATAATTTGAAACACTAGCCCTCTCAGGAGAGGCAGCAAAAATATCTCTTCTATCATCTTACAAGAGTAGCCTGTGAGCCACGTTAATCATCTTGGACTGAAATTTATAACAACATATGGAAGACTTGCCTCACTATTATTAGAAGTTGCAAGTTAGTTTCATATGTGTTCCTCAACTAATTTAAGGGTCACTTCTGCTTCGAACATTATACCCCAAGTAATAAGTGCTATAACAGGTCATTTGCATTCAGGAAATTATTTTTGGAAGAAGCTCCTGCTTGATGCAAAAGGGCAAAGGACACTGGAGACTAAAGCCAAGAATTGACTTCTCTTGGCCCCTGATCCACACAGCTTTTGCGAGTCCAAATGATCTTTTAATTCAGTTTGAAAGGATTTTGATAATATTGCCTTTGGACTATTTTGTCTTCTGTGATATTTTGCCAGGTTTTATTGATATTTACTCATGGCTTTGTGTATATGCCTCTTAAAGAACAACACTGCACACAAGATTTGATCTCTTCAGCCAGGACTGTGACTTCCTTGTACCTTTACCATGCTTCAAATTTATTGTTATTTCATCTTTAGAAAGAAGAAAGTAATTTCATGTTACAATACCACTGTCTTGGTCTCTGTATTTTAGGCATTAATAAAGAATTTAGTGAAAAGCTGTCTGCATCCTTTTGGGTATTGATACAGCTCCTCAGTTCTCCCAAGCAGTAAACTGCAAGCAAGGTTTTATGCTCCCTCCTGCAGTGAATTTGATGGTGTTACAAATATTTACATAGACACGTTGGTGATGATACCATTGCACTGAAATAGTATCCATACCCCACCCTCTTCCCCAAAATCAAAACTCCCCAAGCTCAGTCCTACAGCCATTAAAAGACATTTTAGAAGGTTCTCAGCCAATTTCAAAAGTCATCACTGAACATTTTCAGTCAAGTGAACAAAGTCTGTTTATTTAAGCTCTGAAATACTTCTTTTTCCTCATGAATTTTCTTTAAATATAGTCACGCTGCTCCCACACTCAAGCACACAGCAGATGGAAAATAAATTTATTCTAACTTATTTCCTGAACACTGAGCATGCAGCAGGCAAAATCACAGGTGGTGGTGTATACACTGGCTGCATGATACACCACTGGCTAGCAGTAAAAATAATGTTACATTTTACTTTTCCCCCATGAGGAAAAGTACATTTCAGATCTTCTAGTGGAAATAAGATCTTTTCTTTGAAAAATTTCGGGTTCTTACCCACTGTTAAATTCTATTTAAGGGCTGCCACTGATAGAAGGGTTTAGTATTCTAATTATCACCTCACTAAATTCAAGTGCAGTATTTAAAGCTATTACCTGATTTTAAAAAACTAACCTATGCAAATCTGGGTTTAGATTCAAGACATTTCCATGTTATAGAAGTAGCCAGAACCACTCAAAGTGGAATAATATGGTGCTGCTTTTTAAGAGCCACAGTTCTCACGAGGTTTGGTCATTGTTAAATGGGAAGCACTTTGAGAAAAATGCTTTCATTTTGTCTTCTAGTCAGACAAACCTGTGGAGCAAACTGTTCAGCTGGGAGTACTCAGTCAGCCAGAGGAACAACTGAATTACCTGCAAAGCTTATAGGGTTTCATGCTTATTATTCTTTTAAAAAACTGTTATTATTTAATGAGAATAGCAGCTATTTAGTTTAATTAAAAACTTCTTTTCAACATGCGGGTACTTTTTTTTTGTCGCTTCCAAATACTCATGTGTAGAATGAGTAAATATAGGACAGCTCTGGTTTATCTACATCTGTCTAATTTATATGTTACCTTGCCAGAAATACTGCAGATATTTGTAGAATATTGTTGATTACTCCATCTTCAGAGAAAGAAACTCCTTGCAGTATAACCCTAGAGAAGGGAGACAAGAATGATATAGAGCTGAAGCACCAATACCTAAAAAGTAGAGCTATTTACTATAGAAAAAAAAAAAAGAACAAAATAAATTATCTAAAGTTATGCATGGAACAGAGAATGAAGATAAGAAATCACTGGTTTCTCATAAAAAGAAATAAATTTTACAAAAGTAATGGAATGGAAAGAAAACACACTCCATAGGGGTTAAAAAGACAATACCTAATACATAATGAGCTCACAGGAGATGCCACCATTATAATGGATTTAGAGCACCCAGATTTACTGCAGTATACACCTCAATGCTTGGAAAGGATTTCTGATCTCATGCTTTCACACTAAAGCCAGCCTTTAGCAGAGCTCAAGGTGTAAGGTGGCAGATTATTTTGCAGGCTTGCTGAGATTCCTTGAGGATTATGCAGTTTCCTAGCGCCCATGATTTTGCTAATATAACAAAGGACCTGGTTATATTCAAACAAGCACAGTTATCAATGATTTCACAGCCTCAGCTAAAATCAGTGAGGTATTAATTAAACAGAAGAAAACAGAAAAGTATATATTTCATAGAACATGCAACTTAAAGACAGTTTCCCTGGAAAACAAAAGACATTGGCAAAAACCAGAAGAGAGAATGGAAAGGTAAAAGAAGGAACAGCAGCTCAAGCAACAAAGTTTGCATTTCCTGTAGCCGTGTTTCTCTTCATACCTCTGAATAAAGCCCCTTGAATCTGATGAAAAATAAGCCCATAAATTTTAAGGAATTAGCAATTAGTAAGCACAGAAATATAAATCAACTGAATGCATAGGACACTAAATGGCTGAATTAGATCCAAGAATACAAGTCTGAGAGTCAGCAATGAGATATTGAAAAGATATTTGCTTTACATCAATACAAAAGCAAAGAAACCTTACCAGGCTTGTCTGTAGGGGAAGGAAAGCAACCTGAATACTTGGCTCCCAAGGATTTTATCTTATGAATGCAAAGCCTGCTCTGGAGGCCCGAGACTCCTCAGACACTCACAAGAACTGCCCCAACCCCATTAGCTTTTTGGTTGATTATAAGTCACTAAGAAGATCTGTGGGTTTTTGTGGTTCTCTATTTAAACACCTGCTCTTACTCTATCATTTGTAGAGGGCCAAAAGAGATTTTCCAGGAAAACCCCAAACCAAATCCACTCTATTTTATAATGTGGCTACTGCACCTGCCACAGAAATTTGTAAATGGATGCAAACTGTGATGGATATTTCCCCTGTGCTACAGGGGGGTAAAGGAAGCAGTGTAGATAAGACAAAAATTATTTCAGTTCTTTAGCCATGTCTCAGATCAACCTTCATCACCAGCTGAGCTGAGCCAGTGCCAGTGCATTTGAGCAAGCTGGTTCCAGGTCCTTGTTTTTTTCCCTTGCCTTTGGTTGCCTTCTTGGCACTTCTCAGGAACAAAAAACGTGAGGCAAGTGTCTCTCAAGGCAAAGCTAGAAAATGTACTTGTCCTCAGAAGAAATATGACTTCCCCAAAATAAAGCCCAAATAATACACTCCAAGCTCAATTTGCTGTTGGAAAATGGAAAAATACTTGTTTAGCATCACCACAATCTGCAGCTGGGAGAAGAGGAGCCACCATTGCCATGTTCCATAGCTGTTACTCCACAAACCAGGCAGCTGCAGAGGGCATGCTGGTCTCCCCTAAACCTCCACAAATTCCCAGGACTGGGAATGCTTGTGTTGTGTGTTCTTGTGCTGTCTGCTTTTATGCTGAAAGAGAAACTCCATGGGGACACAGCTGTGAGAAAACTGAGATGGAAACACCCCCCTGTTACCATTGGTTGATTTTTCTCATTCTGTACAGAAAGAGGAAAGGTTTGGCCAGGCCACCATGACCCTTCTCATGTGAGGTGATCCTTTGGTGTGTTTCTGGTAAGGGTGAGGGTTCCCTGACTGCCCTTCCTTCCAGCACAAGCATCCAGCCAGCCATGCTCTGGTCCCAGTGCCTGGTATTTTCCCAAGGAAGAAGGATATGGGAAAGGCAGACTGTGATTTATACACTGCAGATGGCAAACACACTCATTTGAGAGGGAAGAGGTGCATAAAGCATGACTGGTGTGCTGCAGGAACTGCATATTAATGCCAGCTCCCAAAGAGCAGCCCAACCCCAATGACTGGCTCCAGTGCTCCAGTTTAGGAAAATGGCTGTTTTCAGGAAGAAAAACCCTTTCCAAATGCTGTAAACACTCAGAGCATTCTGGGGCTCTAATCCTTTATAAGCTAACTAAAAAGAACAACTCATAACTTGCTGAATGCAGAAACTACTGACAGATGTGACTTTCCCACTGTCTGCAAACCACAAATTACATCATTATAGTGAAAAACACTTTTCAATTAGATTCTCTCTAGAAAATAAAAATTAAATTATGTGCTATGCAATGGTTTTTGCTGGTATTATCCTCTGAGTTTGTACTTGGTGCACTGTTCTAATTCACTCTGGGCTAACACAGCTCGGGGGCATTCAAAGAGCTTCTTGAAACACAGCACATGCAAAACTAACATTCTTTCCTGTGTAATATGCTTGTTCCAAAATTACTCACAGTTACTTACCAGCTGTCCTCTTCTTGTTACTCGTTGTTAGTTCTAAATGGCTGAAAGAATGTGAAATTTAGCCCTATCCAGTGATGCTGAAATTTAAAAAAACCCAAATCTGTTAATCTGAGTTATTATTAAAATTATTAATTTTTATCAATATCAGGTGACTTGAAATGTTAGCCCAAAGTGCAAGATGTTCCTATTACTAAATAATTACCATTTCTAAGTACAGCATTATTCCTATATGAACTGCAAATACATATTTCATACCATCCCAGAGCCCTTCTGAAATAAGTAATTCCTTCATGTTATTTTGATAAATCCTATTTCTTGTAAGAAATACACAGAATTTTTCAGGTAGCACAGCTGAGGAAAGTGTTTTGTGCCATTACAATGCCCTAGCTAATGCCTGATTGACTGATGTGATCAAAGGGCTACACAGAAAGGAAATCTCATTTCTCAAACCAGCCAGTGCAATGAGAAAGCTTTTGAGCAGAAACTGCTCTTCCATTTGAATGTCCAATTAAACATATCTATATGGAATATGTGTACACAAATCCTATAACTACAGCTATACCAACATAGTAACTTTTAATACAATTTAAATCAATTTCTCTCTACCAAGTTATTACCGGGATGTTAAAATTTACCACACTGCTTTCTCAGAGTTACTCACATAAATCATTAGATACATCAGTTAAGGTTTAGAATTAGCGAGGCAGGCAACTGCACAATTAGTTATTCATTAATTTCCTTTGTTCTAGAGGCTTTGGACAAAATGAAAAAATGCTTCAATTTCTTAACATTGAGCTACTTCAGTAAATTGTAGAAAGTATAATAAAGTAATTTGATGTAGTCAATTTTATTTCCATTTTGCATTGCATTCCTAATTGTACCATCAATCTCTTTTATTAGTATGATCTGAAAAGCCTTAAGTTTGGTCAAGTGATTATATTTTTAATTAATCACAACCTCAACTTTGTATCCAGAAAGTCTTTTTTTTTCTCAAAACATCAGAAGCAGTTGTGAAGTTCGTCAGATTTATGTACTGGAAAAAACCCTGGTACAAAGTTCACTCGACATAAAAAAAGCTTTGTGCAGTTATCACAAAGTCAGTAGCAAACAAATAACTCTGTATCCATTAATCTGGGTATCCATGGAATATTTTTCTCCATTAACTCTTCCAGATCTACTCACTAAAAGCCATTCTCAAGCCTTCATTATGCTGGGACATCTTTAAACTTTGAAGCAACAGCCACTGTAACAATTTCAGATTTCCTATGTGAATTCCAATTTTTAAGCATCCTTTCAATCGTTTGCATAGTCAATAGAGAGTGTAAAATCTTTACATGATTTCCATGATTGTAGGCCATATAGCCATGGATACAGGAAGGGTTGCTGTGAAGAGTTAATTCTTAAGTAGTTTTATATCTCTACAGAATGGTAGAGGGGGGTTGAAAGTCTGTTACTGGAGGTAAAAAAAACCCAAATGGGCAATTTCCTTGTGGTTTATCCTTGTTTCCTATCAACATGCTAGCTAATGCTGCCAACAAGCAAGCTGATGGGAGAGAAAAACTTGAAATCCCAAGGCTAAAAACCAAAAACAAACTTGTGAATTTTTAGAGCATCAGCCTTTAAAATTGTTAGGAATTGGAAGTGTCTGCTAGAGCAGCCAGAGGCAATTTTCAAGAGAGAAGGGCAGTAAAGCTACAGCTTCAGCCAGAATAGGCAGCTTTCCTTCAGTTGATACACTTATGTGATGCTTCATAATGGAGCTCATAAATAGGGAACATCTTTACTGCATCAGCAGGGAGTGAACAACAAATAAAGAAAGATATAAATAAAGCAGGGGGAGTAAAAAGTTTCTTCTTGGATGCCACAGTACCTTTAAACAGTTGTACTAGTTATGTGAAAATCCTTCAAAGGTACCTAATTTATTAAAAATACCTCAGCAGTTATATTCTTTTCCTCTAAATGAGAATCAAATACATCAAGAAATTTTATGCAGTCTCTGATCTGCTCTTTGTCTTCTAAAACCCTAAAGCAGCTTATGTGATTTCCTGTCTCTACATTATTTTGTACAGGGGTTTTCATAAATACCTGATTGTTTGGTGTCTTACTTTAAAAGAAGCAGCTTCCTCAGAAACCACAGCCTTTTGTGCCTGCTTTTTCCCATAATACACTTATGACATTAAATGACTTTGTAAGGTTACATATTTTTAATACATTATATTTAATCATAAGAAAATAGCTGATCCATTTTTTCTATAGGGTTATTAAAAATTTACATTACCAGCATTTTTAATGCCAGGGTTGAATCAGGTAGCCCAGCTCTAAGTAGTAAATTTGACCTTTGCTGATGAATATGACAGATTCAAAGTCCTTCTTGGATGACTGCAGATCTGAATGTTGCTTGATTTCTAGGAGAATGTCACCACCACTTTTCATTCAACCCTACTGGCATTTGCCTCAAATTAGCCTGTCTGAGGCTGACCATAGACCAGCATATGGCAGAAAGGAAAAAAGCTTAATTTTGCCATAACTTCATCTTATTGATGGAATTCACCTTCCTCAAAGGTCTTTGCTTGTGAGCCAGGAGGACTGATTGACAGAGCTTTGAACGAGACTTGGAGGGAGAGGGGATAACATCAGGAATGGCCATGACAAGCTGTGGGATGACATGCCAGGGTTAGAGGGATGGGATGCAAGTGAAAGCCCTGAGCTGGTGACTCCAAGACACACTGGTTGTGCTGGAGCACACTTGAAGTCTACAGAGATGAGCCAGGGGACTGTGAGGTGATCAGAGACAAGATGGGAACACCAGAGAGTTTAAACCCCTTATGTATTAAAAAAAAAAAAGAAAAAAAAAAGTAAAAAAAAAAAAAAAGTAAAAAGGAATAGGAAAAGCAGAAAGACTTCAGAGCAGCAGCTCTTGCTTCCCAGCAGATGCTGTTCCAGAAGAACCCAGCAGAGGACAGGCCACTCACACAAAATCACTGACCTCCTGTGGTAAAAATCCCTCCGAAGAGCTGCGCCTCGGAGAAAATAAAAACATTCCTGTAGCTAGTGATGCTGAGACAAAGTATTTTGGTATTTCAAGCACTTTGTGCAAATGCACAAATGAAACCTCTCCAAGCACGGTAACAACTCTTGAGAGGAATCCAAGTTTTCCCATCAGTGATGAGCAGCTGATGCAGCTATTTTAAAAGACACTGAAGATGAAAGTCAGGATGAATGTCAGGAATTTTGGGTAAAAGCAGAAAACCTATTCCTGTAACAAAAAGAAAGAAAAGACAGCTTCCTTTAAGAAGGGCAGAACCCTTAGAAATAAGTAGATATTTAAGAGGGCTCTTTTACAAGATATATAGACACCATAGTAAAGGCTGCAGAATAAAATTATGAACACAAAGGAACTCAAAAAAACTTTCACTATAACCGCGTTATACCTTAAAAGCTTTTAATGAACTTAATGTACTTCCCTATCTGTTTCTAGGTTTCATTTCAACTGTTGTATCAGGTTGGTTCTGGAGGAAAGTGTACTGCAACATGCAGGAGAGGAAAAAGCAACAGGGTATTTTTGGTCTAATTCCACAGGCACAATTATGCATGGCAACACAAAAGCTGCAGGGAGGAGGGAGATGGCCAGAAGCTAAAGGTAACAACTTCCCCAAAGCCTATGTTCATCAGCCTCTCTTGGGCAAGCTCAGAGGTGCATCTTGGGCTGAAATGGCCACAGCAGCCCTTTGCCACCAGTTTTACCTGTTTCCCCAATTTTATCCATTGCACAATTGCATACTATGGCTCGTGAGACACTCCTTAGCAGGCAGACCTCACTAGGGCAACACTCCCAGCTTCTGAGTGGAGGAAATCATCTGCCATTTTGTCCTGGTATTCAAACCACAGACCCAAGTACACCTCAGGGGAGAACACTCAAAATCCCAAATTGCTGAACATCTTGGTCTTCATGGGAAAGCCACCTGCCAGCAGGGCTTGAGAAAGAGTTGCAGGATACCCTATCCAGATGCCAGTGTACCAAGGCATTCATACTCTGAGGCACACCTGCTCTTCTCCTGTGTGGAATAGGATGTCTAGAACTCAGAACTGGTAAAACCAATGTGGTTTTGTTTCTTGGTAAGCTGAGGGGGTTAAATATTCATACCATCAACATCCATGAAGTTGACTTCCAGTAGCCGATACAGCAGAATGTTTAGAAGGTTATATATGACTACTTTTTTAGGGGGAAAAAAGAAGCATAGCAAAGGACAAACTCTTTCAGGCCATTTGTTCCAGAGCAAGAACTCACATGAGATACAGCTTTCCTATTTTAGTTCATGGTAATAAGTTTAAAAGTGGCTGTGTTTGCCTTACATTTACATAATGTAATTGGGATGGTGTTTCCATAGGCATTTTGTTATTGCAAGAGTTCTTTCTATGTGTTTTATAGGCATGGTCTTATATCTGTATTGTGATTCAAAGTAATACATTTGTCTTGTGATTCAGATGGCTATGAGAAAGCACCTGGTGAGCTGGACTCATAGTTAAGCACTTGAAACACTCTAACTTCAATACATTTTATGATATGTCTGAATTTTTCTATTCAAATTTAACTGTTCCAAACAAAATAACAGCACAAACATTATTCCCACTTACAGCGGCAAAGAGAGAAATGAGGCTAGTCCAAAAAGATTTAAAATGGAGTTTTGTATCCATTTCATTTTGCTATTCTTGAATGTAGGCTTTGTGCTGACAAAAGTGAGAGAAAAGCTTACTCAATTAGTACCTTCCTCAGCAGCTCAGGAAGAATGCTATCTCTTCCTTATAAGCAAATCAGGGAGAGAAGCCAACTGGTTCAGAGGTAGCACTTGACATCAACGTAAATAGCAATCACAGATTTACAGTGCATTTTGCAACACCTGCTTTGTTTCTTCCAGTTCTGCCTCCTGAGATGAGTCAATTATGAGAACTACTTCATTCAACTTAAACAACAGAATAAAGAAAATTTAATTTCTGGTCCTGCAGGCTGTAAGGCAGCGTTTGAAAACGTAGCCCACAGCAGGATGAAGTTGTCCAGTTACTGGTAGGGTTATAACCCCATGTCCCTTTCCTCCCCTGCCAGGAAAGCAGCTCCTTCATACTCCTGTAACTCTCCCTTTTCTCAGAAATGTCCTGGTTGCCTTCCATGTCTGTTGGTCCTGTCCCAGAACGAGCTGAGCTCTCAGCTGGCTGTCCCTGGGTGAGCTGGCCGGGCAGGGGTGACAGGCTGCGGGTGCTGCAGGCGAGCGGCGTGCTGAGCGCTGCCGGGGGAGCACGAGCTCTCTGCCCAACGAGAGCCTGCCAAAAAGGATGGGTAATGCTTGGGCTCTGCTTGCCTTCTCCTCAGGGAGGGCATTAGTAATCTCCTTTGCCTCTGCACAGTCACTGTTTTTCCACAAAACTTGCAGTTACAGCATGTCTTTGAAACCTCTTTATCAAATTTGTAGGGGTGGGTTTGGTTTCTTTTCCCTTTTTTTCCAAATTTTTTTTCTTAAGGTTTTCCAAAAGCTCGTGGTGGAAGGGGGAAAGCAGAGGAGAAGTTGCCAGGTAGACAGATGTATGCCTTTTTCCTTTACAAAGGAACATTCTTGCAGTGCTTGATTTTGGGGGCCTGAGCCATGATCTTCGCATAGTCAGGATTGGGAATACTATTCACTATTGGCAGGCACAACGGGTAGAATGACACAAATCCCAAAGATAATATTAAAATGCCATAAAGTTCAGTGAGATGTGCATTTCATATTTAACTCTTCTTTAGTTTTGCTAGTGATAAAGTGTTAGGGTTTTGTTCTTGTTGGGGTTTTAAAAAATATTTTTTGCCTAATAAATTTTAGAAAAACTTTTACCTGGTCTCTTCATCACTTACTTTTTTCCTCTTCTATTACCTACTTCTGTAGTCATCACTTTTCATCATCCCAGTTTTTCCAAAATCACTATAATGCCAATCAGATAGAAAATAAATCATACATTCTATTATTATTATCAAATAAATTAGATCCTTCAATAGCTCCTAATCAAATGTCACTCTTTGTGCTCTTTCCTAAATTCTTGCAATTCCAGAGAAAAATAAGGATAAGTCAGCAACCAGAAAAGATGAAAAGTGTTCTACTAACAGCCTAGAGTTATTCACAGTACCTATGAAATGCATTTTATGAGGGAAATGGAAACATTTCTCTCTGTTATGCAGCTGCTGGTGAATTCTGGGGTGCTTTTGTCACCTCCAGTCCCTGTGTCACCACTCCAGTTGCTATTGCTGGCTCCTAAACAGGGGTGCTCAGCAGGGTCTGTTTGCCACCACGTGTCCCCTGAGCTCCCTGGGGTTTTGGGCTTACAGGAGAGGGCCTTGGCTCTGCAACCATAACTAAAGCAGCACAAAAAGGAGCAAAGAGACTCTATGCAGAAGACTGGGAAAAGAACCTTGAAGCTCTGCATGTTCTCGCTGGCCAGCCAGAGCAGGAGGAGTGGCAGGAGAAGGAGCAGGCGAGGTCCCAGTGTGGCTGCAGAGCACAGCCCAAGAGGATCACGGTGCTGAGGCACTGCTTTGCTGAGCACCTCTCTTGGCCCTCTCCCTCATGAGTGGCTTTTAGCCATGGTCTGCCAGAATACTGAATTACTTTTATATCAATGACTGCATCATTATTTCCATCATTATTGATGGATCATTATCTTAAACTGTTTCTGGTGTGAAACCTGGTAGTTGTCAAACTTTCCACTTGGGGTAGAGTCCTTTCTATAGCCATATGGTTAAGTTTGGTTTAAAATAAAGAAATAATTAAAAATAATTTTATTATGACATTAACCATAGAAATAGTAAACAACCCCCAAATTAAATCCCCCCAAAATTCACTAACAGATCAGTGCTTTTCAGAAAGATTCTTACTGTGAATCATCCTATGCATGTTCCATAAAAACACATTTCTAGCACTTGAAATGCACTCAGAGTCTGTTTTAAAGATGTTATAGACATAGCAGGCAGTCTGCACTGAAAACTCCTGATTTCTTGTTCCAGTGAACCATGGCCCATTTGTGTTACCAGATGTTGAAAGTAGCTGCAGTTTGCACATCTCTGTGTAAAAATCAAATGCTCAGGAGCTAAGGCAGCAAACTCCTTGCTTTAGACATGGATTTTGGCTAAAATCAGAATATCAGGGTCTGACCCTAAAGCTATATGCCTGGAATATGTGAGTATGATACACCTACCACTTGCATCAACTTTACATCAGAGCAGGATGACCAATTCCAGTTGAATAGTTGTGATTTATGTCATTGGTTGTGAACTGAATATTAGGCTCAGTTCTGTGGTATACAGTAAATTTGCATGCCCTGGAGAGGCAATACAAAAAGAATATGAATGATCAGGCAGAAAAAAAATTAATTTGAGACTTCTGTCCACATCTTTTCTTATACCAATGTTTTTCCTACAAGAACATGTGCAAAACCCCTTGTCTGACCTATTTTTAGGTGCACTTAGAATGGGGAAAAAAAAGAAACTCCATGAAAAACTGAAAATTCAGTGCTAACTTAAGCAAACTTTGGCATATTGCATGAAATTCTAGGATTTCCCTTTGCTGCAATACACAGATTCCAAATATACAAATATATATAATACACAGCAATTCCAGGGTTTCTGTTTGCTGTGACATGCAGCCTGTATTGAGCAGTAGCCCCCTCACCCCCCTCACTGTATGTTCCATAATTAATGCTAACAGCTCATCAAATGTGAACTACATTTGATTTTAAGATCAAATGTAAGATTTTATAAGCCATAATCTATGCAATCACACAGGGATGTAGCTCTCTTATGCAAAAAGCATATTAAAACTGCATTTTTAACATATAAGAAGGACATAAGAGAATTGTTAAGTGAGTAGAAAGTAATAAAGTGCAGAGATACCACTTAAGTTGGCATAATGCAGAGATATTTTGAAGAGAAATAAAAGGTTACATGGAAAATGAAGATACACAGTAGAGATTTAAATATTTTAAGTCTTTTAATGCTTTCATTAATAATGAAAAAAGCAAGTTAAAGTATTCCTGTGTAATACTAGAGTGAGTAACTAAAGATATTCCTTAATAAACCTTTGCTACTAAAGATACTTAATTTACTGCCCAGTATTCTGATGTCAGCATGAAGAGGGGACAGAACAGTTTTTCATTACTGACTATTAATTCAGTAAAGGATTTGTTCTGTGGATTTTGGTGTATGCTAAAGTGGAAAACAAATAAGACAGGCATTTGCATAGCGTCACATATGCACAAAACCTCCAATACTGCTTTAGCTAATGTCTAGGAAAACCAAATAAGGTTTTCTGAAATAGGAACTTCTAAATATATATCAGTTGTTGAACAATAAATCAGTACTCATTGCAATCCACTCCTAAAGTATAATTTTCCTGCCTGCTAAAAGTAACCCCTTGGGATTTTCTTTTAAACAGAACAAACTTTCAAGTCAGAAAGATTGGTAGAAGCATAAAGCAAGTTTAGAGCAAGGTTTCTCTTGATTCATAGTACAAGCACACAGTTGGTATAATATTTAAGAATGACAGTGCTGTCTTTCAGTACTGCTGCCCACAATACTTGGAAATATATCCTTTCAGAATGTGAAGGCATATCCTCTGTGAAGTACCCAGATAAATCAGTTCACCCTTGGCTGTAACTAAACGCTGTCTAGTGACTTGTGATCGACAGGGCTTTACCCTCTGACAGCCACATTCATTGTTGGGACAGCAACCAATCGTCGGGTTTGACGACATGAGCCTAATCAAAGTTGGAGTATAAAAAGCCCCCTTGGAATATATAAGGTACACCAGTGTGGCAAGCTGTCTCTCAGACTGCATTTGCTTGCACGGATCTGTTTAGTACTGAAAGGGAAAGGGGGAGGGGGAAAAAAAAAAAAAAGAAGGGAAAAGTGCTGCACTGAATGTGAGATCATGCAAAAGCTAGTGCTCTATGCTTCTATTTACCTGTTCATGCTGATTTCAGTTGATCCGGTGGCTCTTGATGACAGTAGTCAGCCCACAGAGAACGCTGAAAAGGACGGACTGTGCAATGCTTGTACATGGAGACAGAATACAAAATCTTCCAGAATAGAAGCCATAAAAATTCAGATTCTCAGCAAACTGCGTCTGGAACAAGCTCCTAACATTAGCAGGGATGTTATTAAACAACTTTTACCCAAGGCTCCTCCACTGCAGGAACTGATTGATCAGTATGATGTGCAGAGAGATGACAGTAGCGATGGCTCTTTGGAAGATGATGACTATCATGCCACCACCGAAACGATTATCACAATGCCTACAGAGTGTAAGTAAACCCTGCTTCTTTCGCCTCCCACTGCCCCTCTGAGAGAGTTGTCTCCCTGCTGTAAAGCCACACAACTCCTCCTCAGGCTCTCCCAACAAGCTGCTGGCTGAAGTCTGCTGGAGGGAGGGAGGAGAGCTTTATTTCTAAAGAATTTGAGCCAGGTTCAGATGACCGTGTGGCGATCCTTTGTTTTACTGTTCTGTTTTCGGCTCCTTATAATGTGTGTGCCCTGTAGCACTTAGGATTTGCCCATTGCCTTAGAAAGCAAAGGGTGATCTGCAGTTCAGTCAACTTCATTATCTGCAGCACTCGGGGCATTTCCTCTCGCAAATATAAAGTACAAGTTCAGATAATGAGAGAACTATATTGTTGTGAGAGAGGTTTCACTGGCTGGTATTTTTAGAAGCAATAAAAATCAACAGAAATGCAGCTTAGAGCACTACACCTACCTAACTGCAACATGCTACAGCAAGTGCAAGCAGAGAGTTAAATTCTTGCCTCTTTGCTGATCCCATAAACTAGCACCACCCACCTCGGAGTAAAAAGTATATATTTAAAGCAAATATGTGTGCAACAGATTAAATGTAAAAATGTCCGTGCTATAGCAATCAGCTCATGTAATCGTGCCAAGGAAGAATGAAGGCATTTACTGAATGAGCAGATTCTGAGTTATCTTCTGAGTGCTAAACATCTGCTATGCCTCCTATCAAGTATCTTTTGCACAGCTAATGCTGTAGTATCTTATGTTCTTCATCAGCTAAAGTATTTGACTATGGCAGCTGTTTTTTTAAATAACACTTACGAATATGATGTCAAAAAGGAAAAATATGACAGGACATATAAGGCATGTTAGCAGTTATAGATATCATTATGATATGCAGACTAGAATAATATCAGCTGCTCTCACCAGCTAAAAATGAACCTACAAATGAAAAAGTAAATTTTTCAGTGAAATTTTTCAACTTAGTAATTATTAAGATGGGCACTTAATAGCATTATTTTACTGCATCCTTATAACAAAGCTGAGGTCTGTCTGCATTTTTATTCCAGACTTTTATGTTCAGGGCTTTATAACTATTTTTAATCAAATTGCTACATATTTACAGTGACAAGAAAAGTAGTTGTATTTCATTGCTCTGAGTTCCTTTCCTACTTCTTATAAAAAGAACTTGAGCTATTTTAAATGCACTAAAGAGACAGGTATCTTAAGTGATGAGATTTATGAACATTAAAGTCCTGTACCATTTAGGATTAGTACTACCCATTTTATCCTGGCATGGAAAGATATTGCCATGAGTAGGTATGACAGCTGCATCGTAGGCTACAGGAAGGAGGAACGCAGCACTGCATGTGACTTTCCTCTAATATTATTCAAATGAAAACAAAATTATCCTTATATTAATCCCCTCAATTATTTTCTTCCCACTGAGAGAAGAAATGTAAGTGTTTGTGCAGTTTGCCCAGGGCTGTATGGTCTGCAGCAGGCTGAGGCTTTGGAGTAAATTAGAAATAGCTGGATCACCACACACGTGTTGAGTCAGCTTATGCAAAGTTGCTATTCTGCATGCTTTATGAAGGTCCTCAAGAGGTGACCAGCAGAAGTGAATTGGTAGTAGGTGAAAGAGTAATTTTGTTGACATCCACTAAAGTTGCTGTAGAGTGTAAACCACAGAAAATGAATTAAGTTAAATCCACTTTGTTACTGGTACTCTTTATAATGTATTGTAGTATTTTTTATACAGTCTGAAAAAAAATAGTCAGGTTTATATACGCATTTTTTCTTGTTCCCTGTTCAGTAATCTGTTCTTTCCATTCATTTATAGCTGATTTTCTTGTACAAATGGAGGGAAAACCAAAATGTTGCTTCTTTAAGTTTAGCTCTAAAATACAATATAACAAAGTAGTAAAAGCACAATTGTGGATATACTTGAGGCAAGTCCAAAAACCTACAACGGTGTTTGTGCAGATCCTGAGACTTATTAAGCCCATGAAAGATGGTACAAGATATACTGGAATTCGATCTTTGAAACTTGACATGAACCCAGGCACCGGTATTTGGCAGAGTATTGATGTGAAGACAGTGTTGCAAAATTGGCTCAAACAGCCTGAATCCAATTTAGGCATCGAAATAAAAGCTTTTGATGAGAACGGACGGAATCTTGCTGTAACTTTCCCAGGACCAGGGGAAGACGGATTGGTAAGTCTATTTAGAAAAATCCCATTTCATTGAAAAGTATTTAAGGTTTTTTTAGGGTCACTTTATCTTGTTTTAAGGATAAAATGGATGCATTGTTTAGGGAATGGAAGATAAAAGTTCTGTATATCCAATTCTTTCATTCTTTGCTCTCTGGACATGCCAAAAATCAATAGCTTTCTTCTGCTTCCATTTCCATATCTAAAAAGTTGAGAGAAACTGCAGTATTTCAGAGAGACATTGCAAGGCATTAACTAGAAGAGGTTTTGGCAATTATTGATGGATGATACTATCAAAGTAACATTGTTTTCAATTTTGAGAGCAAATACTGCTTAATAAGCAGCTATTTCACATAAAGTTAAAGAACAGTCTTTAGATTCTTTTACTGGTTGGGAAAGATGCCTCCAATATTGCAGAGAAGGCAAGGGAGTTCCTACATACTCTCTATGCATATATTTTCTATTAACAACAACCAGAATTTTCTCTTTATGAAGGTGAGAGGAGATCACCTTCATAATGTTAAGCACTTTACCTTTCAGTATTTGTAGAGTGCATTAATCTACCTATTAGAAGTGTCTGAATGAAAAATTCTGCTTGATAAAATGATCAAGTCATGATGATAAGGAAGTGCACAAAATAACTATCTGGGTTGTTTTCATGAGACTAGATGAACAAATTAAATCCAAAATGTACCTACAAGTACACCTGAAGTGAAACTACAGCCTTTCCCTTGCTATTTGTTTCTGTAAAACATTAATCATCTACAACATATACAAATTTCTAAACTTATCACAACCAAGTGATATCTCCTTTGGAATAAAGTATGAAGAATATAATTCTACTTTTACTTCTATGTAGTAGGTGAATCTGTTGATCACAGAAACAGAAATATTTAGATTGGAGAAGACCATTGTGTCCAACCATATTTATGCAACATTTAACTTCACAGCAGTATAATATAATTTAAAAGTGTTTAAAAGAAAAACTCCATGATATCTTAATTGCACATCCAATATAAATGTGGATTTCTTGTATTTGAAACAGGCCAGCTAGATAGCATGATCAGGAATGTCCTCACCACCTCCATCCATTCAAATGTTATACATATAGATAACCCATGGCTATCATCACCTATAAATAATCTTTTCAATGGCAGAGCAGGGTTAGAGGCATAGATAATGGGAGAGGAAATCTCTCTTCCCCCAGACTCCTCTCCAGTAGCTCCCCTCCCAGGACAGGGGTGGTCCTCTCACCAAACCCCTCCCCATATAAGTTACCTTTGGAGCAGCTCTTCCAGCAGCTCCACAGCTTGCAGGTATCTGGAAAGAGGGAAACCTGTGTAACAAAGTTAGCTGGGCTGTTATTCCTGAGGAATGGTCTCCATGGGACAGCCCCATCAGTGTCAGACCAACACATGGGGCAGAAATCAGTGTGTGGAAGGCAGCAACTTTGGGAACTTTTTCAAAGTTGCAATCGTGGAGGTTGCAATTTTCTTCTAGTCTCAGTTGGTGATTGTGGAAATACACCCTCCGTAGGAGGCATGTGCCTCAGGGATCTGCCAAAAGTGCATTCCTGGCCACAGGACTCTTCCAGGAGTCAAAATATTTAGCTGGCCCTCCAAATTCATTCAGTCATAGAGTCATTCAAGCAAGCAGCAACAGAGGAGCAACTTTTGTCCTCCTTGGTCTGGACAAAACATTTTCCTTGATATCCAGAAAGCCTGATTCAATATGAAGGGAATTTCAGAAGGACTCATAAAAGCTCTTATTATGGAGTTTAAAACAAACTAAAAAAAAAATCCACATCAAAAGTAAAAATCCAGCATCCTCCAAATTTCTGAAATGTTCTTATAGCTGTTAAAGCATGTTAGCACTGAGTTAGTGGTGATTTCAGGGACAAATACTCAGGTATTAAAGCTCTGTATAGAGAAACAGCAGGGAAATGCAGAGATAGCTAATAATTGCAGGTCAAATTTTGTTTGCAAACTTCATTTCAGAATATTAATTTGATACATCTACATCTGAAATACTCTTTGCATGCTTTGAGTGAACTTGGGCTTACCTCAGAAATGATTTCAATTCCTTCTCCTTTTCACACAGAACCCATTTTTAGAGGTCAGAGTTACAGACACACCAAAAAGGTCCCGCAGAGATTTTGGTCTTGACTGTGACGAGCACTCGACAGAATCCCGATGTTGCCGCTACCCGCTGACCGTGGATTTCGAAGCTTTCGGGTGGGATTGGATTATCGCTCCTAAAAGATACAAAGCGAATTATTGCTCCGGAGAATGTGAATTTGTGTTTTTACAAAAGTACCCTCACACCCACCTGGTGCACCAAGCCAACCCCAGAGGCTCGGCAGGCCCTTGCTGCACGCCCACCAAGATGTCCCCCATCAACATGTTGTACTTCAACGGCAAAGAACAAATCATCTACGGCAAGATACCAGCCATGGTTGTAGATCGCTGTGGGTGCTCGTGAGATCCTCACCGGATCCACCGCTTCACACAGCGTGGAAGCTACTAAAAAAAAAAAATTACAAGGAAAAAAAAAAGAAAAAAAAAAGGAGAAAAATAGAAAAAGTTATACTCCCTCACCAGTGTTTCAAACTGTGAAGTTACGTATACAAGGCATTGCCGACCTCCTGTGTGCTACCAGCAGCAGTTACAGAACATGAACTAAAGGACAATGTAATTACCTGATGGCTGCTTGTGAGCCAGCAAAAGAGAAAAAGCTGCAATCAAAATCATGGGATTCAATCCACTAAGTTCTTACATTATGAGGGAACCAATATTCAGTCATTTGGATGCAAATTAACACGCAGGTTTCAGTACACACTGGTAATCAAAAGCAAGCTCCTTCTCACCTGAGGACAGAAGGAGCAGGCTTTTAGGTTCCTTTCTTCACAGCTTCACTTAATATCATATTTACAGGAACATATATACAGGTAACATATATGCCACTAGACAATACCACCAGAATCATCCTTAAACACTTGAATATATAGTGCAGACTTGTGAAATGTATCAGACAAAATTCCACATAAACGGACAAACCCTGAAATTAGGGATGGCATAGTGTATTTAGTGTGTTTCCATTCCTTTTTCTCATTAGTATGTTAGTAATCAATGGCAATGGTGCTACGTAAGCAGGCTGAGTAAATAGAAAGATAGTTATATAAGTGAAAGAATTTAGGCTTAATAATGAATTTACCCTATCCTCAGGTACACTATTCAACATTCGCAAGAAATAGATATTTTTTAAATGAAAAGGAATAGTTTTCTAGACATAGAAAAACAGAAGGCAGTAGAGAAATCTAACATCCAAATTGCAATCCCACATTTTAACCTGCCTTTGCAACATTACCGTTTGCACTATGGTAAACCAATGCAAATAGTTGGTTGCTACAGATATTGTTTAAAAACCACTTTGATATAACAGACTTGTGTAATATGTATGCATCAATATTTTGTAAATAAATGTTTATTTTTTAATCACTGTTGGTATATGTTCATCACAAGAGAAGAATGACTTTAACCTGTACTTTAGTTTAATAAACAAACCCCAATATTCTCTTCATAATATAATTTTCTGGATTTTAACACAGTTATGTAGGAACAATGCAACAAAGTAAACCATATGTTGAGAATTATTCTACATTTTATATGTTTTTTACATTGGTATGAGCCATCTAAGATAAATGATGGCTGTTGACATGTTTATAAGGTTCTTTGGGTTACTGTTTTTATGGTCATTTTGATCCACAACTGAATTTCCATATTTTGAATGTTATATTCAGAAACAATGATGATACCACAAAAGATTGCTATTAAATGCATTTTATTATATTTAAAAGTTTGCAGCAAAGTATTTTCTGTATTTGAGTAAACATAGTACATGGATTTCCACAAAATTCTGTACATTTTCCTTATAGCAAAATATTGTTAATTGAAATTAAAAAGATCTATTTACTACAAAGTCCATTTCATTTCACATGTGAAATAGAACTGATAAATCAGGTGTTTGTTACGACAACACCATCACTGTTAAAACAGCTTCATGTTAGTATGATGCACGTTTTTGTTATATTCCAGAAAACAGTTTTGAATTTTCCTTTGTGTAAAACCACCCTAAAATTGCAAAACTCCTTGATTTTCTTTCCCTTCCTCTTTTATATATTTTATGCTTTGGTGGTAAATAATTTGTATTGAGTTTTTTTTACTTTTTTAAAAAATTTGTATGTAAGGACATTAAAACTTAAAGTTTGAGTGATGAGGTTTGAAATTTAAAAGCAAACAGATTTTCTGCAATTTCTTTTGAATGATTAGGAGCTCTGCTAAAGCTGTGTCCAGGCATCAAGCAGATGTTCAGCTTCTCCTGATGCAGTTCACCAGAGCAGGTCCCTGGGGCCCTTAAATACACTTTCAATTTAGTTTCCCACAAAACACTATCAGACTAAATAAAAAATCTAAAAGCTTTTGAAATACAGACTCTTGGTGAAGCCACAAGAATTAAAAGTACCACACAATTGCCCCCCCTAAACAAAGCTACAGAATTAAGGGAGAAATCCTCTGTTTGTTGAAGTCAATGGCAAAACCTGCACTGGCTTTAACAGAGACCAACCTTTTGCCCTCTGACTTTTAACTCGTGGCATTCAGGCACCAAGTGATAGTTCACTGCTCATGTGAACTATCAATAGCATATCCTTGCATGAGGCTCTTAAACCATTCAGAGACTTCCAATTAACTTCCATATACCCTGTAGCTAAACATTCACTGCTTTAATTGGGCCAGTTCATATAGCAACAGCTGCAGAGATGCAGCAGTGTGGATTTTGCAGCTGATAGGGAACAAAACATATTCCCAGTCTGCACCACAGTCCAGTTACAACACCTGCAGGATTGTTTTTACTCATGATAGACAAAGTAAAGCTAATGCAAATTCATTTACCCCCACATGAGTGACATCATTGGCTGCCTGGTAATAACTGCACAAAGGCAGCACAAAAGTGATGGAATTTTTTATTTTGGGACTCAATGAAAACAAAATTAAAGCAAGAAAATAAGTAGTATGAATTCCAAAAAGCATCTGCTCCAACCAGCATCCCATCTTGACACTCCGACAAATTTAATTAATGTAAATTTTATGCATCTTTTATATTTTGCCAAACTTGAAATTATCATAGAGCAATTATGGCTCCTGTGATTTAATACTGACCTTATAGATAAGTGGCTACTCTTAGAACATGCTATGAGCTTTGATTTTGTTGATTTTAGCTGCTGAATAGTTCATTATTAATGTGTTTATTGACAATCAATTTAAGATGTCAACGATTTCTTCTGTTCTTATGCTTTTATTTACAAGGCTCTGGTCTGAGAGGCTTCAGCAGCATTTGTGAATATTCTGTATGGCTCTCAAACCTCACTCTTAAGCTGTGTATTCAGAATAAGGAAAATATCCAGTGAGGGATGATGTGTGAGAAACAGCATCATTTCCTTGCCTGTCATTCTCAGAATCCCAACAGGAATGAACCAGGTAGAGTCCAGCTTTCCAAGGCAGTGTCCAAGTGCCCCGAGATGCATATGCACACCTGCAGCAGGGCAGTTCCTCATCCTTATACTGCTTCAGTTCTTCCTCTTGGCTGTACTGCCCAGCCCTTTCCTTCCCAACAGGAGCCAGTCCTTTTCCAGAGCTGTTTGACCCCTTCCTCCTACCCAGCTTCAGTTCCACTGTCACTCGATTAGCATTTCCCCTCCCATTTCACACAGCATCTCCCATCCCATCCCACCCCAGACTCTTGCCCTACAGCCCCTTGTGCAGGGGAGCAGCCCCCTGCAGTGCTGCTCTCCTGTCCCTTAAGCACATCCAGTGCATCCTGCTCCTGCTGGAAGCTGCACTTAGGGGAGAAACCTTCCAAGATGCTCAACAGAGCCTGTGGGGAATTTAACAGCTGAACACAGAAGTCATCACCACTAAGCATGAATGCACTGCAATTTTTCACAGATGGATTGTTTTGCTAAATATGAGCAGATTTCAAAGGAAGAAATAGCTTCAGGTAGAGATATTCCTCAATTCTGCTTAGTCTAGGTTTGGGGTTTGTGGTTGTTCATTGGGCGTTTGAGGGTTTTTGAAGGCTTTTTTTTTTTTTTTGGGGTTGTTTCTTTTTTAATCAGACCTTGGATGCGAATGACCTATTTTTGGCTAAACATCTCAAAAAATAAATCTGCTTGAGATTAGGTTTGGACAGCTCAGTCCAGGCAGATAGATTTTGTTAAAGCTGCAGTAAAGCAAAGCAGGTTATTATAATCTGAAACACTGATTAAAAACCAAAATATCCCACCTCAACTTATAAAGTTAGTACCTTGCAAAAAAAAAAAAAAAAAGTTAGGAAAGAGTATATTATGGGAGGCACAAGCTAGAAGCTTTACAAACAATGCTGTACCTATGTAGCTCAGCAATATTGCCAGGAAGCACCTTAGCAATGTGTTTTAACTGACTCAAGTTAGCTCTGTGCTTCCACTCCAGCTTCCTCCCAACAATGTTAACTGCAGCAAGTAGATATCTATACATTGATTTAACACCAGCAACGAAACCAGTAATGCAACTGCATCTGCTTTTCTGTCAAGTCTTCCCCTGCAAGAAGTAAGACTATAACTCTGGCTTGAAATGCAAGTGTAACATGTTTGAATCCATAAAAATAAAATATTAACAAACTCTGGAAACACTAAAGCTCCAATTCTCCTATTTAGTTTATAAAAGCCCTGACATAATGCAAAGGAAAAAGTTAGGGATACAGGCCAATTTCTGAATTTGAATAGGCAAGAAGTACAGCTCTGTTCACTCTTGGCCACCTCTAAATAATCTCAAAAAAAAAAAAAAAGTGATAGTGCTAACATCTGTTGTAGCATTCTTGCAAAACAAAAAAGGAAATGGAGAAGTGCAAAAATACAGCTCATTCAACAGTGAATGACTCCAATTAATTACTAGGTGTATTGATAAATTAAACAGAATTCTTCTCTTTGGTGGCTAGACAGTGAATTTGAGGGATGAAGAACTACTACAGTGACAATGAAACAAAAAAACTGCCTGTTTTTATTGCTCCAGAATATAGAAGAGAACAAGTAATGAAGCCCTCTGTAGATGAGGTGTCAAGATCAACAACAAACCTTGCAGCATTTTTGGTGTAAGTCTGGCTAATTCTCACCAGCCTTAGGTACTAAGGCTCTCTGTTCCTTTCCAAGTGGACACAACTCTCACACTATACATGCTTTCAAAACAGTGCTTTCAGAAAATACAAAATAGCTTAGTGTCCATGAGTCAGCTTGTGATCTTGAACTTGTGCTCTTAACTTAGAGACTCTCTGTGCTCTAAATCTTATTACGAATCAAAAGTAGTCAGTGGTCCTAAAAGCTGTTGCAATTTCTCCCCAGAGAAATGCCTTTCATCTACAACCCAATAACCAAGTTAGATTTCAAACCTGAAGCTTTTCCATTATATTTATCATATCACCTCTGTACAAGAGAATGCCTCAAGAGCTGAAAGCATTCACCTCAAATGAATCCCACCTGTGGAAAGGCAGAGGAACAAGCCCTGGCTCAGCAGTGCCTTTCCGGTTACTCCTGATGAGGCCTTGGGTGAAATCTTGTTAGCACCTCTAGTTAGGAAAGAATAAAAATACTTCATTTTGGCATTATGTTCCATGTCTCACCAGTAAAATTACCAGGAGCACTTAAAGGTTATAATGGTAAGGGAGGAATACCTGGAAAAGCATTATGGAGCCATTACTTGGTAGACAGTTTCCACTAAACTAAAAAAAAAAAAAGCAGTTTGGGAGCCAGTTGCAACACAAACAGGACAATATACTGAAATCATGCAAGGTGTAACAGTTATTGTAAAGCAGTCATGTGCTAACAGTGGTCTGCTTCTATGCATTTCAAGGAGCTGAGTACAATATAAAAAGTGAAATTTAAAGCAGTTAAATAACTTAAGGGGTGTAACCAAGGCAGCAAGAAAGATTTTATCTTCCTAAATCCAGGATGATTCTGAAGGCATTTGCTAAACTTTTACTTCTTTTATCTTAAGAATGCTTAACCTGAAAAGGTCTGCTCTTTGCCAAAATTAAAAGATGTTTTACAACAAATCTAACTTAAGTATAATCTGTTGCATCATAATTTGAATACATAGTTATCTGAAATATAATTACTAATAACTTGGCTAATAGCTTACAGTTAAGGTTCATGATTCTTGCAGCTAATGTTCACTCTTTCTGCAGAAATCCTTACTAGTTTTTTACCTAGGAGAGGAGCAATTACCTTCCCAACCAAGCCATAGCATCAGGGAATTTGAACATTATTTCAGGACACTTTGTGGCATCCAATTAGATATTCTTAAGCATCATAAACAACAGCATGAAGAGCAAAGATTTTCTTTACGCTTTAGCATCTGGGCATTTGAACAGGAAGCTTATTGTGATTCCAAACAGCAATCTTCTCTCCTATTAACATTTTCCTCATCATTTCCCCCCGTTGTTATCCCTCAAATCCGGCAACGCTGACATACGAAGCAGCAAACTGAACACCTGGCTGTCACGCATTATGGCATCAGGTTGCAGCGCCAGGTGGTCGGAGGAGTGGGAGGCACGTCAAACACATGCCTTCAGGCTGAGCTCAGCTGCCTACTGTATGCTGCTGTCATGTGGGAAAGCTCAGCCTAGGTGCTGGCCCAGGGCAAAGTGCCCCTTGCTTGGCTGCTCTAGGTGACACCTACCACAATGTGCTGCTGGCTGGCCGGAGCTCTCAGCTCGCTTGTGTTGCTCACCCGCCCTGGGCTGGGACAACAAATCTCACAGGATACCAGTCAGGATCACCCTGTGCCCAGAGGTACCAAAGAACATGGGTTATTCTGACAAACAGCAGCATAACTTCATCGTGAGTGAGTCTTTTCCTTCTGGAAAGGACTTATTCTAAGAGCACCCTAAAACTGGGCTTTTCCCCAAGGCAGAAGTGTTCCTCTCATCATATCATGACATGCAGCTGCAGCATCAGAATTTTATACTCTGACCTGCAGTCAGATCTCACAGATGTATCAACGGTCACCATGTATCAACAGCTACCAACAAACTTGATAAATCAAACCAGTAATATTTATTTAACCTAGTTTTTGGTACCATGGCACATCCCTTTTACAGTTACACCATTCGCCTAAGGAGATAGGAAAGGCAACTACTCAAAATATTCTCTTTTGAGGACACTGTGTTGTCTCTGAAATAGACTCAGCATACTTGACTTATTCTTTTAATAGCTTGTGACTTATTATTTTGTACTGATATACAATTTTTTTTGTACTGCTGTATTTTCAGTTCTCCAATACCTTACCAAAGCTGGGAATACTACTAAAGCACAGAACTCTCCTCTGCTTTCTAAGAGCATCTTACTCTTCTTGTTCCCAAACAACTGTCTCAACTTTTCTTTTCAACCAACACATATCTAGACATAAGCTCTAGTTATCACAAAAGCCCAAAGTTGACTATCATTTTAGGGATTAATTTACTGATTTATATTTTAAAATTGAAGTCTTAGGAACATTTAAAAAAAACTAGAAAAGGTATTTTTTCAAAAAAGCACTTTTCCATCTTAACCATCATTTTTAGTAGGATATTGCCCTGGAAATGGATCCCACACCAAGTGGTGCCTTTTACCACAACTTTCTTTTCAGCACATTGATACCCCTAATGTCTCACTTTTATCACTTTACTTGTGTGAAGACTACTGGCCTTAACAAAATGCTTCAGAAATCTGTAGCTGTCCTTGACTGCCCACCTCTTTACACCCACTGCACTTGTACAAGACCTCATCTGAACAGAGCTGTAGTAATTGCTACTACCACGTGAACACAAATGACAATCCTCATGGATAAAACAATTAATGTCTGTAGAAGGCACAGTGCAATCCTCAGCACCCATTGTCTGGGTTGGACATGCTAAACTTCAGGTCTTCAGTTGGAAAACAACTGAAAATTGGTTCCACAAATTTCTCTTGAGTGTGATTAAGAAGGAGCTTAGTTACAACAAAATGCAATTACTCAGTTTTGGCCACGCAGCCTTCACGAGGCTTTTCCAGATCCGCTCCCACGGACCCTAATTCTGGTTTGGAAGCCAATTGTTCCTTGGCAGCGTTGCCATGGATCTCACTCAGAGATTTAGCAACACATTCTCCACCAGCTTACAGCAAACACCAACGTCTGCAGCTCACCCACAGCTTGCTTATACCACAATTTGGAAGTGATCCATATTAGATCCTGCCCATGATTCCCTTCCACAGGGAGGGTGGAATGCTGGGCCACACGAGAATGAGTTCTTGTAGCTGTACCTGACACTGCATTTTCATAACAAAAAGTGCCTAAACACAAAGTCATACATAGAGATAAACATGCAGGAGGAATTAGGATTTTCCAGGAATTTGCAGAGCCACTGGGATCAAATTGATGTCCTCACCAAGGGAGACATCATGGGTATCTGTTATGGAACATCTAACCAGGAAATCAGGAAGCCTCCTTTAAAGAAGTAGATGAAACTTCACAATTCCAGGTTAACATGGGGACTTTAACCCACTCCCAGCACCTGCTGGAAAGGCAATGCAGCAGGGCACCAGCAATCCTAGAGATTTCTGGAGGATGGTTGGGACAAGAGACTTTTCACTGGCACTGCTACTCACACCCTGATAAGAAGGTGATGACCCAGGTAACTGTTCTGTCCCAACCCAAGCCATTCTGTGATCTGTGACTGACACAGTAGGGGCAAAGGAAATGAGGGAGGCAGAATAACAGAGGAGAAACTTGGGCAAAAATAAGGTTCTGTGGAATCAACATGGACATCACAATCAGGCATCCTGAATTGCTAATATTTTTGATTATTGATGCAATGATGTCAGAGAAGTGTTTACTGGATCTGAAAAGCCCCTGGTTCCACTGGGTCTCCTACTGAACTGAAGCATCTCACTTCAAACTTGTATTCCATAGAGAAATACATTTCTGTTTGCTTTTTTCTTTGTTTATGTTATTTTGAAGTATGGGGAAGCCTTCTAAATTCTGCATTTCTTTTATTCTGGATAAATGCACTCTCAAGCTATGCGAGAACTCTCCTGATAAAGTACTACTATCTAATCTGGACAAATAATCAGATAGTACTTGGGGTGATGGGAGAATGGGAGACTGGCACAGCCTCATTCACCAGGGTGGGGGAGGAATATTATTTTCATGCTTTGCTCCAATTAAGTTTGAAATCTTCTCTCACCATTCTTTAGTGGTGGAGACTCCCAACAAGCACCCCAATTTTGTGAGCTGTGTAGACTTCAGACAATAAAGAAAGTGACATAATTTCTTTTGTAAAAATAACTATGTTTTTAATGATTTAAAGAAAAATAATTTACCTTTTCCAATAATGCTTGACCATGAATAACTGGAATAATTATTTGTATTATTACTCAAAAAAGTCACAGAAAAATTCTTTCCCCCCTCCCTGCCCACTCTTCCCCCCACTCCCCAATGTTCATATTTAAGCAAACAGTGAAATAATGAATAAAAATCCCTTGGACTCAATAACAAAATCCTGGACTGGAATCTGAATTTCATGACCATTATTTTACAAGTGAGACAAAAGTCTTAAATACCAGGTTTCAGTTGTGCTAAAATACTCAAGCAATCTTTATTCTATATATGTGGAAAGAATGTAAGAGAATATTGCCATTGCGATGGTTTGCTTTAACTACAGAGATTATTACAAATAGATATATTTTATCCCAGGAATTTTTTGGGAATACCAGGAAAACATGAGCAAATGGATGGAAAAACACAAAAGTTGATTTGGACTGCTATTTAGAAACCAGGAGCCTAGATTTCTGGTTGGATTTTTTTTGTGTATGTCTTAGCCCCTTTTCCTTTGGCTATACCTGTTAACAACAAAGAAGTTCCATTCTCACTGTTAGGAAGACAGTGGAATTTGGCTGCTCAGAGGCAAATTTTTAGTTGAACATTTTGAATGCTTTTTTTATATCTCACATATTTGTGTTTAAAGGACAATCTGACCGTGAATAAACCTTTAGGTGAGAAAGTGGCTTTAACACACAGCTTTGACTTCAGCATTATTCCATAGTTTCATTACTACTTGCGAGTTCAACAGAGCAGGCTATAATTTATAGTAAATTACACTTAAGAATACAAAATTCTGACAGTTTTACTCCTGTGTTGTTCAATGCACAAAGTGACCCTATCATGAGGCTGTTGACCTGGCACCCTTGGGAAGTACAGCAGATTTTTCTCAGCTAATGCATGGCCTCACTCAGCAGGACAGGGCAGGCTTGCTCTAAAAAAGGGCAGCACAACAACCCCATGTTCCTGTTACCCGAACTAATGCTACACAAATGAAGAAATGAGAAAGACACATCAATAGAAATAAATATTGGAAGAAAATTCTACCATGTATTTGTCCCTTACAACTAACATTTGCACCAAAACTGTCTATCATATAGCAGAATGATTAATCCTTAATCAAAACCATCACTAGCAGTGGATTCAAAAATCTATTTTTCATATCATTGTGAGCATGAACTCTGACTACCACAGACTGGGATACACATGCACTGTCACAAAGGGATACCCTGTAGTCTATGCCACTGCTCCAAAATCCCAGCCTGTTGCCAGATGCTAAAAGCAGACTTCATGGCTTGTAGTAATCATAGCAGAGCCACATGAAATATCATACAAAGAAATAGAAACATAATTGTAAAAAAAAAGTATAGATGATTTAACAATATTAATTCCATTATCAGTAGTTAATACAATAATTTCCCCATTGAAAAAAAATACTAGATATATAGATTTTGATTAATTTATAGAATATTTTTAAATGACTTAACCAGAAAGTCCATCCTCCCTAAATGTGTATTGTTAATACAAATATGCACCACTAATCACAAGACAGAACAAAAATAACCTTAATGAAAAACTGAAGTGTAAAATAGCTTCTGTACCCAGCTGAAAACTTCACAATGAAATTAGGACAATCCTACACTAATGATACAGTCACTGAAAGATTTTTCCATTCCTCTTTTCAGGAAACCCCATATGAAATGCTGAGATCTGGAAATGTTCTACTGGCTACGATAGCTGTTCTTAACCTCATCAGTAGAGTTATGAAATTTGAAGCAGCCAACCTTTGTGTTACCCTAATTCACACTTCAATTCCCAGTTATCTCCTAAAACAAAACTATGCAAAAGTCTATCTTCAAGACTAAATCATAAAAACATTTAAAACTAATGTGACCACAGAATGGTGAAAGGTGGGTTAGAAGCTAACCCATGCTCCAGACTTGCTCTTTTGGAGTGACTGTGACACTGGGGGACACAAACAGCCTCATCTCCCTGCAATTTCAGGTAATAGACTCAATGTTTCCCTGAGTAATGTGACAAACTGACTGCAAGCCTCATTGCTCACCCCCCTGAACTGCTGGGAGAAAAGGTAGAAAAAACCGGGAAGGAAGTTAAGCCTGTGAGGAAGGGAGGGCAGGGGAAAGGTGCTTTTAGGATTTGTGTTCGTTGCTCATTACCCTATTCTGATTTGACTGCTGATAAATTCAACTCATTTCCTCAAGTCCCATCTGTTTTGCCTGTGATTCTAATAGCTGAGTGAGATCTCCCTGCCCTTATGCCAACCCATGAGCTTTTTATTATATTTTCTCTCCCCTGTCCAGATGAGGGAATGGAGTGAATTTGGTTGGCACTAAGCATCCAGCTAAGGTAAACCCACCACAGGTATGCAACACACTCAAATTTTTGAAAATTCTAGAGATATAAATATTTAATAATTTCTCCAACTCCTAAGATGTACTACTTAGAGCATCTATTAGATTTGGGAGTTTTGACTACCTCTACACTCCTGGATTAAATTAGGCTCCTTACTGAATGTGCACACTCCTAAAGCAGAAGGATCTTACACCACCAAATGCCTTTCAGAAAAAATAAAATTTCCTACTGAATGAGAAGTTTAGAATATTTTAAGTCTTTCAGTGAGGATACACTAGTAATGGAAATACAGATTGCTTTTGAAAGTACTATTCCAGAAGGTGAACTGACTCCAAAAGCAGTAGGAAACTGAAACACTCTAAAACATTTTTTTCCTTCTCCCTCCACCTTCATTTTAGTTTACCACAGCTAAACTATTCTGTAGAGCCAATATATCAGTGTACAATGGGGACCTCAGCTGTGGAAGTCAAGGTCCAAACAAGTAACCTCAAATAAATCATGGCAGGGGCAAGTCCAGTACTGTACCTTGAAGTGATACATCTCCTCTGAGCATAGCACTGCAAAGGTTTCCCCCAGGATTTGCTCTGTTTCTGAACAATCCTCTGCGATTTGGATGAAAAGCTGCCCGGGTGTTTCCTCGGAGATTTCACATCACCTCAAAAGAATGCTGTCGACACCTAATCTCACAGCACAGAGCACCAGACATTTTCCAATCTGTCCATTTCTCTGAAGCTCTTTGTCACCAGGTGATTACCACCCTATATTCAACTGGAAATTCAATTTTCATCCCTAGAGCTAAAAACCTATCACGTGATAAAAAACTACCTCATTGCCTCAACAACCCCATCACAGGTGACTTGCCAATGGCAGAGAATTAGTGCTACTCATGAAGAAGACAAGCTGCTAACACTTCTTCAGTATAAAACATTATCAGAGAGCCATTCCAGAATAACTTCTGCACATGGACATTTGCTTTTAAAGTGTATGTTCATTCTAGAAGAATTACTCTTTTCAAATTTAACATATAGAAAAAAGAGAAGAATATCCAGCAAATATGCATTGATGGGATAAGGATGGATAACACACCATCACCCACCATGACCTACCCAGTTTTTTTTTTGGATAGTTACCAGCTTCTTAGCTTTCCTCCAGGGCCTTCATGCAGTGTTTGGTAATTCTTGCCTTTCCACAAAAACACACAATTCGTCTTTTGTAGAGCACTGATGGACACTCAACAGTGATCTACAGCTTTTAGCTTTCCTTCATATAATACCAACCGAAATTATTTTAATATGGTTAACTTGGAAGACATTTGCATGGTTTTTATACTACACTCTGAGCATAATGAAAAAATGACAGTAAAAAAAACAAAACAAACCACATCAGTTTTTAAATCACCAGCCGAAAGAAGCAGCTTCCCAAAACAAAATTACTTGAAAGAGAATGCAATTCTGCTATATAAGTACAAAACTCCAGTAAACACAGCTTTCCCTTATCCTTCCAAAAGTGTGTTGAAAAACATGTAGAGGGGTAGGAAGCAGAAACTTTAAACAGTCTTCAAAGATCTCTGTGTCCTTCTGAATCCTAGTCCTGTAATGGGAAGCCTTGCTTGTGAAAGGAGACACCTGCTTTTCCATAGTGCACAGTTCCCCTATGGGCCATGAATAATCTGATACATTTCAACAGTGGTTTTCATCCTTCTGAATCCAGTGGTAATCCTATTTAAAATACAGAACGGATTTTCCAAGGTAATAAATTACCTGTTATTAACATAAGATTTTTTGACAAGTTTGGCTTTACAAAATTAAGTACAGCTTTCTAAATACCTGGATAATTGATCAGTTGTGTTTTGATATCCTGCTTTCTCAGATTGACATCTACTATTCAAGCAGAAACACAACTCACACAAGGCAAGATAATATCCTGCACTCTAAAGATGATGTTTATATTTCATTTGTTCATATTGTTACATGTTAAACCAAACATTTAGAAACTGCTAAGAAACTAAAAACATGGGTGGAAAGCTGAACTACATTATGTATTTAGCATTTGAAAAGTCATGCTTCCCAAGTCCAAAGTTAGAAGAAATATTTAAGAATCTCTCTTAGATGTTTAAAGCAAGTGGTTTAGTTCAGGTTTGCTTAGGTAAGCTATACTGAACTTAAAACTGTAATGCTTGGTTAGCCAGTGATGTTTTTGCTTTCTTGCTTTTCTTCTAGCCTCAGGAATATCACAATCTCTGCTGTGCACGTTTGTTTAAGGCTTATACATGCTCCATCATAAAAACAGATGCTCTGTTGAGATGAATATAAGGAAGTACAAGAAAACCAAAAACCCAAGTCAACATGATGATCTCACCAAAATGGAACACCTTTAGCATGAACCTAGTGAAGCCAAGAAATGCAGTTTGAAAATAAATTATTGCTAGTTTTATAAATAGCTTTAGTCTAACAACTGCTCCTATCTGTCCTCTACTAGGGGCAGCACCTCTGCTGCAAGTTCATGCAGCATCTTCACCAGGGTCCCAGTGCCATAAGAGCAATACCAGAATACAATTACGAGCTGCTGCCACACTACCCTGGTGAGGGACCCAGTCCCAAACTCCACCTGGCACATGGAAAAGCAGCAAAAGCTACAAATTCAGGAGTAAAGCCTTTTATAGCTGTAACTGAGAGTTTTAAACAGGTTTTAAAATATTACTTGAAATCTCATTCAGCAGCCCAGAGACCCCTCTTTAGAGGGGTTTCCACAAGTACATATTATTAAAAAAAAAATCCAGTTTTGCAAAGCTTTTTGCAAAGTCTGTTAGATGAGTTTATTTTAGTATTATTTTACATAGCTATGTTCATTTCAACCCCACTGAATGAATAATGAAAATCACTCAACATCATTGCCTTTCAGCTGTATTCTAGCTGAAATATTAAGCTATCATATAACAGTGGCAGCTTTCCAGGCAGGGGAAAAGAGTGTTTTGCACCTGTTTACAAATGTATTTAGGCATGATTCATCATTACCTTGACTCTACCTCTGATTAAATACATTCATGCAAGACTCACTTGCCTTTATGCCTGTTTCAATGCCCTCTTACAGTCTCAGACCTTCACTTTGCAATGACAGGGAACCCCCAAAGTCTCTTGCCATTTTGCTTCCTTGCATCAGTGTGGTGGGTTGATGCTGGCTGAATGCCAGGTGCCCACCAAATCTGCTCTATCACTGCCCTCCTCATCTGGATTGAGTGACAAAATGTAATACAAAATATAATTAAAGGTTCATCATCTGAAGGGCAGGAAGAGATCACTCACCCATTGCCATCGCAGGCAAAACAGACAGGACTTGAGGAAATTAGTTGAATTTATCACCAGTCAAATCAGAGTAGGACACTGCAGCACCCCACTACCAAGACTGTGCAAATCCCATCTTCTGTGATTTAAAGAACCCTTAATAAGCGTTCATTTAACATTTCCTTGAATATCTTTGAAGCCACACATCTGCTGACCTACCCCAAAAATGCATAAGCAACCTTCTCTCAGCTGCCCCTTTCCAGCAGAAACCTCATCTGCGAGGATGGTCTCCTGCTGATCTTACTCCTCAGTGTCAGTAGCTTACACAGGCATTGTTCCAAGTACAGGCATAAAAGCAAAGGATGGTTTTCCTTCTACTAACACGGACTCTTCTCATTTTTATTATCACAATTGCTCTAAAAGTTTCAATCAGGCTTGAGCTGTTTTGACACTTACACAACTTGGGAATTAAAATCAAAAGTAAAAACCAAACATGGTGACAAAATTTTAGAGCCATGCTATTTAGAGCCATGATATGATGTAAAGAACTACTGGGAAATTTAAAACTGATACAGTTCCTTTGCTAAGCTTTGTCCAAGATACTGACATCATTGCTAAAATAAAAAAATATGGGAGGTTATTTGAGGAGCAAATTGGACCATAAGGAAAATGTAGGAATTTCACCACCCCAAGATTCTGATCAATTCCAGTCAGCATTTAGCAACTATGGTCAATCTGTTTTCCCTTAATTTTTCAGAACATCTCCTGTTCTTAAGGGAAGTGCTAAGAAAAAAACTAAATAATTTACAGAGGAACAGGTCTTGAAAATGTTTTACCCACACTGATCTTTATAAACTGCACGTTTGCTAGATGCCTACAATTAGTAGGTATGAATATTCCTTTGGGTGTGACTGTACCTTGTTTGCTCTCCCTATTGCTTTAAAAGGGCAGCAAAGCTTTAACTGCACTTCAGGAGGGTTGGCTGATTGGTTGGGTTGGGTTTTTTTTTCTGTTTTTTTAAACAAGACAGACTTTTTTAGACTTCAGAGTTTTAACCTATCTTTCTTCACCTAATTGGGATGATGGGGCAGGGTGGGTGACAGAGCAAAGATCACTGCAAATATACACAAATTTATTTCGAAAGTGTATATAAATGTTTCAGCATAAATGAAATTTATTCCCCACAGGCCCTCATCTATGGGACTCAAAGGCATTCTACATTGAGCTTCAGACAAAACAGTGCAATTTGAAGACTAAAGAGAGCAGACTACAAATCCTTTCTAAAGTTCTGCATCAATGGGTGAAACTTTATGCATAAATCTGAGTCTAAACAGCAACACCCAAAAAACTCCAAGGAACTGCTGAAGGGAAGGAGCATGGACTGTCAGAGCCTCAGAGGAGCAGGACTTGAACACGTTCCTTGTTATTTGATAGCTAGTCTTAATATAGTTAGAAGGGTCTGAAACAGATGAAGGCTGACTTTATCAAGACGGGATCAGTAAAACTTATTACTTTTATGGAGTAGGCAAAAGATATGGAGAGTATGAAAAAGTTCTAGGAAAAAATGAAAATTCATTTTTCTTTACATTGAAACACAAAAATCATTCCACACAGCAAGCACAAATTTTAGCATTGTTCAGAATAAAACAGGGGCTTTGAGAGGGGGAAGAAGAAAAATCATTTCATAACTTTGAAAGCCTAAAACTATCTTTGACAGAAACTTGAGAATGCACCTAAATTTTATCATAACATAAGATATGAAATATTTTCCACAAGATCCTTTCCATAGCATCTCTTCCATTTGAGGAAACAGCCATATAGAAGACTCTATTAATTTAAAATTCCTAGTAGTGGGTAGGTGATTTCTCAGTCCAGTGACACAACAGACACGTGAGAGTCCTCAGAGGCTGCCAGCTTTGATAAAGCTGTGCCTTTCCAGAGAGCTGCCACCAGGAGCATCTGGAAAGGACAAGGACAGCAGGGACTCTGTCCTGTACCTGCACTGAGCAGAGGGTGAGGAAACCACCAAGCCAGGCTGAATGGAAGAGATGAAGTTGTTCAGTGAACATTTCCTTCAGATGCTCTATGGGACAGAGCCAAAAGAGTATGGAATGCTAAGAAGGGATTTGGTGCTAGTAAGGCAAGAATAGGACCATTAAGGAGATGATCAGACCTGAGAGCAAGGCAGCCTATAATATTCTTTCCAGTGAATGAGCTTTTTGAACAAGTCACTTAGCCAGCTCATCATCTTCATAGACAGACCAAAGGAAAAACACCCACCCAATCCCTAAACCTGACAGCACTCAACAGTGGGAAAAGTTAAAAGGAACACAGCAGGAATAATCCTGAATGGTAACATCGCCACATTAGCAGTTCTCTTTAGGTGATTTTATCACCTAAAGTAAGTACAGCAGCTTTAGGTGATAAAATCACCTAAAGCCCAGCAGCTCTGCCAAGGCAAACAGGGAAGATGGTACAACCTAAGGCAGTTCCAGGTGCCTGCTTTTGCTCCTGGCCACGCACAAGCCACGTGGCTGTATCTTACACCTCTTCCCAAGCCATATGCTTTAGGTGAGCTCCCAGCTTGACTCCAGGCTGGCCAAGAGGGGAGAAAACCTCCCCAGTCTGTGTTCTGTGCACTGGTCAGCACAAGAGCCAGAAGAACCACAGGGGAGAGAGGGAGGTTGCTGCTGCCACTTCTGCCACTGAAGGCTTTGGCCTGTGGCCGCTGCTTGCCCTCAGTGGAAAGTTAAAACTCCAGAGTGGGAAGAAACAGGAAGGTTTTGCATTAGGCTGCTATTTGCCATGCCAGCAACAGCCAAAACAGATTAGTCGGTGTCCAAATTCACGAGCATGTCCTTCAGAGCCAGCTTCCCAGTTGTTCACCATTTATCTACTCCTCCTCTCCTCCTAAGAGAGTGTTAACTGTTTCAAACCTTAAGTAAGTCACCCTCAGATTATTCATCTCAATTTCAGTTAAAGTGAGTATTACTGGCAGGGCTGGCTTCCCCAAGAGCACAACAAAATTTTTGTATAAAAATCCACCTGTCTCCACAACCAAGTTAACAAAATACTTGTAAAGAAATGGAATTTAGAGCAGTCATTAAAGACAACATCCTATAATGATGATGAATTTTTGGAGAAGCTTCAGATACTGCTACAGTTTCACTCTAATGAATTGTAATAATAATCCATTATTCTGGGTAGGCTACATAATCTCCTAAATACGAAGAGGTTGGGGCTCTGAGAAAATTCACTTTAATGCTTTTTCTGAAATTTCTCAATTATGTGTCCTGCAATGACTATGACACTGGTACTGAAAACTATTTTAAAAATCCAACAAAACAAAACAAACAAAAAATCCCCAAACAAACCCAAAAACCTATTAATGCAAAATCACTTATTTTTTTAGCATATTTTGGAATATTTAATTATCAGACTGTGTCTTTAATTAAATACAACTGGAAGAAATTTGAGTGTGGAGAGACAGGTTGAGAAAGAAGAAAATGGTATCAATGAGGAAAAAAAAAAAGAGAACAAATAGGTAGCAGACTGGATGAAATAGGAACAACCCTATTTCTTTCAACCTTAGATATGAAAGCTTTTATTGAGTGCTATAAAACTGAATTTAGAGTGCAACAAAAAGGAATTTCTAATTAAAGTTAATTAGGCCAGAGAATGCTATGGGGAATGAAGCTGTAGATGGAGAGTTTAAAAAGAACATGCAGACTGTTGTGGGTAACAAAAGGAAAAAGAAAAAGAAATGAAAAAGTTATGGATGAGTATGAGAAAAAAGAGCACATTCCTCTTTTATAGAGGGAGAGGATGCAAGAAGCAGGAACATCCAACAGAAAGCAAACTAGAGAATTTACTGGAGAAAAATAAAGTGTGATAGCTTTGAGGGGCAAAGCACAAACAGCAGAGACTATTTGCTGAACAAACATCTGGATTAAAAATAATTCAAAATACAGACTAATTATTATTAAATTGGCTTTTGATATTATGAAAAAATAAAGTTGATACTTTAATAGAAAACAGTTGCAGGTCATGCAAGGAAAAAATACAAAACATTAAAGAGCTAGAAGGATCACAGATGCACAAAATTATGGTTTATGCACTTCTGCAATATCCTATCTAATTCCATCTAAATAAAGACTTTGACACCTTATTCTAACAGATTACCTAAAAACATGATTCAATAAATTAAATGTTTCTCAGGTATTGAAATACATGGATTTATTTTTCTGCATTAAATTTTCCAGCAATTTGTGCCTTGTCTTGGCAACAGAACCTAGTACAAAATATAAAAGGATGCTGATTTGCCAAAGCTCTAACAAATAAATAACATAAACACTTGAGGATGCTTAGAAGATGTGAAGACATGTGATTGTAGATGTGAAGAGCAAGTACAGAGCTCTTGTGCCTGTCAGGAGACCATCAGTATGAAGAAAGCTATTTATACTTATTTACACAAACTAATTAAAAATAACAGATTTCCTTCTGAAATATATTTACAAACTAAATGTATTTTTTAAGTGTGTTGGTAATAGCAACTAGAAAGTATCATAAGAGAAATGCTTGAGAGCACAGCTGTATTTTATGCAAATATTTACCATCACATATTGCAATTAGAAAAACACATTGGCTACAGTAATAAAACTATACAAATAGCTTATTTGCATTCTAAATGGCAATGTGCTTTTAAATAAGAATATGTCTGAATAGAGTACAGGCAAGAGAATAATTTTTTTATCCTAAGTCAATATCCATTAAAGCCACACTGAGTGGGATTACATAGGTATAGCTTATAAGAACATCTGGCTGTGTAGTTAGTGAAGGCTCCTTTCTAAGCAACAAGCAGCACAGCACATTGAGCTAAATTTAGTGTCAAATATTTATGTTTATTTCAGCTTTTATTGCAGATCAGAGAGAAAGATATGTTTGTGATAGTGTAGTTTTTCACTAAAACACTATAGAAGACCTTGCAAGGACATTTTAAGCTTCAGGCTTTCAAACTATCTTTATTGTATTATATATGTATTTTAAATGTTTTTATGTAAAGAAGAGTATTTTCAGTTTCTTTATTGGCTGTTTTTACTTTTTTAACCTTCCTCAGCAGCACCAGAAAATGGCTGATGCAGGGTCAGTGCACATCTCCAAGTATCCTGACTCAGAAGGCAACAAAAAGAATCCCCTCAGGAGTTCAGACAGTGCATCGCATTCACTTGTGTAGGCTCATACATTGATTTTTCCCATCTGGCACTGGAAATGTATTTATTGTGCTACCACAAAAGTCACCTGCAAAACCTTCACCTTGCTCTGCAGCATGGTGAGCAGCTCACCTTCAGGCATGTCCCTTAATTAGTGAGACTATTACAGCACAGATCAACACTATTCTTTTGTTTCTATCTACCAATGTTCTAGGAGAGAAATACCTCATCTAAACAACCTTTTAGGCTGTCACACCAGACTAAGTGACCTCTTGAAAGAAGAGTTTAGCACACTCAGGCTAGCTTCTGTATGCAAGTTTCCTATGTAGTACAGTTACACTTAGTATGAGACACTCCAAGAGTGTAGAGAAACCAGTTTTAAACTAAACAGAAATATGTCCCCCAGCCACACTTTACCCTATTTCTATTGCACATATTGGACATGCAAATCCCATATTTAGAGAAGACTATATTTGAAGTCCCTATATATTTACACATATAGATATTCCCCACTATTTTGTTAAATACTGAGTTGTAATACATATTTTTCTGCTTACAAGCAACACTTAAATTTACACAAGCCTACTTACAATTAGGATGCAATACCTTAATGAAACTTACAGTGTCGTTATAATAAAAAGCTTTTCTAGTAGAAAAAGAGTAACTGTTAGAACACGAGTTTTTAGTTGCTGCTCTTAAGGTTACAACAGAATCCCTAAGGAGGGAGGAATGTTGTATCTATCTACATATACATATACTTTAATTTGTACTTCAGTTGAGGAAAAAGACACATTAACCTTTTTATATAGCTAATATTCCTCCTATTTTGTAATGAACCCTTTAGAAAAGCTTCCTATACTGTTAGTTTGATCTTTTACCTTTCTTATCTAAAAAAAACCTGGGAAGAAGTTCAATGAGGAATGAGAACAGTTGTTGATGTTCTCTCATTCCAGGTCTGTTGCACACAGTTGACACTTATTCAGGGCTCAGATTAACCCAGCTCATTTTAAACAGGAGATAATTAAAAAAAAAAAATTAGGCATAATAAATTACATTTCATCCAGAAGGCTCTTAAAATGCTTTATAGACTCTACACACAGATCACTCCATCAGTCACCGAAAGCAAGTACCTCTGGGATGAAATGCAACAACTGTTCCACGGGGCACGGCAGAGGAGAGGAAGTGAGGAATACTAGCACATCGAATTGCAATTGCAGGGGGAATTTAGGTAGGAAGAATGTAATTACCCAGTTTGGAGCCTGGCCAGACCACGGGGGTTAACATCTTATAAAGAGCCCTCTGAGAATTTTAACAACCCCTAGTGCTCAGGACCTTTAATTTATATTAGCCCTCAGGAGCAAGGCTAACTGCTCTGCTCAACTGGGTTTGTGCGCTGCAGGAAACGGGGAAAATCAACTTCTAGCTGTTCTCTGCTTCCACCCAACTACTAAGCAGATTAATACTACTTAGGCTGCAATTTTTCATGAAAATGCAGCAGAAGGAAGCAGGAATGAAAACTGCACAGAATCAGAGCTGTGCTTAATTGATCTTTTTAAAGCCATAAAGGAAAAAAAATGTTTCCTACACCAAAATCTCCTAACTCCTCATACACAAAACACTCGAGATCATCTCAGATGGTATAACAAATAAACATTATAAAGATATACAGGTTAGGAATACAACATCAGAAACACCTATTCCCTCTCCAACATCAGCCTCTGAGAAAGAGCATGAAAATAAAACATGTATACAGATCAGTTAGTTTCCTAAATGAAGGGAGCAGTTGCCATCAATTATTCTAATATATCTGATGCATGTACATTTTCATTTTTAAGTGAAAGAAAATTAAAGGCAACAATGAAAACAAGAAAGATGAATAGGTAAAAAAAACCACAAGCATGCAATTCATCTTACTTTTTTGCTACTGTAACCTTAAAGCAATTTAAAAAACCAAAGTAGACTTGCTTCTAAAGCTTCTTTCCTCTAAAATAAAATAACAAGTGAGGCCGTAATGGAGCATGGCTTTTCACCCCCATTGAACCAAAAGCATTTGGGGCAAATTCCAAGAGACTGCCAAATACTCTTTGAAACAGTTTACATAATGTATCCATAGCCCACAGAAGTGTGTTATTTTTCAACTCTCTTAGACTCAATTCAGAGTAATTTAACTTTTTTTTTTGTAGTCTAATGTAATGTAGTGCAGATTTTTTTTATTTCATTGTTTTTAAACTTCTGAATGCCCTCAGGGTTGTATTTCCTTTGCCTTTAGCTGATTTATTTTGTTCACTTCAGACATGCCTAATAATAAAAGTATCATGGTATTCTACATTATTTGCTCTTAAAGCCCCTTATTTGCTTTATCTTCTGATGAGAAACTGACACAAGAAACAAGAGGCTTCTCCAAATCAAGCAAAGCAGAGCCCTTTGGCTTGTAAATATTCCTTGGGCACAGCAGAGATGCTGTATATCACATGGACAACACCATTGCTGCAGGAGCTTTGTGATTTATGCTAATTAGAAAAGCCACCTTGACGAACAGAAAACAAAGGGCAGAACAGTTCAGTGCTGATGCAGATTTCCAACATTAGGTTTAAGTTTCACAGGAAATACCGAAGACCAGTGGTTACAGGAATCTCACAATGCTGGTACATATCTGGGAGTCCTCACTGGAGGAACGTCAGTCAGAGGCACAAATCATGAGTGATTTGTATCATGCAGTCTTATCCCAGACTCATCAGCTCTGTGTGCTCTGGGGAAGAGTGGACAGCCCCTGCTTTTTAAAGAGGATTCATAGATCAGGACTTTTAACTACAGAAAAACCTTTGAAAAAGCACATCCTTCAGTCTTATGTAAGCCCATCATGCACGACTGCTCCATATCCCTGCAGCTATAAGGGAGAACTTGTCTTGCTACAGGTGTTTATGTTCAAACAGGTCTCAGCACAGGAATGGTGTGCTCCTCTTCTCCCCAAACAGCTCTGGTGTATTTCTTAAGGATTCTTTGGGAGCCTAATGTTTTTCACTGAGTCTTAAGATTACATGATCTTTTTTGAGTCCCTAAGAACTAGATTTTCAAATGCATTTAGGCACATGAAACTTTTCCTATGTGCCCATCCTTGACTTCTAAGCATTTAGGAAAACCCCAGTGCTCATTTAGAATCTGTGTGTCCTTCCTTTGCTCACAAACGACCAAACCCAGAAGTGCCAGCTTTGAAAGTCCATAAAAGGCAGAAATTTGTAACTCAAGAACTCAGAATGCATTACAGAGTACAGATCTGCTCTGAGGTCTGAGTTCATTCAATGGACATAGAAACTGATACAAATGGGTAGGTAACTTTAATGGATGATACGTGTAACTTTGATCATATAAAGAATTGGTATAAATTAAAAACTAATTCCTTTTCCATATCTACAATGTGGAGATCATATCAGCTTGTTGGCAAATAGGAGCAAAAAGCAGTGATTTGAGGCATGGATTTATAATGATCGCACAGTGCAAATTATCATGTACATAACTTAACCTCATGTTTTCACTTTTTACTTGACTAATGCATCACAGACCATGGAGCAATTTTTGTCCTCATGATTATCAGAAGCACTGTCCCTCCCAGTACTTCTAAGGAGGAGACCGGTGAGCATATAAATTGCTTTCAAGCTATTTGTGCCTCACCTTGAACATAGTAAATGTTACACAAGCAAAGAAAGTGCTATGCAGGTAATAACAAAATACAGAACACTATGCAGCCAACTCCAGGTTCAATTTAGGAGTCGTTCCAATTAGGTTCCTGTGCAGCAAACAGCTACTAAGTGCTCTTCTGAACATGAAATGGATCATTAAAATAAGACCAATTGAAAAATGCATCAAAACTCACTCTGGCTCATAAGGCTTAAACTGCAGAAATCTCTTTGCCATCAAAACATAAGGAAAATCTTTTCCAAGCAACAACAATAAAAAAGGAGCACTTATGTGATTTGCAGGGTCAGCACTAATTTATAGCAAGACCATGGTGAACTGAGTACCCTTTTGGTATTTCTCAAAAGACATGCTATCCTACAGACGCAGCATACTGTGTCACAGATGCCCAATAATTAAACAACACGGACAGCTTCATGTAGTTGTTTGCTATGACCTATTGAAAAACTAACAAAACCCAGCAGTTCTTAGGCTTAATACAAGGTGCAGAAAAACAAGGACTGTATTTTGCCTCATTGGTTAAGGGGAACAAAAGTGGCCATGTATCTTAACACCTGGGAAAAGTCAGGGCATGCACAGCTGGCCGCGAGCTGGTCACACATTCCTGAGGTTACAATTACATCCAGTGTTCTCAAACCAGCCTCACTGACAAGCAGTTGCAGATGGCCAAAACGCTTATGTATGGAAAGAGCTTTACTCAGCAAAATCTTAGAAAAATAATGTATCAATAGGAGCACTTGTATCTGTATATGTAGCACTTTCCCAGTGATGTTTTCTTCAGTTAAGCCATAGGTCATGTCATAAGAAACCCCCACAAAACAGGAAACCTTTTGTGTTGCATATCATATAGATCATTTGGTATCAGCATATTATTTCCCCCTAAAGTACAGTCCCCATGTAGCTAAAATGGAGAAACTCAGTGTGTTCAGCTACCAGATTGCCAGTCCTCTTCCCACTACTCCAGTTTGATGAGGGGACAAAGGGGCATCATAAGGATCATTTGTGCACAGAACTTCAGTGGTGTACACAACTTCACACTTCTGACACTTGGGTGAACAGCTAGCAACATTGTAGACTGAAAACATGGGGGGGGAAAAAAAAGTTCTGTTTTCTCTCTCTTCAACACTGACATTTAAAAAAATACACCTACATGAAGGCTTCTCTGAGGCTTACTGAAACAGAATTCAAACATGATAAAAACTGAAAAATTACCTGCTTAGATATGAGAAGAGTAAATGAAGGTTTTTGTTGTTTGCAAAACCATCCTTACAAGACACTTCTTTAAGGATGGGGTGATCATATGATTGGGTGCAATTTTTTGTGAGGCTGAAAGCATGGACATTCAATATAAAATAAACTACAGCAGTTATTACTGTGTTAAAACACAGGAGGAAAAAGATATTTAAGTTAAATATCTAAGATGCTTTTAATTAGTAGTTTTCAAGCTCCTGGAGTGTCTAGCAAAATTTATACAACAATTGTTATAATAAAAATCATTAGACTATGCATCAAATATGGCCAGAGCCAGCAATCAGGACAGCAATAACAACTGAAATTTGAACTAGGGCATTGATGAGTATTTGCACTACTAAGTAAAAACCTCTTTCATAAGAGAAAGTGCTATCTTTTCCAGAACAGAATACAGAAAAATTACATCAAGGTATAACATTTTAATTGCAAATTTTTTCAGTAAAAATGCAGTAGAAGAACAAATACACAAGAGTACTGCTTGCACCTGCTGTTCCCTGAGCAAGAGCCCTGTTACTGTGATTAGTACAGGGCACCACATGAACATCTTTCTGCACATGATCAGCAAGACTAAAAGGTCACTATGGTTTTAATTTACTATTTACTATAAAACTCATATCTTAAACTGACTTTGCATATGTTTCTCAGTTATCACGCATACCTTGAAGTCAACAAATCAGAGGTTAGATTACAAATCACTCAGAGTAAACTTGTATTAATATTCTGTCCCAAACCAGCTGAGAGTAGAGGAGACTTCTCCAAAGCTTCAGGCTGTCCCTTTTATTGGGCCTTACTCTGTACTCCCTGGGACAGGGATATGTCCCTCTCTGAAGATTAGGGAATTCTGCCAAAGTAAAGAGTACAGGACCTGACCTCTTGAACAGCAGTAGCAACATAGTTCTCTTAAAACTATTAACATTTGCACACAACAAAACCTCATTATTAAGAAGATTTAAAATAAAGTAGTAAGTGTGATACTCAATTTTGTAGGTTCTTACTTGTGAAAATCCCTAAGTCTCCTATGAGAGAATTTGTTGTGAGGTAAATTTGAACCTGAATATTCCCTTTTGCATATTGAGCTTTTCAAAGATTATTTTATTCAGCTTGTAACTACCAGCACAAATGCTGATTCTAAATATATCTGCTGAACTCTAAATGACTTCTGTTTATAGAAATAGGACATAACAAGCTATTAAATCTTCCTTACAACAAACTGCTATGCCAGAATACTTGCTCCAGATTTCTGAGCTACAGTTAAAAGACTTAGACTGGTAACCAGAAGAAAACTGGCAAGAGAGTTATTGCCCGGTATTTTGTCATTCAAACCTTTCTTTAAATGGACTTGATTTTTATTAGTTCTGCATCCACACAGGCTACAAAAAATAAAATAAAAATAAATCTTCCGCTGCTTGAAATCTTAATTACTTGGTATGATTAAGGAATTTAACACATCACTGTTACTATAGAGCACCTAAATAAACTCAGAAGAAGCAGGACACAACCATAATGAAAAGATGCATAACTTCTGATGACTTGGATTAATATAGACTAACAAATCGTACTGGGATCCACAAGAAGTTTGCAATTGGGCAAGAATGAACTGCACACACTCATTACACATTAGGTTCATGCTCATCCTAGTAAAAATACAAGTGTAAATCTGAACTGCAGCATTTGGAGCTTTCACCCTTGTCAATGCTGCATCCCTCTCATGGCTGACTGAGCTGTTTCTTCAGTTTCCTTAACCTACAAGTGGCTGGTACACTACTAAGCATTTTCAGATTCTACAGTGAAGATCACTAAGAGTATAAAATACTATCATTGTAAAAGGTCAGCATCCATTTAATTGCTGATACAGTTGATGCACAATCACAGTTGCTCATTTTCCAACATAGATTAAAATTGAAATTTCAAAGCCACACTTTCTAAAGGAGCTGGCAGCATTTTCAGTTGCTCAAAGGTCATTGTAAATGAAGCATAGAAGATATGGCTCTCCTAAATGGCAATGGGATCTGGGACAACCACTTTTGGAAAAGGGCATTTTGAAGTATGAAGCTTCAGGGAAAGGTTCTGTAACTCTCTTGTGGGAGAAGTAACTGAGTGAATTTCTCTGAACAGTTTTCTACAGTTCCACTTGTCTTACTAACTATTAAATGGTTCCTGTTCTAAATTATACACACCCAAGATATTAAGGAACATCACGAATGTTAACTGACTAAATAGTATTTCTACTCTGTCTGCTTAAAGGAAGAACAGACCTCCAACAAAACATTCCTTTGAAATAATCTATTTACTACTAGTCTCTTTTGGCAAAGTCTAACAAGAATCATACCTAGATTTGCTCCTCAGAAGCTGGAATTATTAGCCTTTCAAAAACTAATTTATATGAAAAACTCAAATTATTAAAAAATTAATTTTCTTTCCATTCTATTGAATTGAGATGACAGGAGTCTTAAATTTACTTAATGGACATGAGAGGGTTTCTCCCTACCCTCCCTTTTTTATTTTAATTGAGAAAATATGCTCTCTTATCTTTCATCAGGAACATCTCTAATTTATCTAATATAAGGAGTATCAAGCTAAAAAGAACAAAGACATTCCCTTTTAATTATTTTGTATAATTTGAGAAATTTTTACCTAAGCATCTTGAAATTCTCCAAAAATACACTGCCTGGCATTAGAATTAAGACAGAATCTTAGTTCTACCAATGCATTTTTATTACTGCAATGACCTGATGAGCAAACACTCACACATAAACGCTTTATAAAGCATTCCTCTGTCAAAATGCTTGCCCCTTGTGCATATAGTAATTTATCAGGCATTTCAAGTGCTGAAGCAAAAAATATCAGTGATCTAAAATATGTAAAAAATGCAATGATTCAATTAATGCTGAGTTACTCCATGCATGAATGAACAATTTGACCTGGGCTTGAATACAGTATTTTTAATAATGCAGCTGCCATATTCGTTGGTCTGTGCATTTCCTGAAAACTAATCTGCCAAACAAGTCACACAGCATGAATGCTCTGCCCTTCTGCTCTTCGAGGCTCAGTTAGAAATGCCCCACCACTGCACGTTAGGGCACCGAAACGCTGCACGCTCCACAACACCTACACACTCTGCAAGTCTGAGATTAAGACATGCATTGTCCAGTTGAAGAACCCCTACTGTCATCTCTGAGCACGTCCTGGCCACTAGAAGTTTTTAGGAAACTTAAAGTCAGTTTAGGCATTAATTTGTAAATATTTTGCAATGTTTGTTTTGGTTTTGTTTTATAAGTACATGATACTGTGCCTGTAGTTTTGAGATATCTCTTTCCAAGAGGGTGTCAGATTCATAGCTTCTCTTCTTTTAAAATTGAGGCAGCATAACACAGTTGAAAATAAATGAACTAAAACTATTTTCACACAAACAAAAAAAAAAGACACTCTCCTGTACCACCTAATTGGTACTGTTCCAACTGCAGTGCTTAACCTGAGTATACACTGGGAAAGCTTCACCTATAATCAACTTCACATGGAGTTCATATAAAATATGTGCTAGACTGGGCCCTTAAGAGCAATTCCCCTACCCCACCCTTATAAATATAGTTGTTTCATTTCAGGTGAAACTTCAAATACAGAAATAACCTTTGAGCAAAACCAAAATCAGGGTTATTTTGACTGAGTTGTTCAGTCCAATAAAATAATCAATAAAATTACTGGTGTGCAAAAAACACTTAGGCTGGGTTGATGAAAGACTAAAATAACTTTGGATAAACATTCACAACTTCAGATAAAAAGTGATTAAAATAATAAGTAAATATTCTTTAACTGCAGATGACAGCAGCATTACAGTTAATATTTAATCATGACATTATGAGAATATTCAGTAGTGGAAGACAGGATTAACATATTGCTTTAAAACATTCCATTACTTTCTGCATCTGTTTACTGATAATAAAAGAAACAGCTGTTCTAAATGTAACATTAACAGGTGTAAACCATTCATTTGAGATTTTAAAACAATAATTCTTCTCTGTTTCCTCCTTAGCTATTCTGAAATGACATTACAAACACCCCTCCTATTAGCTTACACAATTAACTCGTAATTGTTTAACCTCTCTGCATGTCCCCAGAACATATACATGTGGAGTTAGCTTCCTTCTCCTTTTGGGCAAAAGGCTCTGTTCTCCTGCACTGCACATCCTGAACTAATGCACCAGATGTGTCCCATAAAATGGTTGGTCACACTGTTCAGCAGCTTTCCTTTAGCAACTGTTCTATATCAAATTTACTGCAAAAAAGCATCATAATCATGAAGTAACACTGTATCAAATTCACAGACTGAATATCTCACTATGCCCGGTTAAACTATGAATGATAATTGAGCTTGAAATTGTATATTTACTTTAAATAAGTCCTCCAAATCATCTGCAACAATGTGTGCTTAATTCGAAGCCATTAACAAAAGATTTAACATTTCCACATTTATACTCTCCATAATTTCAGATATGATACTCCATACTTACAGAGAGAGTGAGAGAAGGGAAAAAAATAAAAGCAAGTTCTGGTAGCCTTCCATTTGCAAAATTAAATGGATATACCTGAAGTTTCTTATAATTGCCAACTCATCCTGTTAAATGCTGGCTACAAATGAAACAAAATTCTCAAGAACCCTTCAGCAGCCAAACAATAAATTCTATTGCAGCCAAACAATAAATTCAGAATTATAAGTTTATTTAGCAGAAGAAACCAAACCCCAATGCAAAACCAACACCCAACCTCCTTTACAGAAGATAAAGCAAACTCTGAAGACCAAATTTTACAACCCTTTCAAAAATCTAAAAAGTTAGTTTGCTGAAGTCAACTTTCATTAAAGTAATACCAGTAACTTTGCAGGAGAAAACAAAAGGAATTAAATACTTGAGACTTAAATAAAGTGCTTGGGAATATTGTTCCTATTGATAGGTATTTGAAATATTTAATAAATATTAATATCAGAATAAATAAATATTTGATATCAGGATATGGAAATAGAGGAGAATCCATTCTAAAATATCCCAAACTCCATCATCTAGATTTTAGTGTTGCCAATGACTCCTAAATGCTCCTGAAATAACTTCAATGTTCCTCTGGCTTTGCTATAGTTCTCTGAACTATACTATTCATGATAAAGGGAAAAAAACAAACAAGAAATAGTCCAAACACCTTCACAAACACACTGGTTAACTGGAACAGAAACTTCATTAATAGGATTCCTACTACACTGAGAAGTGTAGTGCTTGGTGTAGACACATGGTGCTACCTCAATTTCATGTTCATACCCATACTTGCATGCAAGGAAAAATACTTTTTCTTTTCAATGAGATTTTCCTCTATTTATAAAGTTAAATTGATATTCAGCGGTTTCCCATTAAAGGAATGTGCCACTTCTCAGAATTTGGGTGAAGGAGATGCCTGAGCTGCAAACACACCACCAGAACCAAACCTTCCCCAACCGATGAGATGAACAATCCTTTGAAAAATGCAAAGCTACGTACAACCAAAAGGCTTTGGAAGTTTTCCTACGAGTCTGGAAAGCTCCTGACCCTCCCCTAGGGAACACTGCTACCTGCCCTAGGTGTATTTTAGGAAAGCAAGCGTGCACACCACGAGGAGCAAGATAAGCAATAACGCTTTGACACGCCGGGGACTCGAAGTATGGAAGGAACAATGCTCATCCATGGTCAACCCCAGACCTCAATTTTAAGACCAAATAGTACAAAAGCGAAATGCCAGCAGAGGGCAGCGCAAATACGGGAAGTCCCTGGAGTGCCCCAGCCCGGCCACTCGTGGGGCACAAGGCGGCTGCCCCTCGCTGGCCGCTCGGACACGCTCCCACCACGCCCGGCTCCGCAGCTCTTCTCCCTGGGAAGAGCTCAAGGACGGCAATCTGCAACTCCCCCCAGCGCTGCACATTGCAGGTTTTCTTCCTTTTAAACCAACTGCCCACGGAGCTGGGGACGGACCGAATGCAGGCAGTCAGCCTTTGTGTGCTTCCCCGAGAGTCTCGTGGGGTTTCATATATAGCATCCCACGCTGATGCAATGGCAGATGCTTCCTCCTCCAGAACTGCCACCTCAGGCACACCATTTAACTTCTTCAAACTTGTAAACCTAGAACTGGGGTATTTCTATTGTTTAAACAAAAACATAAAATGGATGCACCACTAGAGGCATCAGGGAGAACATCTCTAGAAACCGAAAGTAACATTTCTTTTTGTTCACAACAGATAAAGCAAGCAGAGACTTCCACCCTATCCTATCTAAAGCCATCTCCCATCAGAACAACAGTGTAACTCCCAATTTCAGCTTGCAGTCCCAACCAGGAGTACTGTGGTGGGGAGACACCCAGACTGACAGCTCCAAAGCCATGCTCCAGCAGTCTCTGCTGGCACCCAGCCACACAACATCCCCCAAAAACAGAAAACAAACTGTACGCACACGCACCTAAGGAATAATTCCAGAGCAGCCCTCTGAGGTGCAGGTCCAGCAAACACAGTGAGGAAAAGAGGGAAGCCCCAGCTCATAACTGCCTAACCTGGTGCACCTGCACTTAAAATCTTGATGCTAATTTGCTTCCATAGCAACTAAACCCACTCTGGCACCTGTGAATACCATTTGCCAATTTTTGTCCTCAGTCGAGTGCTTGAATACATCTCTTGATGTAGACTCAAGTGTTAGGAAAGATATTAGTACTGGCTTCAGTATAATTAGGATATAGCTATCTTACCTTTTGGAAAAGAAGCAGCCATTATTAATCTCATTAAATACTGTATATTATACTCCAAACTGATTAAAAGTAGTGCACACATTAATTTAATTTCCAACAACCTTAGTCAGGAGATATAAACTTCCATTCTGCAGCTTGCTTCTGGTTTTTCTCACTGTAATGGCACCTCTCTAAACTCTCAGAATTTGTATTCCAACAAGAATAAAAATAAACAAACTATAACCTTCTGTATCCCAAGAGGCTGGGATCCTGTTTCCCCATCAGAGCCAAGGGTCACGTCTCCTTTCTCTATCTCCATCCACCTTCTCACTTCGATTCTAAAAATTCACATCTTCTGCACTGAGTGACATTTAAAGCCAAGTGTCCAGTTTGCAAGTGACATTCTCATTTTGTACCTTGCTACCATTAAGCTTGGAAAGATATCCTGCTTGTGCCCTCTGATCATCCTTGCTCTTTATGAAAAGGACAAACTTCCTTTAATGGCATAAAGAAATAATCATAAAGGTCACCCAGTGCAACTCCCCTGCTGTGAGCAGGGACATCTTCAGTAGATCGAGTTGCCTAGAGCCCCGTGCCACGTGACTTTGAGTATTTCCACAGATGGGGCATCTACTGTGTGCCTGGGTAACCTGTTCTAGTGCCTTACCACCCTCATTGTAAAAAACTTCTCTCTTACATGTATTCTAGATTGATCCTCCTTTGGTTTAAAACTATTACCTCTTGTTCTGTTGCAACAGGCTCTGTGAAAAAGATGATCCTTGCCTTTCAGGTTAGAATTGGTAATCATTGCCTTTCAGGCTAGAATTTACATGTTGTGATGTATGGCTGTGATGAGATTTCTTAAATTAGTTTCACCAGTTCAGCATCAGTGATTTACACATTCGAACACTACATTTTCTTGTCTGGTCCAACATTCTTGTCCACAAACTAACTTGCATTTGTGCCTTTCAGCAACCTTCAACCCTTTACCCAGCAGTCACTGAAATACTACAAAGCTAGGTCCTACCACCACATTTTCACAGTGCCATGGTTTGCAAACAACAGCTGGGGATAAACAAGGATTTTCAGGTGAGCTTGAAACTTTCTAAACATATTCTTCCAGAGACAAGGCATCTGCTGTGCACAGAAGGCCTAGGGGGTAGGTTTGCAGAAGTAGGCCACTACTTGAAATAGAGGAGTAAACATTGTGTTCTGGTAGAAAGAGAATGAACCAGTTTACCAAAATCAGTAGCTCTCTATATAGCAGACTATGCCCTAGTTATGCCATATTCTCCCTGAGGGAGGACAGTTTATGTTTCCCACCCCCAAACAGTTTGTACATAACACTGCACCAATAAACATCCATGGGCACCTGATTTCAGTGCTAACCTGGGCTCCTGTGACTCACATCCATTCTGCTTTCAAGGAACTGGCCAGTTTTTGTTGCTCTGAAGTTTTTAAACTTTTGTATTATACTTTTAAGATCCATACTTCTGCAAGTTTAAAATTTTTGGAAATTGGGCACTAGGACTGTCAATACTCATTTACATGAGCTAAGAATTTCCAAATAGAAATACAACACCTTAGAAGTCTAACTATAATAACTGCATATGGCAATGCCATATTCAAATACTTACAGCTATCTGGCATTCCTTTGAATATTAACAGCTGATGTCTTTAGTATAATAAACTTTGCCATACTCTGTTGAAAGCAACTTCTAACCACTTCATATCTAAAAAATTCCGACATACTTGTATTTCTTAAACCTGCAGTAATAAGAGAAGGGGGAAACCAGTTGAGAACATTTCTTTAATAAAGTCTTTTTTAAAAAATAGTGGTGAGTTGTTTTTCTACAGTATTTTTTTCTGTTTCCAAGTAGCATTTTTATTTAAACAAAGTCTTTAGGAGGTGAACATGTAACAATGAAAAGTCATTAGACAAAAGCTTTGCACAAAACATACTGAAATTACAGAGTAGTGATCAAAATTAAGCAAGAGAAGTATGACCCCAAACAAAATGTTCCATTTACTGAATAATTTCCATGGAGTTGTGCTTGTCAACTTCTGGAATATCTGTTAAGTGATGAAAAAAAGGACGACCATGAACACAGCCTTTATTTTCTTTTCCAAGCTGTTGCTTCATCCTGTAAATTGTGTTTTGCACATCTTCTTTTGACAAATGTAAGGGCAGCTGCCGAGCTAAACGTACTGCTTCTCCCTGTGGAAAGGAAAAACAAAACCAAAACCCCAGTAGTGTTAAAGTATCACTTTTTAGCACATCAGCCTGTGGCTACCAGAAAGCAGAATTAAAAACTCACTGTTTAAAGGTCATCCTTTTCTGTTGCTAAATATTCAAAATCTCAGAAATCTAAATATGACTTTAAACATTTCTTACTGGTTAGTTCATGCCATTTCTACAAAGGAGGCATGCACAGTCAGCCCCCTGGTTATGTTTGCACTCTTTTAGCCTACTTTTGCAAGATGCTTTGTGTTTCTGATTTCCTGTTGTCACCAGCATCAGCTGTACATGTTTACCAGTTCACAAGACACATTTCACACCACAAACTTTAGAAGTGTCATAAATTAATTCAAGCAGTCAGTAAGTACAATTTGAAAATACTATAGCAAAACTTCATAGATTAATTTGTATTTACTATGGCCTATTGCATCCCCTTAACCCTAGAAAGCAGAAGTGACTGCTCAAGTACCCACCCTCAAAGAACTAAGGAACTTCAAAAAGAAGTGTTGCTTCCTTCTCTAAGATGGGCCTTCCTGCCACTGACTTCTGTACTTAAGTCATGTTACCTAGAGAGAAATGTATGTGGCACACAGCCTCCCTTCATACTGTACAAACCTGAGCACCATTCATAATGATTTCATCTAAATCATCTCATTTTCTTTGTCTGAGATTTTCTCCCACTCCTCCAAGTGGGAAAAAGATCACTGTGGACTCTTTTACACCCTGGAAGGCTGCTGCTTCAACCATTACCTTACGCGTTCTTCTGTATCCATCTACTGACAACAAAAGCTGCAGACATGATGCCTGCTCAGACATGAAATGAACAATTAAACTTGTGATTCTGAACATGACAGTGAATGGCATTTCCAATGTTTAACCTCCCAGAATGGTCAAAAAATTCAGTGCTTATGTCTGAATAACAGTTTTTACAGTTGTCTGGGGTTTTTAACAAACCATTCCTGTCTCAACATTGAACTTATCCCTTTGTTAAGCTTCTTTCCTGAGTTCAGTAATACATAACAGAATCACTTGCTGCAAAGGCAGCTTACTACCCCCAAAAAATAGGGAAAGATTTGTGTAATAATGCTTAAAAGATAAAACACATACCCTCTGTCAGTATGTGCCTAGGTCCCAGTTTCAAATAATTCAGGAAGGTATGTTATAAATGTTTAAGTAAGAAGAGGCTTTACATGTATTTTGGTAACCTTTTTGAAGAGAATTGGAATTGAAGAGCATTCATGAAGAAGTGATTACTACTACTGTTGGTTACACCAGCTGTAACTAGTACCACATCTATTAGTTGTCTCTGGATGGACAATTTATTTATTTGCACAGAATGAGTCACTGCTATTCTGAGGCAGTTTTGTATCCTAACATGGAGAAATGCCTTTCCAGTCCAAAAAGTGCCTTACAGAGGAAATGCTTTGTGAAAATCACCTTTTGGCATATGTTATATCACACTGGGTGACTACTTTCGGGTATATCTGGTGGAAGCATTTTGGTAAGGAATATACAACTCAGAGAGGATATAATACTCTCTTTTTCAAGAGTAACTTCTATTTAGAACGCAATTAAATTAATTAAAATGCAAAGCCGAAGAAAGATTTCCAAGCTGTTTCAGGAATTATTACAAGTTTAGTTGGCTAATACTAAAAGAAAGCTTCTGTCTCACCTCCAAGTAATTTATCACTTTGAGAGGCCTACATTCATATACTTCCTTTGCATTTCTGTTAACTACTGCATTCAGAATTTCTTTCAAATCAGAAATTCCATAATATGGCAGACAATTTGCCATCCCTTCTATTTCCAGATGACTTTCTGTAGCCGAAACACCTGAAAATACAAAAACAAAACAGTAATTCATGCACCGCTTTCATTTCTATTCTACAGCAATTCACAGAAAATTAAGCTGATGAAAAGTAATTTAGTACTTTAGTCCAATACAATTAGGAAACTTTTTTGTTCCTCCCTTGGAATGAAAAGCATTTATTTGCACAATGTTTCATTATGATGATGTGTGTTTATTCACATCACAAATGTCTCAGCTTACATTAATCCAAATCCTAGCTGGCACTGTTTAATGCTTAAAACATTTGCAGCATTCCTAGTATTGAGCACAGCTTTAATTAAAGCTTCTGTGACTTTAATTAAACATACATAAAATTAAAGTTGAAGCTAGCAATAAAACACAATTTAGATTGAAAAAAATTAAAACAGTGTTGGCACTATTTCCTATATAAGTGGTGTAAACATCTGTAGAGTTCAAATGTTATTATAACAAATTTGGGCTCTACTGAAATAAAAAGCAATTTTTTTCTCCTACCACATCTGAGGAAAAACTCAAATCCATAAAACTAGAGGCTCTGTGACTGACTTTATATTATCATTCATATGGTATCACTTCTGGAGCAGGTAACACTCTGAGTAGGAATGATGAATAAAAAATTAAACAGCCTTTCTAACAGAGTATTTATTGAAGCATTGAGGTCTATATGATTTCCCTTCTTATTCACATTTCAGGAAAGAAAATTGATTGAAGTTGTTCAGGTATAGCAACTTTTTTTCCACTCCCAGTTAGAAGCAAGTACTTTGGTGGTCATGCTCACATATTCTCATTCAGTCCTTCAGACTATCCTCTCATTCATGTTGGGTACACAGAAACCTCAGTCCAACCTGCACAGCTACCTTCTCTTTTCCTCCCCTACAAGTCTAACAAGTACAGACTTTGACACAGACATAGAAACAGAATTACTAATGAAATTAATAATCCATTCGCGTGTAATGACTCCAGGTTGGATAAATTACCTTCAGCTAAGGTCACAAATGGTTTTTGCATAGAGCTGGAGACAAAGAGATTGCTCCAAGGTGGATTAAACTAACAAACGCTTACAAGGGATAATTCCTGTTCCTAATCCAAACAAAACCATGAAATATTTCAGAAGTGAGAGAAAATATATATGCATCATAAGTCAGTAAGATGTACTTTCATGAGCTGGTAGAATGAAGCTGAGTTATCCATGTCCAAACACTATCTGACAGTCATTAAATAAAATGAACAGGATTACTGTGCAGGTTGAAATTTTTCCTAAATATGGGTGTATCACTGGGTAAATAATGCTCTTGGGTCTTTTTAAGCTTCATGGCATGAGATACTTTGACCAGTAGGAATCTGATATAGGGAACAGCCTCTCATCCTCCCTCCCCCCAAAAATCACACAACCTTCTTCCAGCTATGTATTTAACACTGCTTTGCCTCTGAAGCTTTATTTCATTTTTCACCCAGCATTGTCTTCCTTCTCTTTTTCAAGCTGCTTCTCCTTAACTGCAGCCAGCAAGCAGAAACATATTTTATTATAATACTGTAAAACCTGTGTTCAGATTCAGCTTAAAGCAAAATGTTAAATTATATGAAAGTTTGCCATATATAAAGGTGAGAAAAGATGATGTACTATGTTAATATTTCCCCATGGGCAAGCCTGTCAGTAAGGGACAGAAGCAAAAGATAAGATTTCTTTTTAAAATCTCCTTCAACTCTTTTCTCTTAATTTTTGTCCTATTTTTGATTTAATTACAGATTAGATTTGAGGAACTATTCCAGACCATTTGATTATGCTGCTTTCTCTCTAAAATTAGAACATAGTCTATTTGAAAACCTTTTAATAATTACCCCTCTATTTGCTACCAAAGATAGGACACATATTTTTTAAAGTTTCAGGTATTTAGACATTCAATTTAAAAACCTGTATTTCCTGTGCTTCCTTTTAAAATTTTATGACAGCGAGGTTCTGAATTTGCAGAATATTTTGTCATATACTCTTCAACTTCACCAATAGCCATTGTTTCATCTGCAAATTCTGACAGCCAGATTTGACTTCACCATTTTCCTCTTGCATTTGAAAGTCAAAGTGGACTTGAAAGAGTTTAATGTAAGAACAAACAATACAAACCATGCCTAAGGGAGATGTATTTCTTCAGTATTTCTGTTTGTGTGCCACTCTCCTTTTCTGCTAACATTCTTTAAATTGTAAAGTAGCCCTTTTGCATGCTGATTAACATGCATGCAAGCACGCAAGCCTCTGCAGGAACTCTGATATTGGCAACACTTGATGATATAAGCAGATGTCCAAGCCTCAGTATACTTGTAAATTTTTGATAAAATATATATTAGGATTTTTGAGTATTCAAACAGCAGGTCTCAAACAGTTGCCATAGTAGTTTCTCTGAAATACTTCGCAACTTCCAAGGAAAGTGTTTCCATGAACAAATAAACTAGCTTTCAAATGAGTAAAAATGTGGATTTCTCATTGTTACAAATTTCCCCTTTCTCCTTCCAAACAAAGCATTTACAATCATCTTTGGATAATTCCTTCTTGATGGCCAGGAAAAAGCTTTTCCTTTCCAACTGCCACCTAGATTAGGTGACACTATAACACTGTCTATCTCCCAGTCTATGGTCAAAAATCAAACCGAAATGAAATTGCAGCATGGTTTTCCACTGGTGGGTTACAAGAGCTGAGGCAGTTTCTATCACCAAGAACAATAGGTTATTTACCTATTACTGCTCTTTGGGGCCTTATAAGCACATTCTTTGGGCATACTCATTTTGACTACATAAGGCAGACAATTCTACCCTAAAAGCCTCCCCTGGAGCATGGCCCAAGACCCAGCATTGATACAATACCAGCTAAGGTGTGTTCTTGGTCTCAGTTCCTCTCCAGCAAGAATTCCCATCTCTCTCTAGGCCTTTCCCAAAGGCAAACAGACAGATGTGCAGTGAAGGCACATATAATAAACACATCTTAAGAAGAACTGGACAGAAAGTAATCCATCTTACTTCTTGAAGCGTTCCCTGCACGTAGGGGTCACTGTGAGCAAACAAATGCCTGGCAGGTCCCAGAACACTGAGTATTAAGTAATTTGCTTTATTAAGTAAAAGCAAACAGACTGCTCTCCCAAAGGTAGCATCACTTGAAGCCTCAGTAAGGGAAGAACATGAGGGGGTGGCAGGGCAGTGGAAGACAGACTGGAGCTCAGCGTCACAGCTTTGCAAATTACAACAACTGGCACATTCCACAAAGAAACCATTGATTTTGTCTAACTGACACACTGACAGCAAGAAGTGTTTTCTTGGCTATTTCACAACATGTTTTTCACTGTGAGCTATCCAGAGAAAAATCTAGTTGAAAACTCCTTAGACGGATGAACAGTTAATGTTAAGAGAAACAGGAAGATAATACAAAGACCTTAGCCTACCAAAAACATGAAGCAGATGGGACACTTCCAAAATCCAAGATACTTGGAACAACTTTGGCTGCAGTCATATAGAGTCTCTGAAGATAGTAAAGGTAGATTTTCCTTTCTGTCTTTTAGCAAGAGCACATTCAAGAGGTAGATACCCTCAAATGAAACAATAGGCAAGTAAGGCCTCCACACTCTTGCAAAAATTAACACCCATTTGTGAAAATACAGACATTTACGGAGTTTTCCCACCAAAATGGCAGAATAAGAACAAAACTCCATGTGCAACTGAGTTATTTTCAGGAAGTAAACAGCTAATTAGACCTTTCAAAAACATACTAGGAGTAGTGTATCTAGTGCTACATGGTGCTGTGGGGTTCAGAGCAAGGCCTGTGAGAAAGACTCCTGGTGAATTATGAAAGTAAATAAAGATCAGAACCACCCCACTAAAAGGTATTGGCCATTAAAGAACAGAGTTGTATTTCTATGAATTCCAAGCACTGCAAGGAAGTAAGATTCAATTTCTGAGTATTAATCCCAAGATTAATGCAAGATCAATGAATGAGTCATTTTTTTATCCTATCAATGACACTGCCCCTAACACGACATCCAAGTAAGGAAAAAATAATATTTTCTGGGTGGGTTGTTTTTCAAGTAACAAACCATAAGAATGAAAATCTTAATAAAAAGCCCCTCTGTGCCACAAGTTGCCAGAAGCTAAGATTCTGAACTGCAAAGAAGCGTTTCTAAAAAAGATCAGTTGAGATACAAACCTAATGGAACACAGGAATTACTGGTTACCTTCCAGATTAAGACAGCTGCTCAGGGCTTTTTTTTTAAATAAATAAGCAGCCAGATCTGCAAAACACCCCAAAACCACAAGGAAATAAGGAATCTAAATCTATGGCCCTATATTTAAATTTAAATCATTATAGTGATGCCTAGAGAGGCTACCTGGAACAGAGGCTAGACAGAGTTAAAGGAATAAAGTAGGAATTTATTACAAGGTCTTCAAAGGATACACCTTGGGCAGTACAGGAGCCTGGCTGTGGCTCTACCCAAGATGGACACACCAGGTTATGAGTTTTCATACTTTTGTAAGTTTTGATTAATTTACATATTGGGGTTAATTGTCCAGTTACAGCTTCAGATTATAAAGTCCCAACCTCCCAGATTGCTCTCCTCAATTCCCTATTGTTTATACTTTTTGGGCCTGAAGCTGTAAAGGTGTCTTTGGTTCTCAGGCTGGAAAAGGATTGTTTTGTCTGACTAAACTGTGAAGAGAACTTGCTAATACTTTATATGAAAGTTACACATTAAGGCAGTACAGAATCTGGAAAATATGAAAGCTAAAACTTAAGGCATAGATAGTTATCTAGGAAGCTGTCTTAGTGGGGGGCACAACACCAAAGGCAAGAGGTCCAGTGCTCCAAGTTAGCATCTGAGTATTAGGAGTAGACTTAATATATGGTAATGAGCAGCAATACTCTAGGTCCTTCTCTTCTTTGATAGAAGAATATCTGTAGAGATTTAAACAAATAGTCAGTGCAATCTACTAGACTGACAGTCATCTTAACAAACCACCATGGGTCAAGGAAAGCCTCTTCCATGACTAAAACTTCTGAATGTCAAATTGGAGCAGCTAAATTTCCTTTGCTCTTGTTTTAGGAGGTATCTTAGAGCTAGTGATAGCATCACAGACTTATTTGCATGGATCAACAGAAAGTCATGTTATTTTGCATGAAGAAATTACCAGAAATATCACTTGCACATTGAAATTCAAACCTCAAGAAATCAATCAATCAATCAATCAATCAACAAATTTGCTTGTGACATAAGAAGATCTCTCTGTCAGAAAAAGTAAACTTTTTACTACAGAAAATAAAACTCTTCACTCAGGATGAAAAAGGAAGCCATGCATATTAACAAGTGCTATTAAGTGTCTATTAATGAGAAATCAATCAGCAGTCAGAATGGAATATCTATTATGACCATATCAGGGCTGAAGTCCCATAGGAAAACACAGACTTCTGAATATGCTGCAGTGGACCCTGACAGAAAGAGCTGAGAGTTCAGTTCAGCTGAGAAACAGCAAATACTAGGACTGATCCAATTAACCCAAACAGTTACGAAAAAATTAGTTACAAAGGTCGTGTGCACAGAGAATGGGATTTTGGTGTGCTCCTATGGATGCTGCTAAGGAGAAACTGTCCAGTAACTATGGGTTAATGGCACATTTCCATTCTAGGACCTCCCCACAGCAAGCTGTGACTTTATCACACAAACAGGAAGCTCTGGCCCAAAAAAATTAACAATATATCCTGAAGAAACAGAACTTTTCTGAAGGAAATTCTAGTTCAAAACCACCAGGATACCTCTCTTTCAGGATGTGGCTGAATTTCAAAAGCCCCACAAAAACAGACAATGAAAAAAAGAAATGCTTCTGTAAGGATTGTGAAAGATGTTTTATGAAACAAGCTGGTGCTCTCAGGGTTGAGAAATCCTACAGAATATTCAGGTCTAAGTGGGACAAATCACTCCTGATATGCAGGTCCCTTTCTGTAAAGATTATACAAGAAACTATGAATTAAATAACCTTAAACTTCATAGTGAAATTCCCAGAGAAGGACACATTAGGAATGTTAAAAATTAGTACCCGTGTGTCTAAAAATAAGCTCTAATAATTATTTGTAGAAGACAGTGCATTTCAGGGACAAGTTTAGGAAAAAGGAGAAACTGATTAAGAATTAAGTAGAAATCCTTGGGTCAGTTGGAAAAAAGCTGGGAGAAATCCCATGTGTTTGCTGGTATTTCTACCTTTGTCTATAGTGGCATGCTTTTTCAATAAAAAGGGCTGTAACTGCTATAATGTCATCAGCAGAAGCTTATAAACATGACTGACAAGACTCATTTTATTAACTTTTCAGTCAAGTACTTAAAATAGAAGGTGGGACAAAGAACTGAATTTGATTTCCATTCTTTACTGGGCTATTCCTATGGTTCATCAACCTCCACAGTGCATATAAAGCACTTTAACTGTAAACCAAACAAGAACAGTTTCCTTGAGATTGCATTTTCTTAAATTTACACCTTAGGAACACAGGAAGGGAAGACTACTTCCCAGTTACTGTGTCAAGTTCTTTGCTATTACAGTGTTACAATGCTGCTCTTAAACTAAGCAAGCTGTCTTAGAAGTAGCTTGTCATTAGGTTTTGGCCAAGACAGCCAATTTTGTTCACAGTAGCTAGCATGGGGCTGTTTTGGGTTTGTGCAGGAACCAGTGCTGGTAAGACAGGGATGTTTTTGTTACAGCTGAGCAGGGCTTACACAGCATCAAGGCCCTTTCTGCTCCTCACCCCACCCCACCTGTGAGGAGGCTGGGGGTGCACAAGGAGCTGGGAGGGGACACAGCTGGGCAGCTGACCCCAGCTGACCAAAGGGACATTCCAGACCAGGTGGCATCAAGCTCAGAGAGCTGGGGGAAGGAGAAGGAAGTGGAGTGCTGCGATGATGTTTGTCCTCCCAAACCACCATTACATGGGATGAAGCCCAGCTTTTCTGGGGATAGCTGAACACCTGCCTGCCCATGGGAAGCAGTGAATTAATTCCTTTTTTTTTGTTTCATTTCTGTACACAACTTTAGCTTTACCTGATAAATGGTCTTTATATCTCAACCCACAATTTTTCTCACTTTTACCCTTCCAATTCTCTCCCCATCCCACTGAGGGGGTAGTGAATGGGTGACTGTGTGGGGCTGAGCTGCTAGCTGTGGTTAAACCATGACACATCTGCATTACTAAAAGATTGGTCAACATCTCTCTGTTGTTGCTTAGAAATACACCAGAAATTGAACTCTTCACCTAGGATGAAAAATGAATTGTCTTCAAATTTTCACATTCAATTTATTCATGTCTAGTTTACATTAATTAGATTTTGAGCAAACTTAGAATATCAGGAGGTTAAAAAAAAAAAAAAGTTGGTGACCAAAACTGCTAAGCCACAATTCCTCTCTCCCATATTTGCCTAAGGACATACCATAGACCTCCTCAGCTTTAGATTTGCTTGTCTGAATAAACCATGTAAGAGCTAACTCTTACAGTACATGCTTTATTTCCCTAATCACTTACTCCATGATTATTATCACGACTAATACCAACACCTCTTCTACTAAGGTACTGGTATTTATGCAGAGATTTAGTCAATCAGAAAGAAGTTGCCTTGGTTTTGCTGTGCATGCTTCAGTAAGGAAAGCAGCTTTGGCTGTTCTTCACAAGAGCCAGCCTCTGAGTGAAGGAGTTGGTCTACATCCCTTTTTTGTACCTACCCTTAAAAGATCCCATATGTTACAGTACATCTGTCATCACTGTACATATGTGGGGATCCGTAACACATGAAGCTATAGCATTTCTAACAGCTCTTATGGCCAATCATTTCCCTGAGCTGTCAGCTAGGTGCTACCCCCAAAGACGTTTGCTTTTCTTGGAATTCTGCTATAGAATTCGTGATCTGCAGAACCCACCCTGGGTCACCCATGTGCTTCCAGTGCATCCCTAGAAAGAGTTCTTCAGAAAGATGTAAAGACCTTTGAGCTCTCTTGATAAATTAAAAAAAAATCTTATATGAAATGTATTTTTTTTGTGATCAACAGAGGTACTGAAAAGTATATTCCTTCAAAATATATTCAGATCAACCTCTGGGAAAAGGTGTGGTCATCCTTTGACCATCTCTTTGCTGGCCCCTTTGGGCTCTGGGTTACAATTTTAATAGAAAAGTGTGACATTAACCAGGATCCAGCTCCCTTACTGGACCTCAACTGCTCAGCAGTACAGGAGTAGTCAGCTAAAGCATATATTTGCAGAAGGTGCCAGGGCTCAGGAATTCCTATCAGTTTAATCTAAATTATATCAGAATGGCATTTAAGGATATGGGCATTGAGCATTTTGAGAAAAGAAGAAAGAAGTGAGGAAAACATGGATTTTAGAGCATTCTTTGAAATACTATTAAAGTTTTCTGTTCAGTCATCAGTTTCCATTACTCAGTGTTCTGTGTGGAAGAAATTCTATGCCAAGAAATAAAATCTCAATGTTAAGGAAAGCAGAAAAGCAGAATGCTAGTGCTTTAAAATACAAGGTGATGCACAATAACATGATCCACATTAACAATAATTTAAATCATTAAATCAGAGGAAACAAACTCCAATGCAACTAATAGATTTTAAAACCATCATACCTTCTATCACTTTTATCTGGAATCCATTTGCTATTAGCCTTGGATCTGACAAATAACCCGATCCATGGAAACTCTGGTAATTCTTCTGCATTTTATAAAGAGCAGCCATATACTGAGCTCCACCAATAAGACTGGAAAAAAAATCCCCAAGTGTTAAAAACCAACATCCCTTATGTGAAAATCACAAGTGTGCAAAAACCACAGAAAAAGGTAGCAAGTGATGAGGAGTCATCAAGAATTTATAAAGTATTTTGAAAAAGCAATTGTTTAAAGAAATAAAATGAGAACTATTCACTTATCTTAGTGAGGGACCAAGCTTAGGCATACAGTACCAATAATTCTTAATTCTTGGGGGAAAGTCAGCTACAGTGAAATTGTGGAAATGTGGAGCATTTAATTTTCTTCTGGGGGAGTAAATTTATATTTGCTCCACTACCAATGACACTGGTCAAAAATCATACTTATTTCAACTAGAATAAGACCAAGTGTGCTCAGTACTTCAAGATTGAAGTGTAAAAACCAAAACTCTCTTATAATAGATGAGTGCACAAATAAGCACAGGGCCTTGCCAGAGTTTACTGTAAATAATTATCAACTAATGTTTCAAGTAACATACACATTTTTGCTCCATAGTACTATACCTGTCTGTTAACACAATTGGAGTGTCCAGTTTCTCTACAGGAAGCTTATGGTTCACCAATAATCTCTTACATAGCAGGGCCTCTTCCAATCTATATGGATTTAGCAACTTAACATTTTTTTCAGTAGCAAGTATCCAGACATCAGGAAAACTCTGACGACGGATCAGGAAAAGCTCGTGTTCATCTGAAACATTTCTCTCTTGTCTCTGAAGGTGACGTCTACAGGAACTCAGAGCAAAAGGCACTGTCACAATTTTCATAGGCTGTTCCAGTTTCCCTTTCTTTTCAATCTGGTTATGAAATATCTTGTCAAGCTTCTGCTGGTCAGAGGCAGAACTCTTTAACTTGGGTTTGTGTTTTTCTGGCTCCTTTGCTGGTCGGTGCATTGGTTGTGCATTGGCTTTCTTGACCTCTCTGTTGTACCGGTCCTGGTCCTTAGTGGCTTTTATTTCGTAACTTGAAGGAAAAAACAAACCAGTAGTATCAGCAGATAAAAAGCTCCAGACTCCAACCCTAATACACTAAAGCAGAAGGAAAGGTAACCATTTCAAGAGCCAAGAACCACATCCATGGTCCATTCAAGTACCCACATCAACATGCTGCCCACTGAGATGGAGGTGGCGATGGTGCCTCTATTACATCACATCTTGAACAAAAGCTGGAAATTTTCCTTCAACAAGACAGCCAGCAAAACCTCAATTACTGTAAGAGGAAGGAACTATTACTGTAAGGAATAGAGTGCATCATATAAAGATCTACAGCAAGGCTCTTTTCACCTCAATCCCTTGTTTAATTTGCAATCAAATGCAGAGTTTTGGAAGGAGGATTTTTTGTCACAGGCATATTCAGCTCAATTCACAAAGTAATTTAAGCTACTACAGTGCTACAGCCTTCCAGGGGAGGCCATGGGGCCGGCAGGACTTTGGAGCTTGAATAATTTCCCAAGCCCCAGGTCTTAGTTCATAAAAGCATATTTGATTACAAATGGCCTAAAATTAATCATATGAAGTGTAAGAATATAGGATATGTATAAGAAATCTGTAAGTAATAATCAATCTTACAGATTTTTCAAAACCAGTCAACAAAAAACTAATCCTAAATGCTGTCTAAATAGTTAAAACATTACTACATACTAAACCTCTACAACATGAATGGATTCTTAATGAGTTTATAAATGTCAGTGAGATAACTAAACTTTTATAGGTCCCAGGTTTATGTTTGTCTATTGCATATGAATTTTACTTTTGTGAAAGCAAAGGTTGTGATTTGCTGAGCTCCCTCTTTTTGCCCTTTTTTGATATTCTGAATTCTAGAAGGTAATTCAAACCAGTCTAATCTTCAATTAAAACAAAGCAAAAAAAAAAAAAGTAGTACTATCATATGTTAGTATTGGAAATAAGTATTTTAGCTGGTCATATTTATTTATTGCTACTTGCTGGAACAGTTTGATTCAATTATGTGTATGCACGCTGGAAAATTAAGGTCAACAAAAGGGTCACCATTTGCAATTAATTATGATGTGCTAGCATTCACATATGGTACCAATATTTAGTTAACTAAAAAAGTCAGCTTAAATAGTTTCTTGCAATAAATCACGTCCTAGAAAATATGGAGCAAACATTAAGATAAAAAACATCTGCTCCTTTTAAAATGAATGGATGAAAACACTTGAACAGAATTTTTTTAAATCCCAAATTCATTTACAGCTTTGACCAGATCAATAAATACTATGTTTTGAATAGACCTAACTGTAATGCAAGAAAATATTTAAGTGAAGGAGAACTGAGCCTTCAGTGATCACTGATAATCCAAAATGCACTTCCAAACAAAGTCCAACTTGTCTGTCAGTTTAGGCTACCACCAGAAAAATTCTAGTCTTAAAAACTTTGATTGTGAGCATCTTCCAAATTCATACACATCAATATCAGTGATTTGCCTAGAACCAAAGAAAAACTGCAGATTTACAAACTATGAAGGAACACCTTTGCCCTTCTGAAAATCCTCCCACAGAGGAACACATAATCAACAAGTGCTATAAGAACAGTGTTTCTCTGCTTTGTGAATTAAGATTGCAAATTCAGGATCTTTTTCTGATGCTACAAAACCTAAAGTCAAAAAAATTTGCAAAACTGGATGTAAGCAAAAAGTGGAATGAAGTCTAATTTCAAAGGCAGCTTTGGTTAAAGTGGAAAAATGGGCCAATGATATATTCTTTCCCCCTTGCAACATAAACCCAAACAAAATAATAAGCATACTAAAAACACCCTTTTAATACATGTCTCTCCGCCCTTATAAGACAAATAATCTGAATTTGAGTATTTGTTGCAAACTCTGACAGCAAAGACCACGCTACCTGAAAAAATGTTTCTCCCAAGGTACAAATCTACTCATGAAGAATTACTGCAGAGTGCTGACAAGGTGATTTGTTAGTCCCATGACAATGTGTGTAACTTTGAACCTTTCCTACACCTTCAGGGTAACTACTCCTGCCACTGTTATGGCACTTGGAAGGATTTTTCCCACTCCTACCTGAGCCTGATATGCAGGAAACATGAAGGCCAGAAACACATGCAAGCTGTATTAAGTAAGAGCTGAGTGACTGCGAGGAATGAAATCCTTTGCAAAGCAGGGGGATATGTGATGCTGCCAGCATGGACATGCATGGAGCTTTCCTCCTCTATTATAACCTAAAGACCATAACATTTGACATTCCGGTTGTGTAATAAATGCTGGCTTGTTTTGAAAAGGCCATCCTGTGTCACTATGAGACATCTGGTACTTGTACTACTCCCAAAAGGGATTTAAATTAATTTAGACCCGATGGAGGGGCCACGAGAGAAACAGAGATGCTGAAACCATGCACACCCATTGCACAAGGCAGGAGTTTATCACAGAAGGATGAAGGACTGGAGCCCAGGAAATGTAGGGTTGTGCCAGCAAGGAGGCATGAAGCAGAGCTGTGGCACTTGGCTGCCCTGATGTATGTACATTTGTTGTTACCTCTAGGTGGCCCAATTTATCCAGAGTACCTGAAGCCAAGACTTATGTTCTCTGCCACAAGTCCTTCCAGATTGCTGCTCTGCAGGAAAAGTTGTGTATCTCTTCCTATTTGCTATTCTCTGACAAAAGTTTAACGTCATAAATGTGGAAAAGTAAACCAAAGCTAGTATCTATAGATACAACTAGTGGTGAATTCTTCATTTCCTTCAACAGCCATGGGACTCAATTCTACATATAAGGAAAATATATATACACTGTGCATAATATATTGCATTCAATCCTACATATAAGGAAAACTTGATTACCAGAGAGGTCTCCTTCCTGAACTAATGCAAAGTTAATCTGTAGGCACACTCTTTAACATAACAGTTGTACCAGGAAAGCAACCATGAAATCTCAAAAGCTAAAGCAGAGCAAATTAAAATTTTCTGAAACAGCTGGCAGAACCTTTTGTTTCATTTCATTAAAAGCATGAATATAATTGGAGTAGATTTCTACTATTACATTAATATTTCTGCTTACGCATAGATGGACAAAACACTTTCTCACATGTATGGGTTTGTGACCATGGCATGTTGCTTGCATAATGAACTTTCAATTAGGTAAACCAGAAGCTAGGTGAAAAATTTTCACTTAACTCTGATGAAGCTAACATTAGAACATTAAAATATTTCCTTTTCTTGCAGATGGACTTCAAAAACTCTGTGACAATTCATTTTAGAAAAATACAGAATTTAGCTATTCAGATTGTAATCCAAGAAGAGATTTGGTCCTGTTCGAAACAGATTAAAATTTAGACTGTGCTATAGTCTCTGAATCAGCAATAGAATAGCTGGTTAGGGGGAAAAGTAACTCCTTGTGTCATTTGACTGGGTTTTTCAAATACAATTCTGAGGTAGCCTAGGTTAAGATACGAATAAAATTTAGAGGAATGGAATTTACCCAATGTTCAAGTACCTAAAGTTCCTAAAAAACAATTCGCACTTTATAGTAATAAATTTGAAAAACCTCTGAAGAACTCTACAGTGCCTCATCCATCATCGTGCTGGTTTTCAAGCACAGTGCCGTGGGAGTGATACTGTAAAGGCTGCCCTTAGAAGTTTGTAGGATTCAAAGAGTTTCTTGCCTGTTATCTTAAGCAACTGTTCAGCAGAACTGTCCCTAACTACTGCTGTCCCTAATCCAACTCCTGCACAGCACAGTGGCAAAAGGAGTCATTCCAATCTGCAGTGCACAACTGCACACAGCAAAACACAATAACTCTGATGTGAAAAAATACTGATTCTAATTTTGAGAAGTCAAAATTCATTATCTATTTTTTCGTAAATAACTGGAACATTACAGTTTTTATAATTCATTACAAGTGACTCTTTGGTAGCTTCCAGATTCAGAAGCAAGACACAGCCTGAACTTACTTCTGTTTTTCCTCTTCATTCAAATTCTTCCACTGCTCTTCAATTGTCAGCAGGATGTCATTCATGCTGGTCTTCGGATTATCATCTATCAATTTTGGACGACACTCATGTGTGAAAAATTCAAATGCAGACTTTGGTTTCTTTATTATTTTGCTATTAATTAAGTCATAAGCTGTCACGTGTCCAAATTTTTCACTTATCACATTTTTTTTCTTTATGCTTTGATTTGAGCTTTGTGGATCACTGCTTTTTTCACCAGTGTATTCATTTTGCTTATTAGTTGTCCCTCCAGCTTCAGGAATCAAGATCTTAACAGGTTCCAACTTGTCTCCCAGAATGTCTTTAAATGCACTTCCCATACTCCAACTATCAGCAGAGATTTCAGGCAAGTCCTTAGGGACTAAGACTTCCTCATTTTTATCTATTTTGTCAGTATTATCAGAACTCAAAAGATGCTCACTGACTTTTTTAGACTGAGGGTCCACAGGAACACTATTACTTTGAATATCAGCCATATTCTGTCCATTCTGGTCCTCCTCACGCAATAAATTTGAGGAACTGTCTGGAAAGGCATCACTCTTAGAAACCTCTATTTTGTCCAAGCAACTGTGTACATTATCACCACTAAATATCTGATGATTTAAGCAGATCTCTGTGTTTTTTCCTGCTTGACAGTTTTGCACATCACTGCTGAGTGAAAGCAATGAAGTATGAGCATGTAGCTCATCATTTCCAGATGGTCCCATTTCATTAACAGCCACATCTGTTTGGTCTGTTCTATGCACAAACATGTCTTCTGAGGTAACATCTGTTTTATTACTTTCACCAGGGACTGCAGCAGGTAGTGGCCCATACAGTGATTTCAACACATTTTCAACTGCAAGTAAGACAGATTCCTGGGGAAAAAAAAAAAAAGAAAATACACACACACAAGTGCACCTGAAAATGTAACTGTCAAATCCCAAAAATATGGAACAATATGCAAAGTGCTCCTATTTGGAATAATTTTTAGACAAATCTGGGCAGATCACTGCATTTCAGTTGTTCACACATTCCAAAAGATTCTGGACACTTTCAGCTTCAAATATTTTGTGACATGTATTCTGCTTCACTAGTTTACGCTGTTATCACAAAGCCAATTAAATACTTTCTTTGTAACATGGTTTTGACTTATTAAACCAGTATCATGTGAAGTTATTCCTAACTATTATCGAGTTAGAAGTTTACAGCCAAAACAGATGCACCAGCACATGAATGTGCTTGTGTAGGTACTTTTATGGTGCATGTTTCCAATTCAACTTTGCTCCAAGTGATGGAAACAAGCCAGATAAAAACCCAAACCCATAAGAAATAGAAATAATTTTTAAAAAAGAGAGAAAATAAACTCCAACCCTTTTTCTAATGCCAAAGGAAAACTAGATCTAATGTAAAAATGCTATATTCATTTTCATACAAGGGACCCTTAACAGGCAGGACATTTACAAGAGTACCACAGACAAATAAAAAACGTTTTTATGAATAAGAGGATTAACATACTGGCGGGACTACCTATATTCACTTTGAATAAGCACATTAATAACCACCAATGCAATCTTTCTAATTTCTGTGGTGTTCAATTGATATCATCAATAATACATACACATAATGACAAAATAGTGCTTTGATGAGAAAAATCAGCTCCTCTCCTGCCCACCCTCACCTTGGTGGTGGTGTTTAAATAGTGATTACTTGGTTTAAATAGGAAGCATGAGGTCTATACAGGGCCACATACCATAATTCCACTTAGCTTCTCTCACTGTAAAACCATCTGAAACCAAAGTGATACATGCGTATATCTGACAGCATTAAAATATTTTAAATGAACTGGGAAACTAATTTTGAAGAATCCCCCAGTTAGTCCGTTCAGTACTTTTTGATTAAAACACTGCTCTGACAAAGGCAAGCTGTCATGTAACTAAAAAAACCCCAAAAACCCAGTGACAGTGTTTATGCTTGAACATTCTGGTAGTCCCAAGGCCTTATCACGCTTATATAAAGACTGACAACTCAGAAACAGAACAAACCTTAATTACCTTATAATGCAGCAAAACTTGTGTTTTGTCAGGTGTTACATTCACATCCACAGCAGAGGCAGGTACAGTAATACTCAAAAAGAAAACAGGATATAAACGAGTACAGTCCTTTTGTGTCACCTGACTGTAGTATTGCCGAATTAACTAGAGATTGATTTAATAAAGAGACATCAGTAAAGGCAATAAAATAGACAAAAATGCACAGAAACAAAATGTGACATTATAAAAGCATAACTGGTTTGCTGGTTTTGTTGGTTTTTCAAGTTAAAGAGATGCTTAAAAGGTCCTCATACTCATGTATGCTGGAATAATCACAAAAAGGGGAGTTCCTGTTGGTTTCCATGCCTTCACAGCATAGAGGTAAAAGTGATATATAGCCTATTTTCCACAGAGGGCACTGTATTTATACTTTGTAAGCTGCATCCCACCTTGAATCCAGGTTTCCCTGTTCTCGTTAAGGAACCATCTCTGTCAGGGGATTCAAACTAAGCTTTGAACTCCCAGAAGAGCCAGGCACATCAAGTAATGCATGGAGAAGGATGACCCTTATTCAGCATTTAACATACCAACCTAAGTTTACATACACAAAGCTTTGCCTGCCAATTGAAAACTACTGTTGTGTCCACTTTAAAACCTGCAGGAACTCTTTGGCATGAGCATGATTTTCTTCCCTGGTGATGACAAGGATTAGGACAGCAAGGCTGCTGCAAGTGAAGTGCTGCAAGGTTCAGTAGTGAGAGAAACCCAAGAGTATCAAATTCTGCCTACACGATGCCTAGCTGTAGCCAATGCTGCTGCACTATCACTTTCATTTCTACCCAGTGCATACACAAATTTAAAGGGAAAGCATGGGTGTTCACTTGATAAGCCCGCAGCTAGAAGTGGACAAAATCAAAACTATTTGACAGAAGAATTCTCTTACAAGAAACTACACAAAGTTCCCTTACGGGAAATTTCACAGGTGATTTCTACAGGCCAATACAAAGAATCAACTATTCTGGTGTCTTGCACAGAGCATCTGAAATTAATTTTGCTAAACAGCCAAAAACACAACCTCCATATCCGTGGTCTGACTGCAGCAAATGGAACAGAACTGAGGCACCAGAAGTGTCAGAATTGTGGAAGAGCTTTCTGTTGTAAATGCTAGTATTTTCACCTGTAATACTCTAAAACTATTGCATGGGGGGAAAAAAGTTGTAGATTGCTTAGGTCTCTGTCCTCAAAGAAATCACATTTCTATTCCTTGAATTAAAAGTTAGAGGATGTTACCTTCAGTATTTCCTTCTGAAGAACTGGACGATTATTTATAAAAATGAAACTTCTTTCTGAACTTGAAAGGCTTGTCAAAGAAGTGTCTGACTCAGCTTTTGGGAGAAATCCAGAAAGATTTATCTGCAATGATAAAACAAATACAGTGCAGAAGTCTTTTAAAGAACCCAAAATGTTTTTTTTATAAAGGTGAGATAGTAAAACAAAATTGTATGGGAGTCCAAGTCATTCAAATGCATGCACTGCTTCTTGACAGCTACAATTTATAAAGATAAAGGCAATTAGAGAAAAAAGAATTAGGCTGAGAAAGATGGACTTGTATCTATTTCCCATGGTCAATTCATTGACATATTTCCCATCTGGACTGCCAGTTGCAGCAGGATGCTGCCCGGAGCTGAGGCTGTGGAGAGCCAGGCCAGCAGGCCCAGGTTTGCTGACTGCGGGGTTGCCAACCTAAGCCCTGTCCAAGCCAAAGGCACAGAGTGCTGCCCAACCTGGCCAGGGCAACAGTGAACCACCCCTACAGGGAAAGCCCAAAACACACAATCCCTCCTTTTCTATGTTCAGAGCACCTTAAATAGGCTGTCACAGGGCATTTATTCAGGGCACCTAAATTTACCTACGCCACCTGTATCCAAATCATCTGACTCTCAAGAGTGCTGAGCACCCACGATTCACAGGCTGCAGCAGAACCTGTGAGCACAGCACTGCCAGGGAGCCTTGGAAACAGCACATGATTTGTGTACCTAACTTGAACTCCAAGTTTTAAGATTTTTCTGTTGAGATTCTTTAGCAGGTTTTTCAGGTCAAAATAAGGATGATGACTTGTGCTGCTTGTCCCATCTCTTCCCCCTCTCCCTCACTAAGAAACTTAAACTGTTGGATGGATTTCAAATCAATCTGATAAAGAAGCAGAAATCCCAAAGATGTATTTCCACAATTCCTGTGATAATTGACAGCTGTTTGGAGAGAACAGCCTCAAGATAATGACCTTATTAAGAAAAGGCAATTGTAACTTTCCAAAAGCTAGGAACAGCAGCATGCAAGAACTGACATCCTGGGCAGCCCACATCCTGCCCCACACATTGCCCTCCTCCACCTGCCCAAACTAACAGGTGAAAAGAACAGAGGCAGCATGAGGATTTTGGAGCTATGAGAAAGTCTGGAGAATATTCTGGTAGTAGGGTGGATCACTGAACACAGAAATGAGTCCTCATAATCTCTGCTTTTGGCAGAACCCCTTGTATTTACTAAAATCCAAATTATCATGCATTTGAAATGGAATTTAAGATCCATGGGACTTGGCCTATCCTTCCCATTCATCTACGTCACGCAGCTATCTGCTCATGTGCTCCCTTATTCCCTCCTGACCTTGTACCAAGCATTCTGTGCTAAAGCTGGCGTGTTCTGGTCAGCAACCTCGCAAAGAACCAAACACCACTGGTCAAATTAAAGAGGTGTCAAGTATCTGTTGGATGATTATCAGAAAACAACAAGCAGCACTTTGAGATTTTATTCTGCAGCTTTAGCACATCCTCCCTCAATGTTCCTCCTCTGCGCTTCAAGCTCTTTTTCTAATTCACAAATATTTGTACAAGTCTTTCACTTCCAAAAATATTTTTTATATACAGAAAACATTAAAGCTGAAAGTCTCTAAATAACTCATTTAACAAGTTGCCAGATTTAGAAATGGCTGACTGCTGTTACTATTTACAACCATGTAGAATGCTCATTAAAAGTTATCTACAATTTATAATACTAAGTCTTAGTAGAATTTTCATATATGAAAATATATGAAGAGAAAATTACAGAGACTGAAAAATATTAATGAAACTTTGATTTCACACTAGATAAACTGTTTCCAAAATTAATACTTTAATAAAAACCACAACTCCTATATGCATTAAAATATATCTGTGAGAGGTAGACAGCAGAATGCCTTTCTTTTATACTTATCTTTTTCCTAGTGTCACATGTAGCTGCTAAACTTAACCTTCACAGGAAAAAAAGACATTAGGGAAATTTCCTGTGTGAAAGTTTTCATCCTAAATAAGTCTATCCATTTACAAGATTGGGGATCTGAAAAGTTTAAAAAGTTGTGTCAGTTCTCTATTTTCTTGGTTTTCTTTTTATTTTACAAATAGCTCCTGAGTTTGCATACTTCAAAGCTAATTTGAAATGTGTTCCTGCTTCATTCGATGCCCGTAATGGAGATGTTTTCAAGAAGGCCAGTCTTTAAAATCCCTGGATCACTTGTTGAAGAAGTTTAAACTCTGCAATAAGGAACAGCAAGATTAGTTTTGTCTTCAGAGTAGACTTTGCAGCAAAGGAGCATGAAGCTACATTTAAAAAATAGGAGTTAAAAGAATTAAAGAGCTACCCTCTGGTCTGTGTAGCAAATGAGAGACAAGACTGAATGGGAAGGTAAAAAATCATTGTATGCCTTGTCCTTAAATACCTGTTCCAATACCTGCACACAAGGGAAGAAAAAATTATTACACAGGCAACTTAACTCTGTCAATCCATAGTGCTTGGCTGCCTAGTTTAGAAATGTCCATAGTTTCTGAACGTCAACATTATGCATGGATCACTTATACACCTATAAATGATGCACATGGTATTTTACACACTATTTAGAGACAGAGAGAGAGATGGAATGTTCCCCAACTTCTATTCAAGGAATATGGATGCCTCATGATATAGCAGAGAAGTAATGTGAGAACCTAAGTGCCTCCTCCAAGCTAGTCCCTTCTAAATACCCCCTTATCTTCCCTTTGGAGCTCCCTGCACTTGTCCTGGGGGCACATCCAAGCTACATTCAGGTAAGAATACCTCTGGATGTTCAGATCAGACACAAACAACTATAACTTTTTAAAGTACAAGAAGTGACTTTGCTTTGCTCCCCCTCATTCTACTACATGTATAAAAACACCCTGGCAAACTCAAGACTTAAGTCTGAATAATGCTATTAAGCTGCACATATAAACAGTGAGACCTTAAAGTCTGAATAATATTGTTAAGCACCATGCTGAATGCAGCATTGGTAAGTTGTGTCTAAGAGCCATTGTGACTTTACAATGATTCATCTCATCCTGTCAAGGTTTATTACTACGTGATACAGGAAAATGCAGCTTAGAAGGTTCCAAGATAGCAAGATTCCCCTTTAGTAAAAATTTCTCCAACAAAAATGGAAGCAGAGTAAAAAAATTTTGAAAACATTAGACAAAGGAGGATAGCATGGGGAATTCCCTCATTTTCAGAAGCGGAAAAAGAAGCCAAGAACACAGAATTCTTTGGAAAATTTAGTTGAAATACATGTTTGGTGGAAGTTTTGCATAATTTGCAAAATTCTGCATACTTGGAAAGCCAAGTATACGTTTCTTTCACTGCTCAGGTGCCCCCACTGAAATTGAGGGAATACTCTTTAGAGTAGAAGGCTAAGAGGCCACGAAGATGAGAACCATCTAAATGCTTAGATATTAATGAGAGCACAACCTGCCTGTGGGCCAGGAATCCCAACTGAGACAGCTCTGAGCAATCAGCAATTCTGCATTTGTCATCACAACTGTTTTTACTGCCATTTGATCAGTGCCACATGAGTCCTGACGAGGTGATTCTTGGAGTGGATTTTCAATCACCAAACCAATTAATTTTACGGAGAGGACAGTAATAGAATCAAATGCATTAATCAGATGTCAATCTGGAGACACACCTTTTTCAAAGTCTCCTTCTTTTTGAGTATTTCTTTAACTCTCTTCATTGACAGACATGAAGTGAATTTGGGAGAAGGAAGTTTAAACTCACCTCAGGATATTCGCAGCAGTGTTGAAAAGGTACCATACTGCTCATAACGGCTGTTCCCAGAACTGACATACAGGCCATTTTGTGATCTGATACCCTGGTCTTCTGCCAAATAACTGCCTGAAACAAATGGCACAGAGTCAAATTTTTGACATTATATTTGTTGAACTCATGTCATGTCTATGAACATGCATATGGAACTGCACACACACTGTATATGTAACATTCTGTACCTTGACCCTCTGAAAATCACAAATTTCAGTGTTAACAGACTCGATATGGTACCTTTTGACATGTCTTCTCATATTGCATTACTTATTTACACACACAGCAATTGGAAAACTAAGCAAAGCTTGTATTCATGCATGTTTTGTGGCTATTCTGGACTTCTGTACTTGATGGCAACTATTAAAACCAAGTCAATACAAATATTACATCTCCTCTTAGATATACAGCAGTGGGATTTGTGCTTTTCCTGAGCAGTTAAAGTGAGGGTTTATGACAGGTGCCTCACAGGCTGATCAATATTTCAAGGTGGGCACTGCAATGCTTCTTACTTATACCAAATAGCTTGTTTCAGTAGAAATCAGGCTATTAGATGTCCATCTGTAGCTCTCACCTAGACACCCTAGGTCTATGATAAGCCTGCCATTTAGAAAGAAAAGCAGTTTCTAAGGAACTATACATTAGGAAAGCAATTAGTTGTCTAATGAAAACTTGTAAAAGTTAGAAGGATGAAGGACCATCTGCTGTATTAGCTACATGTTTTGAAATATACTTAGAGTAAGGCAATATAAACTGCAACTTGCAACAGAAGTTACTTGTCAAGTCCACTTATGCATACAGAAAGTATTACTCTGGGAGGTGAAATTTTGTCTATCACTAAGAGAAGTTCTATGCCAAATAGTCACAAATTAAATTCTGAATCTGCTGACTTTCTTTGCTGTGTATCAACAACAAAAATGTTTTTCTTGGTTGGTTTTCTACTTCTAGGCAACTGAGACTGCTACACTCAGGTCCACTTCATTTTTGCCAGTGTTAGTTGCCTGAGTGTGTTCAATGTTTTCCTTTAAATACAAAAGCAAAAAGTAATGCAGCATGTTGCATTTTAAACTGGAAGTTACAGTGCTGTTGAAATGTATACTTTTAGTAGGTACTAGGTGTCCAGTAAATTCAAAATGAGCTCACATTATTCAAGTACATGTTGTTATGTGAAAGGATGGTGAGAGAGCAAAAAATATACAAGCACCCATCTCAAGAAATGCTATACATAGCCTTAAAATTCCACCTGTCCAGTGGAATATTTGCTGGCCTTCAGGGATGAATTCCACAGAAGAACACAGTTCTTCTGGAACATGATATTCCCTTCCTACAAGACAGGTGGAATTGTAAAGCTTTGAGACTGTTGACCCTAAACTATTACCCAAATCTTTAATTTTCCAGTTCCACTACATTCTGCAGCATTTGTGAAGTGAGGCTTTTTAGTCCTGCCTGAATGCAATTCATCTGTACAGAGCAGCCAGACAGCCCTCTGCACATGGTGGACCACAGCTTGGTTATTCTACAGTGAGGTGAACCCCTCAAACATAAAACACATAAAACACAATTTACATTGGTGGGGGACAGTGAACAGAAAGAGGGGAGAAGGAGAAATGAGTAAAGAGAGCCATGGGCTGGGTGTTCACAGCTCAGGCAGGGAGTCCCCCCGTGCTCCAGAGCAGGCAGAGGTGAAGGACAGCCCAGGGCTGCCTCAGCCTCTCTCCTTTACACCTGCTCTAAGCCTCCTCAAAGACATTCTGGAGTGATGAAAGAATCTGTCCTCTTCTTTATAGCTCCTCTTATAAAACATATCCTGTACTACTTCTATTTTAAAACTGATTACTTAAAATGGAAACACAAAGTGCCAAGTGATTTTTTTCTTTACTGGATGTATTTTAAATTAAATGCATGTGACCAAACTGAGAAAGACACTTGTTACATGACTAATATAAACATCATGCTGTTTATTTTTGAGTATCCTAGTGTGATGCTGCAGGTACAGATATAAATCTTAGCTGCTGATTAATGCAAGGTTATTACACCACTTGACCTGCTAGAATGGCTGATACTCAGAACTTTGAAAAAAATCACTTGAGTAAGGTGGTTTTAAGAAAGCTGTGGAGATCTTATTAAATGCAAACTTGCTAAAAATAGATACTGTAATAGGTTCAGATTAGTTTTTTAATAGTCATATACTCACCAGATACTCAGTACTACAGACAGAATTTTACAAAATAGTTACCACTGCAGGTTGATTTATAGCCACAAACTAAAGAGGCCATGCAACTCCTAAATTTCTATACTATATAAAGACAGAATAGAATAATACATCCATTTCTAGCCCTGACTGCACATTATGAAGCAACAACATTGGAAGGGCTGGTAATTTACAGAAAATTATTTTTCTAGATTCCCCAGATGTATCAACAGGCATTAAAAAAATCAGAGAAACAATGCCTGTTCCATTTCATTTATTTTGGAAAGTGTTGCCATGAGGTTCCTGCATTACCCTATTTTTTTAACCTTGCTTATACCCTTTAGTTTAGCTAAAAATACACCCCTCTCACACACCCCCCCATATTTTTTTCTGGGTCATATAAAGCGGGTGTCTAGGATGAGCCAAGGAAGAATCTGACTCTAGTCAGTATGATGACGCTGCAGAAACAGCCTGCTCAAAGATATATTATTACATATGGCCCATTAGATTCTGCAAGAGCTAGCCAAATATATTCCACCTCTCTGTTTCATTGAAGGGGATTGCATGATCCAGATCTTACAAAATGTCCTAACACATATAAAATCTATTGCACATATGCAGAAGATAATGATGTGTGTGTCTGTGTGTATCTCTTTCTCCACCCCATGCAGCCCTAAGACACAGGCACACTTTTGTGGAGGATGACAATGTACACTCCAAGATAAATGATTGTATGACTCCATGCACACACAGTCTAGGCATCTGTTATTCCAGGGTGAATACGTAACGTGCAGGAGGATTCCTTGAAAAATGTATGAAGTGCAGAGAAAGAGTGTGCAACCTCTTCCCACTGGGGACCCTGCTATACAAGACTAGAGAGAATTAAGAGAGTTGCTCAGTATTTGTTTCTTCAAAGACCCAAAGAAGAACAGAGAGAAAAAAAAAAGCAGTTGCTCTACATCCCTAACTATCCTTCATACTTCAGAATTTCTACCAGCAGCTACATTGACTGCAATCCCAAATAAAAGGAAAATCTGAATTAGAACTGGGACTGGATGCTGTTTCCAACTGTGGCTACTTCAGCACAATTATGGCACTACGAGTTACCCCAACTTATTCCATTTACCTTATTGCTACAAAATGGCAGTGCACTTAGAGTAGGCTTTTAGTATCCAAACTCCACCAATTTTCTTTATTTGTTTCATGACAATCACGTTATTTACCCTGTAATAAGGTCTGGGGGTGCAAAAGTCTAGTTGAGCAAGCAGTTGTACATGAGCTGTAGGCTGGTAACATAACTTGAGTTAGCTCTTTAGAAGAGAACTGCACTTCAGAGTCTCTTTAGTTTTTTGCTACATGCTTCAAAAATATTGTCACTCTGGCATCTGAGATCTCACTGCAGATAACTCTTTGGGCCAGTACATTCTTTAGCTTCTTGACTTAAAACCTAATAGGTTATTAGGCTTCAGCTGGAAGTATTGCTGCCTACCTGTTATGAGAGTACACAAAGAGGAACAAAACTAGGCAGCAATATCCCAAGATTGAACTGAGCCCAAGGGAAACAAAACCACATCAACCAATATTATGCCTATAACCTCTTCATCTTAATGATGCACAGCTCCAAGGGCTCCAGCACATTCTCTGCAGCAGAAGAAAACCCATCTGCTAAGATCAGAACTGATCAATATGAAGTCCTCATCACATTCTTTAGAATGCCAGCCTTGAAAAGTGCTGCTGCTTTTCAGCTCCATGTCTTAACTGTTTTAAAACCAGTGGTAAGTTACCTTACTAAAAGGGAACCCTTACATAAACTCCCACTGAAAACAGAAATCACAAAAATTTTTCAATTTCAAGAATTCCAAAGACTATTGAGACTCATATGCTTTTTGATTGCTTTAATCACACATGTTCAGCCACAACTGTTCAGAGAACTTAGTCTCCTCTCATGACTAGGTGACCCACCTAGTGGATAAGGGGAAGGCTGTAGATGTAAACTTAACTTCAGTGAAGTCCTGTCTCTCACAGCATTCTCGTGGAGAAACTGAAAGCCCATGGCTTAGACAGGTGCACTCTTTTTGGATGCAGTCTGTCTGGATGGCCAAGCCCAGGGAGTGGTGGTGAATGGAATGAGATGCAGTTGGCAAATGGTCGCTACTGGTGTTCTCCAGGGCTCAGTATCAGGGTCCTCTTTAACATCTTTTCCAATGATCTGGAGAAGGGGACTGAGTGCACCCTCAACCAGTTTGCAGGCAACATCAAGTTGGGTGGGAGTATTGATCTGCTGGAGGGCAGGAAGGCTCTGCAGAGGGATCTGGACAGGCTGAACTGATGGGCTAAGGCCAATGGTGTGAAGTCCAAGATGAAGTGCCAGGTCCTGAACTTGGATCACAACCCCCTGCAGCACTACAGGCTGAGGGAAGAGAGGCTTTTAAGGTGCCCACTGGAAAAGGACTGGGGGATGCTGGCTGGCTGCAGCTGAGCATGGGCCAGCGTGTGGCCAAGAAGACCAATGGCATCCTGCCCTCTATCAGGAATAGTGTAGCCAGCAGGACCAGGGTAGTGATTGCCTTTCTGTACTCAGAACTGGTGAGGCCACACCCCAAGCCCTGTGGGCAGTCTTGGGCCCTCACTATAAAAAAGACATGGAGGTGCTGGAGTGTGTCCAGAAAAGGACAATGAAGCTAGAACACAAGTGTGATGAGGAAAGCCTGAGGGAGCTGGGGGTGTTTAGCCTGGAGAAAAGGAGGCTCAGAGGCAATCTTATTGCTCGCTACCTCACAGGTCATAGCCAGGTAGGGGTCAGGCTCTTCTCCCAGGCAAGGGGAAATGGCCTCAAGGTGCACCAGGGAGGTCCAGGTTAGGTGTTAGGAAAAATTTCTTCACTGCAAGAATGGTTAAGTATTGGAACAGGCTCCCCTGGGAAGTGCTGGAGTCACCATCCCTGGAGTGTTCAAACACTGAGCAGACTTCACAATGTGGCTTAGTAGACATGGTGGTATTTGGTAAAAGGTTGGACCTGATGCTCTTGGAGGTCTTTTCCAACCTTAATGATTCTCAGATTCTACGAAAAGGTTCTTTCCCCAGAGGGTGGTTGGGCACTGAAACAGACCCCATGCCTGTGGTCACAGCACCAAGCATGACAGAGTTCTGGAAGCATTTGGACAACACCCTCAGGCACATGGTGGGATTCTTGGGGCATCCTATGCAGGGCCAGCAGTTGGACTCAATGATCCCTGTGGGTCCCTTCCAACTCAATATATTCTAAGATGCTATTGAATTCCACTTCCCTAGCAGGAGGAAAAATAAATAAATAAAGCCTCCTAAGGAATCAAACTATTGTCAAAACCCAGTTTCCAATTCGAAACTGTGATTCAGAAACTGTACAACATCACAAATAAAGGGAGGTTTAAAATGATTTTGTAAAACAGCAGTTAACAAAAATAACATATATAACAGTGACAAAGTACATTGCTAAAGAAGAGGGAAAATTCCCATGTGGTTTTGGAAACATCCTTTTTTCCACTTACCTTTAATATGACAGTGTGAGTGCAAAAGACTTGCAAAGGCACATCTCACATTCTAAACACACTGCATATGTGAAACAGTAATTGTTTTGAGATTTTTGACATATACTGTGCTGTCATTTGTAAAAAGTGATGGATGAGAAACTGGAAACCTCAAGGAATTAGTAATAGGATATAAAGCATTTCACCTCTGGGTCACCAGTTCAAATTCAACCAGGTTGGTAGTGACCAAAAGTAGTTACCATCTGGCAGCTGTTCTCTGGCTGATGTAAATTGAGTTGAGGGTCTCAGCGCATTTCCTAGTGGACAGGTGTCCTCAGCACAAAAAACACCATAATTAACTCTCTGTTTGGCTTTCTCAGCAAAGCCACTGAACAACGAATAGAAGCAAAGACTGAGCTTTATTCCAGGTTAGAATGGAAGCATGTTGGCTGCAGAGCACTGCAGATTCTTAATTATAATTCCTCTTATATTTTAAGACACACAGATTATGGAAGGATTTAATTCATCATCATTATATTAAACAGAGTAGCATTTCCAACTCAAGACAGAGTTGGAAATAGAGTTGCTGCTATTTCTGCTCAATTCAGATTTCCTTTCAACATGCAGTTTGGAAGCACAATGAATGAATGTGAAGTATATTGATGTTATTAAAAATAGTAAATTTACCCTAACAAACTCAATCTCAAAAAAATCCACACTTATTACAGAGGACAGGGACACAGAAAAAACTCCTGGATTTGGATTATTTCATACAAACATATTGGTTAAGATTATGCAACTTTGAAAAATAGAGGAGACTTGCTGTAAAGAAAACAAAGATGTCATCCTTTAAGTCAACATAACCAACGAAAGAGGTTTTGGGAAAGACTACTACCCACAATTATTACAAGACTTTTAAAATGGACTTTACATTCAAAAGTTCTGACTTGTGACTCTTTTAGGAAACAAACAAGAAACAGTTTTAGGTAGAACTGCATGTGACCAAGCTTCAAATGTTATGTGTGAAAAACACTGGAAAAAAAATTCAACTTATGCCAAGTTTTCCTCAATAGGAACTGGAAAATTTACTGAGCCTACTTATGGATCATCCATATTTTGCACAAGACATGGGACCAGTTGTGCACAGTATGAACTGCTGATAGGAACCATCTAAAACATCTGTTGCTGAAATTTTTTTTGGCTCTACTATATCTAATATTGTTAAAATAGGTATAGTTTCTGTATGTCCTTGCTCATTTTGGCATTTGTGGAATAAAGGCAACTGAAACAAAATTAAAGCATTCCATATCATCAGTCTTACAAAACAGAAGGGCATTTCTTCAACATCAGTGGTTTGTAGAGACTGAGCGGAGGACTACTGGTATTAAACAGAGAAGAGTGTTAAAACTGCAGTTCTAGAGAAGGGCTGGAACTACTAAAAGCTGTGTTTTACCACCTTGGGTAAGACACAGCCACAGCTCACAGGTTGCTAGAACACAGCATTTGGGGCTGAGGGGTTTGAGGCAGTTTAAGCAGTAGCTGACTTTGAAATGTTCTTAACACGCCTTCAGATAACATTAACTTTAAATAAACTTGCTGAATACACATGTAAATTATTTCCATTTGGCTGTCTCATTATTCAATATGCTTTCAAGGAACATGGTGATGAAAGAAGAAAAATACCTCTTTCTAACATAACCATACTGGCAAGAGGATCAACATTATCAGTATTCAAAGAATGTCTTGGCAGGATAAACCTTCATAAAAAGAAGGAGCACTAGCTAATCCAAGTTGTCAAAATAGAATAGTACCTCAAGGGTTGATCTGCAAAGTGATTCATTATTTATTGCTAATGCAAACAAAACATTCTGAGCAGAAAGAGCAATTGAGTGTTTCGTATCTTGGAAAGGCACTGATGGAGAGTCCACAATAAATAAATCTGAGGAGGAATAGAGAATATCTATTTTCTTACCCACTAAAAATCAACCAAAGGCTGGAAGAGGATTGTCTGATTTCTTTTCTGTGAAGAACCACACTTCACAGTAATCAATGTTTTCCAAAATAACACAGACATGAAATGTAGGAAGAAGAAAAAAATTCTGGAAATCTGATTCAAAAGCATAAGACACACACTTTTTGAAAAAACTCAATCAGAAATGGTGGAAATTCAACATGCAATGTAGCAGCTATCATAAAACCATCTATATTTCAAGAGCTCAGTCAGAGCCCTGACTTGCCAAAATAAGTTTCTGCTGGTATCAATCAGGCAACCATCTTCAGATGCCTAACCTCAGATACTTTATGGCAGCTTCAGCATTACTGCATTCTTCCCCAGTAAAGCCAGGGCTATGCTTTCACAGAATCACAGAATGGTCTGGGTTGAAAGGGACCTTGCAGATCATCTGGTTTCAACTCCCCAGCCACTGGCAGGTTTCTCAAACCCCATCCAAGCCACTATTTTCCATCAACTTCATATAAAATACAGGATTAAAAACTGGAGGGATTTGGTTTTTCTGGGGTATGGTTGTTTTTAGCTTGGTTTTCTGGTGTGGCTTTTTAAAAAAAGTATCGATTTTGTAATTTATTTAAAAAACTTCCTTGAAATACATTTTTATTTACACCTTTTTCACTTACTATCTTTCCTAGTCTTTCCTTGTCTCCTGTAATAGCTCATCTCTGCTATCTTCTTGCCCTTTTAAGCCCAGAAACCTGATTGTACCCTCAAAGTGTATCTTCTTTCATTGCAACAGAAAGTACTGGTTCAGCCTCAAGAATCTGGGATTCTAAGAAGTCCTCTGAATAACTGCATATACAATTTGTCATTTAAATGAACACATTATCTATAAGCTACATAAAAAATAAAACTATTCTAAGAAGTTGATTCTTTCTCCCAGCATATTTCTAACCAAAATATAACACACACAAAAATAAAATCACCAAGAACACTATTCAGCAGAGTATTACTATAGCACAAATATGCTGTAGTGTCTGTATGGAAAAAACACTTCCCTGATTCAAATTAGAAATTGTAATGACAACAATATTTAGTATATAAAGGCAAAAGAAATAAAGAATACTCACATTCTGTGACAAGGTAAAACAAATGCACCATTGACCTACTGCAAGTTGCTACACACTGAAAAGTCAGAATTTCAAATCTTTTAAAAGGTGCGATACAACAGGTGACATTTTGGTTTGCACAGAATGCCAATGGCAGTAGAAAAACAGAAATCTGAATTCAGATTTTATGAAGTTCAGTTCAGTTTTTAACTTTCAGACTATTTTCAAGCATCTCCACACGCACAGAAACAGACTACACTGTCTACTTAGCCTTTAATTTCCTGTCTCAGCAATGGCTCCTGAGCGACCTCTTGTGATGAAACATTTAAGCACTTTCTCACTTTTTTTACTCTTTTTAAAAAATAAATTAAATGAACAAAAGGCTAGCAGTGAAAAATGAAGAATACCAAAAACCACCACCATCTCTGTCATTGCAATGAATGGAACTTTTTTGCCCATTCATATAATCCCTAAAATTGGTTATTTTAGAATGTACCTCTGAAGCTAATAAGTGAGGTTCAAAAAAACCCCAGCGTGCAATGGCAACTATCATGCCACCCTTCATACCATTTTTGGAGGAAGTGTTGGGAAAAATACAAGTAATCACCTTCTAGGACCTTACTGCCACTCTATTAAATTAAACAGAGAAAAAACCACCACAAGATACTCAATAGTCTGATCAAAGGGATGAAATCAAAATACTATCAAGAAAATAGCATTTGTGACTTGTTGAAGAGGGCAAAAACAAATCACCAAGACAAAATTAGTTTTATTGACCAACGTCAGTATTGTGAACCACTGGCAGATATGCCAAGGAATTCAATACAATCTTAGAGGCAGGCACCTCACAAGATGTCTGGTTTCAAATTGTCAGTGATCTCAATGAAGTAAGACTGCAAGTAGCTACTCTTTCTCAGCCTTAAAATATTAATTCTGTAGCCAGCTTTAGTTTTTCACAGTATCTACACAATGATATTTAAAAATACATACATAAATAAAATCAAAGCATGTTAAACGAGTCCAGAAGAGGATGGGAAATCTGCTGTCATTTCAGAAAAATACAGTGCTTTTTCCTACTCCCACTGCAAAGGAACTGAAGTGTGACTGTTTGATTGATGGGGTAACTGATCAAGTCTCAATCAACAAACAGCATTATTTTAGACAGAAACAGAATTACTGAGGGGTCTGGCCACAAGATGTCACTCTCTACTTTGTGGCAACTTGGAAGTTTATTAGCACAGCCTTCCTCTCGGAGGTGTAAAAAGCCAGGGTACAGCCAATGCAATCTGTTATGTTAAACATGTGTCAGGTTAAGGGGAACTGCTCAACATGTCATTTCTGTAGCTGTGATATAGAATTACCATTCAGTATGCAATGAAGTCAAAGTAACCACCAAGTAACCCCTGCATTCATCCTCCCAAGTTTAACCAAGAGCAAGTAGCTCAAAAAATGCTGTTGTTGTAACATGTTACTGTTCTTACACCAATGACACAAACTGTTTTGAACTTTCCAGCCTTTTAAAATAAAATCATTGTTATGTACTGAGCTCTTATGATTCAGAATACAGCTAGCTGCCTGTATGAACTATAGCTTCTATCCAGGTAGACAGTCTAAAATAGTAAGTTTTCCAAGTTTTTTTAGGTGGCTTTGGTTAACACTTTACCAGGTCCTGTGGTCTAGTAAGGTCTCACTTCTTGGTTTGCAAAACATCACCACCATCTTTACTACCCACTAGCATGTAAAATAATTTTTATACTTCATATATCTAACCAGGCATCTGTTGCAAGAGACCAAAAACACCTGAGCCTGAGTTTTAGAAGTTTAACATCAAAATCTGTAGCCATTATAAATATACACCTATGAGGGAGAAAGTAAGTGGAAGACCAAAACAAAGCTATGATGAAAGAAAAATTTTAGGAATGAAAGATTTTGTGTAAGTACTACATGAACTGAATGGATTCATCAAAACCTGACCCTTAACATAGCTGACAGAAAAAAACTCATTATTACCTTATTATGTGTTAATGTTATCCTCAGGTCTGGTTTTATGATACCATATGCTGTCAGTAGATCTTGGACTTTTTTCAGTTCTTCCTTACATTTTCTGTTTGTTGAGTAAAACTGCTTTCTTACAGGAAGATTCTTAAACAAATTTAGGACTGTTACTGTAGTACCTGCAAGAAGGTGATAAAAAATAAATAGAAATTTACACTGAAAGCAAATCACTGACCGGATATTGAGGAAACTATTTTTACTTAAACAGACATGTTTGTATGCTGTTGCACAAAATCAGGTAATTAGCATGAGAAGAAACGCACCAAATTTAGCAGTCATCCCCCCACAAAAGGTATCTCAAGACTTTTGATTCCTCTCCTTTATTTAGAGTTGTGACTGCAGCATTAAGCCTTCTTTCATACACACTAACAATAGCAAGAATCAGAAGTAAATAAAGCTGAAGACTCTCTCAATGCATAAGTTAGTCTCCATTAGCAAAATTATTAATTAACAGACTAGAATCTAATCACACATATCTGGAGGCAAAGGAACACTTCATTAAGGGCCTTCATAAGCATTTGCTTTAGGGTAGTACCTGAAGCTCCAAATACCTCTGATCAAGGTACAGTATACAGTAGGAGGAGGAATATTCATCTACCAACACAACCATGTAAATTCCTAGCCCATAAGGATATTGCAAAGCATTAAATATGTGAGAGAATTCAAAAATTTCAATGAAAGACAAGGCTTTACAACCTGCAGGCTTTCCAGCTGTGGAAAACACTCTACAGGCTAAATATTAAAAGGAATCCTTAGTAAAAATTAGGTATACACCCTTCCTGAAGGCTAGAAAGAACTGTGACTTTGCCTGGTCCTACAGTCATGCTGCTTCCAGCAATTCCTATGTATGGCAGCAGGGCATACATAGGAATTTATTCTTCCTTCTTTAAGCAAGGATTTTGCTACATCCAGAAACTTTACTCTGATCCTGAAGAGATTTTTCATACACTTACACAGACTTGGAGCATTTAATTTTTACAGGTTTTATTTCCACTGTCGCCTTGAAGAAGTGAGTCAGAGAAGGAGAAACTAGTTTATAATAACAATCTAGAACAACTTCCAAGACTTGTAATATCTTATGCTATGACAACACATTCTCAGCTGACAGACATAAGGCAAGAAATGTTTACAGCTGCAAAGATTTCATACTCAGCCTTTAAGTACCCAACAGGTATTTCAACATCAGATAGAGCCTCAGAGAAACACAAAATACATCTGTCACCTTGCAACACCAGAGCAGTGATAGCCTACCTTGCCCAAGATGGGAAGGCTTTTTAGAGGTTACATGTCCATTGCTATCCAAAGCATACTGAATGCTGAAATCATCAGCAGCTGTCTTTGTTGTGACCAAAACCTGAAGAGAGTGATTTAAAAAAAAACCTGTGTTAATCAGAGAGAGACAAAGTTCAGTATGAGCTTAGATAAGCTTTGCTATCACACGCACCACACCACTGTATTACTTAGTCACCATAATTACATCTAATTAGTTTATAAAATTTTTCTTGAACAGGTATTTCTTACAGGCACAGAAACATTCAGCATTATTCTGCATGTTTCCTGCCATTTAACTAAAAGTATTTCTATCACATTGATTCACAAAGCACAGCAATTCCTACTATCTACAACACACAATGCTCTATTTTCTATTCTAGCACAGATTAAATAAACTTTATTAATTGACAGTTCTGCATTTTTACCCTCTGTGAGACAAAGACACTGTGACAACTTAAACTCATGTGAGATTCCACAAACTTAAAAGACTACTCTCAAACAAACAATATGTTATCTTTCCACACCTAAACATATCTGGCAATCAGTCACAGCAAGTTTTGTAAGCTATTAAGGTAATTCACAGATTGATTTAGCAAGAGCAGTCATAAATCAGAGTTCAGTTACCAGCATTGTGAATAACAGAACCACTGCCCTTTAACCACCTGGAAGGCAAAGTTTAACACACACAGAGTTTCAGGATATTTTGGTTTATTTTAGTGTCTCACATGAATCATTCAGCATTCAGTCATGCCCCTGGAGAGAAAAAGAATAATTGATTAACTGGGAATTACAGTATTGCAGACCTACTTAAGGGCCAATAGCCAAGTATCTTCAAATTGAAATTTCAGGGGTCTGTTTGGGTAGGCAGACCACAATTAATGCCAGGAGTGTTAATTAACATAATTACTGATAGAAGGAGTAGTACTTATTAAAGCACTTTATACACTCAGGCCACCTCCCATCTCTTATGAAACGTTCTGTAGAGCTGATTAGAAGCTCTGAACAGATGGCATTCTGCTCTGAGAGCTCATTAGAAGGAACCAATGATTGAGGTCTGTCATCATCTATCAAAACACCAACACTTTTGAAAGCATCTTTGGAAATCTCCATCCAAATACACAACCCACTCCTGCTTACTGCAATGTGAATGCAGCCCAAGGTACCAAGGAGTGAAGCTATAACATCTCTCCTGACCTCAGCAGCTGATGGCTCCAACCAGACAGGCATGGGTATCTTCCTGCATGATCTAATCCTCAGCAGACTTGCACCCAGAACTTGACCTTGGTGCAGCATGAATTCAGAAAGGGAGAGCACAAGAGATCTGGCAGATGCTGTGCCTTTAGCAGCCTGAACACTTTTCAGACGGTTTTGAACAAACATATTTACTTTTAGCCAACAATTAAGTCTCAAATGTCAGTACACTGCCAATCCTCTTAATACAAACACATGGCCCAGACTCAGATAGGTCAGGCAGCAGGTTCCTGTTTCCTCATAGGGACAAAGTTTGTGCAATTGCAGTCACATACATGTCAAAGAGCAATAAGGAGCCCAGCAAGATCCCGTATCTGCTGATCACCTAGATAACAAGGCAGAAATAATTTCTGAAATGGTGGTTATGTAGGCCATCAGTTCCCTAAAATTACTTTTCCTGGCCATCACCTGCTGCTCCTCTCTTAATTCAAGTAGCAAAGACAGCCATACTCTTTGACATGATACTCCTGGACACAAAAGGAAAGAGAATACAACATAATCCGTCTGTTACCTGTTCTGACTGAGCAAAATAAACAGAGGCCTGCTGTGACCCGTGTAACAGAAAGGCAGGACTGACACAAACAAGAAATTTGCATGACACGTCTTCTGGGACTGGGGAGAAAAGCAGCATACACAAGCTTATCCCTGGCAAGTTGCTGGAACATTTAAACTCTTTGCACAGAATAAAACTCTCATGATCACATACAGACAAGCAAAATCGTAACACAAAGGCACCACATTTATTTCAAGTGCTCACTTCTGATATGCTGCAAATCGATCCCAAAGCTTCCCCACGGAAACCATATGTTGTCAGCCTTTCAAGGTCCTCAGAAGAGCTGATTTTTGAGGTGTAGTGTTTAATTGCCATAACTGGAACATCATCAACCTTAATTCCACTGCCATTGTCTCTTACTTCTATTTTGCCAAACCCATAATTCTCCTAAAAAAAAAGAACAAAACACAAAGGAGAAGTAAAACAACCAAATTAATTAAGATGTAATTTTGAAGCAGCTAAGATTATAGCTTCTAACTATCCATAAAGAAGTGGAAGCTTTGCCTGTTTGGAGGAACTGAGCAACCATTAGATGCCACTTTTTAAGGAAAAAAGAAGAAAATTAAAAATATACCATGTTAGGATAACAGTGATGGTTTCTCCAATTAAATAACATAATCTCCTGTGATCTGGAAACAGCAAAACCTAAGGTCAAAAGGAGATCTATAGCTGGAAACCTGAAGATTTTTTGCCTCTTTTCACCTCTCTTACTTACTTGGTATCAATTTTTTTGAAGTCACTTGAATGCAGCTCTGCATCCATTGAATTCAGTAGACTCTCACTTTACACCATTTTCAGTTTCAATTTTGACTGATGTGATTCCACTACATTTTCTAAGTTCTGTTTTCTAAGCTCAGTACACAGAAGCTGAAATTCTAATGTGTGGCAAGGCAGAGGCTCTTTTAAAAGCCTTCAGGGAAGCAAAGTTCAATCTTTGTGATTTACCTTTACATACATGCAATGGATATTTTACCAAATTCCAATTTAAATATGTCATTCCAGTTAGCATCAGCATAAATAGGGTAACACTCTGAAACCTAGATATTTACTACAGCTGAATAAAAGATTAAATTTAGGTTCTGTAACATCTCAAACAGATGCAGCAAAAAATTCTTCTTTCCAGCTACATTATAGTCTGCACAAGTGAGCAGCACCCAGAGGAATCACAAGGCAGGAGAAAGTAATCAGAGGTGCAGGATCACTAACTAAGCTTTTTTCACAGAAGCAAGACTGGCTCTTTGAAAAGATTATGATGCAACACACAAAAAAATGTGCTGTAGTGTGTAATGCATCTAGGTGACTTTAAAACTAGCTTTGCTTAGAAAGAATATATTAAAACAGTGGCTGCTACCACTGATGCTGGACAGAGCATGTGATAGTGGATCACTGAAAGCAGGTTGATTAAACAGAACAAACTTTGCTGTCCTACCTGGGCCTATACTGAAAACAGTTATGAAAAAATTGTAATGTATTCATAAGGTTATTTCTTGAAGTAAAAAAATGATGCAATCAAAAACAAAAGGTATCTGAAGAAACCATCTGCATTCACACATAATCTGATTTAGGAAACATCAAAAGCCTCTGAAGTAGACCCAGAACCACAATACACAAAAAACAACAGAAATATGGGTACTTTCACTTTCTGTTGTAATGAATGGTGCAAAAGCTGTCTTCAGGTGAAAAAACAATGCTTTTGCTCATGTTTGAGTCAACCTTCTACTGGGCAGTAAAACCAAACTAAGCAATACACCTCAACTGAGCACAAAAACAGGTAAGGAAATAGAAGCATGAAACTCCCTACCCTGCTGCTTTATGTGCTAATGAAAGGTTTTAAAATGAGAATTTTAAAATGAGCCCTTATTTTCCATTCTAATTTTTACTTTCTTCTTTTCTTAAGCAACAGTTAGTTGCTTAAGAAAAGTGAGATTTATCTTGAATCAAAATGTTATGTAAATGATTCAGTATTTCTCTTCTACTCTTATTCATTCTTACCTGTGCATGTTTTATATAAATATTACAATGCTTAAACTTTGTATTTTGTAACACCTTCCTCGATGAGCTGAATCTTACCGAGGTTATGAACCCATGAAATGTTTCAGTTGCTCTGCCAGGTCACTGATGCCAATCAGTATGAACCAGCTTTGATACACAGTGCAAAGATGCCAAATAACATCACCTATGGTCAATCAGAACTGAAGCACCAGCCAAAGCTTCCCGCTACAGTTCACCACTTGCCATGACTCTTATCTGAGACCCATTCCATCTCCAGGTTAATTCCTGCCTGTCTGTCAAAAAGGAATTATTATCTTCATTCAGTCAAATTGGATAAACTATGCCCTCCTATTCCATCTGAAAAAGTTTAAAACAATGAAAATGCTGCAGTTGCAGGCAAAACCCATCAAGCTGTAAAATGGAATTTCAAAATTTCTCTTCTCTGTTATGCTTTTGAACTAATCCAGAATTAATGTGGTCATTGACCTCTATTACATGGTCAGAGTTATGTAATTTCCCATTAAAAATCCCAGAAAAAAAAATCCATTGCTTTAGAGTATTACTATCTAGAGTTGTACAGAGTGCAGGCATTTTCTTCTCCTCTATTACCCACAGAAGAACAACCATCAAATTTCTGTCAATCGCTGACAACTTGCGTAAAGCCAGGTTTGTTTGTTTGGAACTGCACTGTTTTGGATTGGGTTGGACTGACATAGGAATGTAAGAGTAGTGTAGATGACTTATGCACTGAAAAAGGTTAAAAATGGGTTTTTTAATTGATCTGGGACAAAGCTGCTTACTGTGCTGTGAAACCTACACTAGTTAGAGGGCTCTCTCCTCTGCAAGGTTTGTTCCAACCATTCTGGAACACTCCAAAACCTTTCTGTTCACTTCTTGCAGCTAGTGATCAGCTCCCAGGATCTGATCCCAATACCCTTTACCCCCACAACTGTATACACGCTGCTCACTTTGGAGTTACTCAAGAAGCAAGATACTCTGCAATCTAAATATTGAGAAGACAGAGATTATGAGAGACCACAGCAAAGACAGAACATCTTCAGGTCACTCAAAGCAGTAACAAACATATTCCTTGGCGTCTACAGGAAAGCATTCTCAGATGGAACAACTCTAGGCTCATTCAGAAAATACAACAGACATGATCAAAGAAACAAGGAGAAACTGAATTGCCCTCCTAGTTAAGAGCATTTGTATAATTCAATTAGACAAGAGCATTTGTCTTAATTCAAGAATATTCTATGCATTCATTGTCACTTGGAGAAAGGAAATTGGATCAATTCTGAACACATACATTTCTACAGGATATAGAAACACTTCTTTCTTACTAAGCAGGAGATACTGCTACTATACAGCTGCTGACAAAATACTGCAAAAGCAGAACTAGGACATCAAGAGGAGCTGACCAGTTACCAATTCACCCAATTTGTTGGGGGAAAAAAAGCTCAAATTCTTTATTAAAAGTAGTATTTTCTATTGTCAGAAACTATCATTGAATGACATATCAACTTTTTTGAACAGCTTATAAAAATAGTTAGAAGCAGCCAGAGTTCACCATGTAATTAGAGACAGGGTGGTGATTTGTATTACAAAACCTTAACAAAAACATTTATGTTATATCTTTTGTTTTGAATGGCCATCAAGCTTTTTCATTGCCTCCATTTTCACCTTTCTTACAATACCTTGTAATGAAAATTAAGTATGTCAGCCTGACAGCAAACTTAAGTCCACCATCTTTTAAAACAGGCTATTACTCAGAAAACATAAATTTTAAGTAGGAAAATGGGGATTAAGAAAGCTGACAATTTTTTCCCCGTGATACATTCAGAAGCGCAAATATGCCTTACTGTTTCAGAGCAGGGCCTCAGAAACATAAATGGAAACTAATTTTGTACCATTTTTACTTGAGGTAAAAATACATGCATATAAATATATAATAATCATCGCCATTCCCCAAACCATAATAGCCTAAAAAACCACATTTGCAGTAGAACAATTTTCTTTTCTTTTTAGTCTGTATCCAGCTCCTTCTGAGACAAAGACTTACCAGTTTAATATCAATTCCTGTAGCACTGGCATCCAAGGAATTTTCTATCAGCTCCTTCACCACGCTGACAACTGAAGTAATCACCTGAGAACTTGAAAGGAGCCTAATTGTCTCTCCAGGCAGCTGTTTCATGGTGGAAAGATTCAGGGAAGCTGCACAGAAAAATAACAAAAAGAATGTAAAAGGAACACTACAATTACACATTTCTAAGAAACTGTTTCCCAGGAACTTTGAAATGTAGAAAAACACAACATTATGGCTAGAAAGTGAAATTTCCAAGTTACAGTAGGACTCAGCTTCCTCTGCAGTCAATAGGTGTTGGGAGAGAAATGGGGAGGCAACACACTGGTGCTGAGGAAAAGTCATATACAATGGCAATGGGATCTACTGGCAAAAATGAAAACCAAACCCAAAACAGTTCTCTATTACAGTCTTGCCTCTCTGATCTGATGTACTGTGTGCCCTCAGGCAGGTCATTTTATTTCTATGTCACTCTATCACTCACTTGAAAATGAAGATGCCTTATTAACCAGTGGAGATTAATTTTTTTAATTTTTGGAAATACAAAGGGTTATAAAAGTCTTGCTATCTTATAGAGACACTCTCCCATTAAGAGATTGTATATGGATCTGTGAATTTTAGCATGCATTTCTGTTTAAGTACCTAGATTGACACAAACAGCCAAGGCCCAGGAAAACTATTCTGCTGATCCTTGTAGCCTACCATGGAAGAATTCAACCACAGTTTTATACACATATGAGAGAGGCAGGGGAATGGGTCAGACAGGTTTCTTCTCTTCTCCAGTTTATGTTATATAATGCTATTGACACAGAAAGGATTTACTCCTGGCAGTCTGGCTTTCCCATTGATTCAGTCCAAGGTATCTGCTGACTTTCCCACTGATTCAGTCCAAGGTATCTGCTGAAGAACACAGACTGCACACTCAGCACCTGTCCCAAGGATATGAGCACACATGGAGGAATGGAACAAGCACAGATTCCTCCTGACACAGCCAGGTCCTGGTGAGGGATTACAGTCAACACCCTTAAGCATCACAGCCCTGCAGGGTGTATGCAGCTGATACAACAATTACAGGACGTTTCTCTGCCTCAACATCCTTCTAAAGACAGCTACTCTTAAAACATAAAAGACAAAGTAAAAATGTGGTTACTTGGGTTGGGGGAGGAGAGGAAGTACAGTGTTACTCAGTACAAGCAGCACTGAAACTTCTAGGAACAGCTACAAAGGGATTTTCTCTTTATTTTTGTTACTTATATTGCAAAGGGAATCTGCCTTTCAAACGTGGTAAAAGGATCCAATGAATTGTTTTTCCACTATCTGGAAAACAAGAGGAGCAGGAGAAAAGGTGTGCTGCTGAAGATGAACCGATGTTAATATCACGCGCACGTGTTCAGAGAGGCAGGCTTTGAGCCATTCATGCACTGTACAGGACTCCTGTGTCAAATGCTTCATGATTTACTCATGGGAGTAAATCAGATGGGAGCTGGACGTCTCTCCATCAAAAGATACTAAGATACAGGAGGATCTTATAACAGAAACGCTGCAGACCTCAAAGACATATTTTCCATGAGGTGTGACTGATGCAGGCGGTTTGGGAGAGGAATCAGCCCCCGGCCGTGTGTGGCGTCCCCTGCCCTGGACCCCAGCTGGGGGATGCAACGCTGGCCAAATCCCGGGAACAGCTGCTGGGAGGTACAGAGGGACCTCTGGGACCTCCTACCCATGGCAAGGCATCCAACCTATGGTACCTTTTAGCTAAAAGACACGTATCTCAGCTCAAGCCACCTTACTACTGTAACTCTCCAGTGGGAAAGCACAGCATTTCCTGCGCGGGAGCCCCACGGCTGATCTAATCCTCGGATCCCTCTACAGACATCTCCGACATGCCAACAACCGCGGTCCTACGCATCCTCAGCCACACCGGCAATAAAACCTCCCTAAATTTCACGGTTCCGGCGCCACAGCCTCACCAAGAACCCCGCCCCCCCCTCCGAGCACCGCCTTTCGCGGGGGCCCTCCCTCAGCACGCACTGAGGCATTCCTGCGGCTTACGAGACGGAAAAAAAAAAAACGGGCGGGAAGCCGCAGATAAACCCCGCCGCTTTACCCAGAGCACAGCGCCGTCCGCAGCTCCCGGTTGTCGCTGAGAGAGGCGGGCGGGCGCCCGCTGCTCCCCGGGGCCGCCGCGGGAAGCGGCCTCAGCCAGGCGGCCCCGGCGCTGCCCGGCCGCGCCCGCCCCGCGGCTGCGCTCCCTGCAGCCCGCCCCGCGCCCGTGGGCGGTGCGGGTAGCCCGGCCCGGCCCCTCCGCTCCGCTCCCCACCGGCCCTGCCCACGGGCGCCGCGGGCTCTCCCTGCTGCCGGAGCCCCGCGCTCCGCTCCGGCTCCCCGGCGGCCGCGGAAAGGTGGGGCCGCGGCGGGGCGCGGAGGGACGGGCGGCCGGGGCCGGGGAGAAGGGCAGGGGCACGGCCGGCCCGGGGCGCGGCGGGCGGTGGGGAGGGATGGCCGAGGAAACGCGGATGGGGCTGGAATGGTGGAGCGGGGTGGGAGGGGGTGGTGGGTCACGGCGAGATGTCTGGCTAGGTACTGGCTCCGCGGGTGCTGCATCCCAGGGAGAGAGGAACAGCCGCGCGGCGCCCATCCCAGGTAATGTGTCTCCCGCACGGCTTGGAATGCTTTGCGACAGGTACTGGGTAAGGTTGGCAGTGCCCCGGTTCAGCGTATCCATTTTTTTCTACTGCTGTTCATATTGCGGAATTTTTTATTTATCTTATACTCTATACATCACTAAGTAAGTGTCAGAAACAAACTTCCTACCTTCCTACCAAGCAAGCTTGCTTTTGCTGGTTAAGCAGTGCTTTTGTATTCTGATTCAGATGGTTGCTAAAAGAACACTTCATCCTGCTCCCATAAATGAATATCCATAGTCCCAGAGATCATGTGAGTTTTCAATAAGCAATAGTTGAGGGTTTTTAAAAAATTATCATTCCAAATTTTACTGTAATAGGAAGAGAGTGGCACTGTCAATTTCTGTCAAGTTCTGTCAATTTCCTGGATATATCAGCGTATTAAATAATCCTGTGTATCTCTGCATGTGTCTGTTGCTTCGAAAACTTTTGAACATGTTCTCTAATTTCAGCCGGATTTAGAAGATAGAAATGTCTGTCTGGAAACTAATAGATGGGGAGGGGAGGAAATCTGCACTTTGCTTCAAGAAAAAGAGGCCTATATTACTCCTTCATTATTGTTTCTAGAAGTAGGTGGCTGGGCAGTTGGTATATGCAAAATTCTTCACTAACCATTATATGAACAAGAAAGAGGAGGAAGATTGTCTGATATGGGAGGTGGAAAAGAGCTCTGGATATTGTCATGGATGGAGAAACTTAATTCAGAGGATAAAAGTTATTGGCTTAGTTTCTTACAGCTTTGCAACTGTAGCTTCTGACATCACAGCTTACTAATTTTTTTTAAATGTCCTTTCTGTAGCAGGCTTCTGAGTTTTATTTGTTTGGACTTGTTTTAAACAAGCAGTTCCCAACTGTTCCTTTGTACTGATTTCTCTGTAAACCATAGCTTGAAGATCTTGAGGTACATCCTGCTTTATGCACTGTGTTCTCTCTAGACCTGCTTCTTTAAAGCAGCTTTTTCCTATATTTGAAAATTGCATATGTTAAGTACTCCTCTGTAACAGTAGTCTCAGTCTTGAAACAGATCTGTTTTATAGGGTAAAAATGAATGTAGGAGTTGCCCACAGCGAGGTAAATCCAAACACTCGAGTGATGAACAGCCGTGGAATGTGGCTGACATACGCGCTGGGAGTCGGCATGCTGCACATTGTCCTGCTCAGCATTCCCTTCTTTAGTGTCCCTGTCGCCTGGACTTTAACAAATGTCATTCACAACCTGGTGAGTACCTTCTCTTGGAACAGAATTTGAATAGTGGTTGTTCATAAATACTTATTTTCAGTAGCAAGGGAAGAGGAAAATAGCCACTCTGTATGGACAGTGAAATCCTGCTATCCAAAACACCACCTCGCCTTGGCCTATCCACAAAGGATTGGCTGTTTTTGGGGAGGAGCAGTGGTACATGACCACTTTCAATTTAAGCATGAAAGACATGAAATATTCTTTATGTAGTTATGTATTCTTTTAAATGGCATTTAATTAGGCTGGAAGGTTGCAGACATAAAATCGTCATGCCAACCAACTTTCACTGTGTTCTGTATATTATTAGACAACTGTGCTGAATCCATAAACTATCACATTTTTAGTTATTGGACTTATCTACTAATTTTTCCACATAAATCTGTTAGTATCCCAAAATGTTTAATTTTAGCAGCCTACCTATTTTCTTTAAGAGAAATGCTTGCATTGTATTTCTTCTAGTTTTGATTTCTGGCCAAGCTACATAACTCAGAATGACTTCAGCATACAATGTTGTCACCACACAGGACATTAGAGAAATCTTGATTGAAAGCAGTGGGAAAAACTGAACTACTTCGACCCCAGCTCTGAAACCATTTGTTATTCAAAGGATTGTGACTTGCATGATGACTTTTGTATGCAAAAGATTTTGTGAGCTGCTTTCTGCTCCTCTCTGCAGGATGCCATCATTTTCCTGTAACCACTTAAAGTAGTGCAGCTATCTGTATTGGTCCTGCCATGCTTAGAGAAAGGAGAGCCATAACCCAGCAATTTAGATTATACTTGAGGTTTGCCAGCTCACCTTTCTAACATTACCAGCAAAGAAGACTTGACATAAAGATAGCTCCTTCCTTGTTTAGGAAAATGATAGTTCACCGAGGATGGGTAATATCCTCTTGAATGTAAAGTTTAAATTCTTATTTGAGCTTTTTGGTTTTGTAGGTAGGTTTAAGACTACTGGTGGAATTGTAACTGTCATTAGAGCCTTCTGTGTGTTTGACAGCATTAGACATGTCTGACTTCAGAAGATGTTGGCAGAGACAAGTATTACTAAATATTTCCCACATGCCTGACTGAACTCATTGCAAGTAGCTGTAATGACAACAGGGATGAGAGCATGCACTGGCAAGTAGTTTTGTAGTGGAACACTAGAAGATGAGTATAAATTGCACTGGTGGATATTTCAGAATTTAAATGGCACTTCTTTTGGAAAGAAATCCTCAGATGGTTTGACAAAAAAAAAAATCTTGGATTTCTACTAATGGAAAACTCTTAGCTAACCTTGAAAGTACTTTTGATGGTTCTTTCTGCAAGTACCACTGGGAAATAAAATGTGAAGTAAGCATTTGGATCTGTCCTAAAAGTGTCTTTACAGTTATTAAAATAGACACTGCAGACGTCATGAATCAAAAAATTAATTAAACAAATCAATTGTCCAGGGTTCACAGGGCTCTGGTCTGGAGGCTATTCCAAAAAAAGGTGGAAGGAGACATGAAGTGATTTGCTGAGAGTTCACCTCTATTATAAGAATTTGGAAGAAATGTGATTTTTTTTTCTAGATAAAGCTTTCTGTAAAAATATTTGTATGTGCATAAGAAAGAGAAGGAAATCTTTGATACTGTCTCATGGAGACTCTTCCGTGGAGATGGTGTGCTCTCTTAAATAGAAAACAAGTGTTTTTAAAACTGGAAAAGGGTGTACTCGCCTGTTTGAAACCAAGAGGCCCAAACTGGGCTTTCAGAACAAATCATACATGGCATGTTCCCATCAAAAAGGAACAGTCACAAGGAAAGTCCAGCATGTGTAAGGAGAAGCAACAAAAAGGTGGACAGATGGTATTCAGCAGAATGCTTAGTCAGTTCCTAAGGATTTGAAGCTGCTAAGGGGCTGAGAAAGATTTCAGGAGTTGGTGTGATATTGTCAGTGTTTGTAGGTAGATTTTTGCTTTATGCACCCTCTGCTACTCATCACTCTTTTAACACTGTGCTAGGAAAGTGGTGACACAAATCGGCACTTGTTACAGTGCTTGTTAAAATTCTGTTGAATTCAAGGTACTTTTGCCTACTGATGTAGAAGGCAAGGGAGTGGATTAGATGTCACACAGACTTGGGCTTTAATTCTGACTCTGCACAGTCTCAGGCAAATCACTTCTTGTCTCTTCCTCTTCAATAATTTGTTATTACAGGCTAGCAGCTCTTCTGGGTGAGAATTTACTCACTCTCTTTTATTATTTTATTTTTAATTTTATAATGCATTGATCAATGTAGCAATTATTTAAAAATATTACTAAAAGTGCCTCTGTATTCACTTTTTATTTTCCCCAGGGAATGTATGTGTTTTTGCATGCAGTAAAGGGAACTCCTTTTGAAACACCCGATCAGGGCAAAGCTAGGCTACTAACACACTGGGAACAGCTGGATTATGGAGTACAATTCACATCTTCAAGGAAGTTCTTCACAATCTCTCCTATAATTCTGTGAGTTCAAAACTGTGTTATAGATCAATTGACACATAAAGCCATGATTTCAATTGCAACATAATGGGTTGCAATTTACAGTCTAAAAGCATTTTCTGTCTTTTTTTATTCTTTGTTTGTTTATTTCTACATCACAGCTGTAGGGAGTATTTATTTGCAGGCTATGTAATCAACAATGGTTCTTCTGCTTTTGACACTCCACATACTGAAGTCAAAGTTTGTAAACAGTTATTAATGGGGCAGGTTTTAAAGATTAGAAATGTTGGGAGGAAAACTTACTGTTAACTCTTGAATTTCTTTAGAGATTGTGAAGTCATCAATATTGAAAATCTAAACGAAATGCTTTTGTGGCACCATTTTGCAACTTGTGAGCTAGAAATGTGTCAGTCATCAGCGAATGGGATCTGGTGTCAATTTTGCTTTGTACATATTGTTTTCTGTGTACACTATGCAAATGGCGTAAGATTTCTATACACCTGTCTCTGTTGACAAGTGTGGTTGTGTAACTAAGAAAAATCAGATACATATTTAATATCTGACTCTGAAAGTCTGTTTGTTCCTAAAGAAAATTTACACACCCACTTATATGGCAGAGTGAGAGGGGAGGGGAGATTGTTCGTGATGTTCAGAGAGTTGGCTCATAAAGGACAGAAACTGGGAAAATATATATAATTCCTCAAGGTGAGAGAAGTGCTGGAAGAAAACAGTAGACTAAGGGTTGCTTTTTAGCACCTTGAGAGGTGTGGGAAGAAGAGACTTACACCATAATTTTGCTGTAGATACTCTAGAACCTCAGGTGAGATAGGTAATACAGATACAGATGTTAACCAGTAAAATCTTGCTGATCACTAAAGCACTTTTTTCAAGTATGCTTTGTATGTGTTTTAGACAAGGCTGCAATCAGCTAAGCTTGCTCCCTTTTCTCCTGCAGGTACTTCCTGACGAGTTTCTATACAAAGTATGATCCCACACACTTTATCCTCAACACAGCCTCTCTCCTGACCGTGCTTATCCCCAAGCTGCCACAGTTGCACGGGGTTCGAATCTTTGGCATCAATAAATACTAAGCAGAAGGTTCAACGCTGGCTGCCCCTGACATGGCTACTACTGCTCCCTGGGTGAAGGAAACGAGTAGTCTGCTGTGCTGAGTATCTCATCGTACCTGGGGAGAGATGCTTTTACGTCTGAGATACAACTCCTGCTTCCTGCAGCATTGTCTGGGATGAAAATCGACTTTGTAAGAAGATGCCTTCAGATACTTCAGTGTGGATTGGAAACGTGTAGAAGAAAGATTTTCATGAAGAACTGGGCAGGCCCAGCTCTAAAGCCTAATCCCCACTAAGACTGTACATGTGGTTGATGCAGGTGGCTTGTAAGGGAGGTTCAAGTAGCAGCTGAAATGGAGAGCAGAGTTTCACAAATACTCATCATCCATAATGCAGGTGGTAACTTTACATATAAATCCAGAATCCTCAATGCCAAGGACTGGTGAGGTCACATTCTTAGATTGAGAATTAGGTAGTTTCTGCTGTAATGGATTGTAAGTGGTTGTGCTTGTCTTTGCATTGTAAAAGTCTGTCCCACAGTAAGTACTGTGACAGCAAGCATAAATTGATGGTATAATTCCTGCCTTCTCTGTTCTTGGGATTTTTAAATTTTTTTTTGGTCACAATAATTGAACAAAGTCCTTAACTGCCAGGTCAGGGGAGTTCCACATCAACTCAAGAGCTCAGTTTATGTACGCTTTTACAAGTAGCCACTGTTGTGTTAATTTCATTTTGCTTACCAGGATAGTGACTTTTTTATGTGTAAGTGGGACATTTTAGGTGTGAATTTTTGACTATTTTCTCTGATACTCACTGATGGGTTATTTTTCAGTAGCTGAGAGGCCTGTGAGGTGGTGGGGAAAGGCTTGCTGCTGTCGTAGAAGGTGCTCTTGTTACAGAGCAAGTGTCTGAACACGTAAGGGAAGCTGTGTAGGTTGTAAGCTAGAATAGAAGCTGAACTAGAAGTAGGTGAGTAGGTAAATCACATGGACTAACTATGCTTTTGCAGAAAAAGGTATAGATAACTTGCATGTCTTGGAAATGTGAAGGAATGCTGTGTTTTAGGGGTACTGTGTAGTGTGGGGTAATCTTTTATATTATCAGCTCTGGAATTAGAGTGAAGGAGGTACATCTACTGCTCTGAGCAGTTATTTCTCTGTCATGGAAAAACGATGAATTCTGAAGTCTGCTGTGTGTCTGCCGGCCTAAACCAGCTCAGATTTAATGGAAGACTCCATTTAAGACTTGATTTACCTTTTGGTTGCAGTGGCAGCCAGTGAGCTGGAAAAAAAAAATTAAAAATATCAAAAGACAAGCCTACAGTGGTGTACTTTTTTTTTTTTTTCCTACAGTAATTTTCTGGCTATTTGCTTTATCGATAAAGGTGCTGTTGAAAAAAGGGCAATGAGTTGCGAATTTTCTTTAGCAATTGGAAGTAATTAGTTCTGTCTGTTGCTTCGCACAGAAAGCGGTAACTGGCTGACTTAAATACTGGCCGTCGCAAGGCTGTGGTGTGCGGGGCGGGGGCGGCTGGACAAAGTCCGCGGACGGCGGAGGAGCCGCGCTCCGGGCCGCTCTGCGCACGGCGGCTGCGCCGGTCCGGAGCGCCGCCCGCATCCCCGGCGGGCCGGGGCGGGGCCGGGCGGTGACATCGCGGCTCGGGAGCGACGCGAGTGCGGCGCGACTCGGGCGGGGCGGGGCCGGGCGGTTCCGGCCGCCGCTGCCCGTGGCCGCCCGGAGGAGCCGCGGAGGTGGGGCCGGGCCCGCGGCGCGCAGAGCGGCCAGCCCGGCCCTGCCCTGTCCGGCCCGCGCGGCAGCGCTCCGCCGCGGCGCCCGCTGCGGGCCACGGGCGGGCTGTGACTTCCCTTAGGGCTGCGAGAGGCACCGCCAGCAAGCCTAGTGAGGAACCTCCGCACACCTAATTCGGGTAAAACAAGGCGTTACCTCCCACCTGTTTGTTCTTATGGTCTTAAATGGCCATTCATGACTTTAAAAGCTCTTCAGAAAATCGGAGCAGAACACGTGCTTGAAAACCCTCCACTAATAATAAGCTATACAGTTCTCTTCCAGACGTAACCACCAGGTAGATTGTAAACAATGAACAGCGTTGCCAAAAGCGTTTTGCAGTCAGCGAAGCACGGCCGAGCTGCGTGGCTGAGGAACAGCTCTGCGCACTCTGGAAAGCAGCGTTTTCGCAGGCTGGTTTTGGGAATAGAGACAAGCTGTGACGATACCGGCGCTGCTGTGGTGGATGAAGCTGGCTGTGTTCTGGGAGAAGCACTGCGCTGTCAGAAGGAAGTTCATTTACAGTAAGAACAGACTTCTCTCCAGGCTTCTGCATTAATAATGATTTTACTGTTATTGTTACTTATATTATCATCCATATAAAAGTCTTTCCTGCACCATAAAACTTAGTACGTGGTGGGTAGGTGTGAAGATTTATCACTTTGGCCTCAACACATACTGCCTGAGATAGTACTAAGGGGGAGGAAATAAATGCCGTGAATTTAACAAGTTTCCTCCAGTGTTTTCTTTCAAAGAGAGATAGATTGCTCCTCTAGCTTGAATAAAAGATGAAATAATTGCTACTGTTAAAATCACCAAATGTCTTGACTTTTTTAAGGAAAAATTAGTCAAATATAAGCACTGATCATTAAGAACATGAGCTGACAAGTGAGGGGTTGTAAATACTAAGTTATATTATTCTGGAACAGTGTTGAGATGCCCTTTTTTGGTACAGATGGTTTTAAAATGTAAGTTACATCCTTTTCTGGCCTTCCACTGATAATTATGCTCCTTTCAGTGCCCTTGACGCTGATCAAGGCATTTGAGAATGCACTAAGGAAACAGAATACGACAAGATTAAGAGGTGCCTGGAAACTATTTTTATGGCATTCTATCTGTTATACCAATGCATTGCAATTCCTTGGTTTTACTAGATCAGGAGGAATAATTCCCGTGGTGGCACAGCAGCTTCACAGAGAAAACATCGACCAAGTGGTTCAAGAGGCCCTTTGTGCCAGCGGCGTTTCTGTGGCCGAGCTTGCGGCTGTGGCGACCACGGTGAAACCCGGGCTCGCTCTGAGCCTGGGCGTGGGGCTGCAGTACAGCCGGAGCTTGGTCAGCAGGCACCAGAAGCCCTTCATCCCCATCCATCACATGGAGGCTCATGCACTGACCATCAGGCTCACACATCACCTGGAATTTCCCTTCTTAGTGCTCCTAATCTCTGGAGGCCACTGTCTCTTGGCAGTAGCACAAGGAGTTTCAGATTTCCTCCTGCTTGGACAGTCCATCGACATCGCACCGGGTGACATGCTGGATAAGGTACTATCTCCTTTCCTTACCTTTCCTTAGCTGTCCTTTTTATTGCATTTATACTACATAATGGCAATAATATCATCAGCCTGAGGGCAGCAATTCAATTCAATACAAGTTTCATGTAACTTTTTTTCTGTTTTGGAATGGCCATAGATTTAAGGTATGAAAGACTGTTAAAAATGTACACAAAACTTCAATTGTAATGTATGTACATTAATTATACTTTCGCAAATAGGCAACACTACCAAAACTGGTGTTGGATGTTTCATTGACACTGATTATACAAATGAGTTGTATTAATTGAGAAGATTTATAGAGGTATTTTATAGACGTACTATTATGCTGACATAATAAGGTTTAAAACTGCACGTTAAAACATTTCTTACTAATTTTAATTTTTAGAGTTTGAAAAGCATGGTTTGGCCTTCAGAATCTTAAGTTTCCTGGGTCCCTGAGTACAGTCTGTAAAATTGGTCACTTATGGCTTTGGTAATACAGTAAGGCAGACTATGTGTGTTTCCTATAGCTTAAAAATGGAGTAATTAGTATTTACTGCAAAATCTGTTGATCCTTATGTTTGCCCAGATTGTCCTAGAATTACATTTCTAAATACTCCCAAGAAAAAAAAGCATCCTGCTGGGCTGATGTTATGTCTTACCCTTAGCATGCCCTGTTTGTAATATCACATTGGATTGGATGTTTTGGTGCCACGTTTTATTCCATGGACTATAGTACAGTGATGCCGTTCCAGGAGGAACTGATTGTTGTTTGTTGTCTCCTTAGGTGGCACGAAGACTGTCTCTAAGAAAGCACCCAGAGTGCCACAGCATGGCTGGGGGGAAGGCCATAGAGCACTTGGCTCAGACTGGGAACCAGGAACTGCTCACCTTCCGACTGCCCATGCAGCAGTATCGGAGCTGCAACTTCTCTTTCTCTGGACTTCAAAACCTTGTCAATAATGCCATTGTACAGAAAGAAAAAGAAGAAGGTATTTTTAGGCAGTCAGATACAAACTGAGCTTTTGATGACCTACACTCAGGAGCCCCCTTTGATGATATACTTTTATAGGTATTCAGGAAGGTGAGATCCTGTCCTGTGTTAAGGATGTTGCTGCTGCTGTACAGCATGCAGTGACTGTTCATATTATCCAGAGGACGTATCGAGCCATGCTCTTCTGCATCAAAAACAGCATATTACCATCAAAAAATGCCACTTTGGTGGGTATACTTTTTTTTCCCTTTTTATATCTGACGCTATAACATCATTTGAAGATGCAGATGCCTTGTACTTTCCACCTTTGAGATATAAGGAAGATCTCAGTATGTATTATATTGTTAAAATACCAGCACTATTGAAGTAACAGTCATATAAATGTTTAGCTGGGTTTTAAACTAGAGAGAGATTTTCTTACCATCTAATCTAACCTCTCATAACAACTTGACCTTGTGCTCCCCAATACTTGATGGCTGTTCTAGTTACAGTAGAACCATAGACTGCTTTAGCTTGGAAAGGACCCTAAAGATCATCCAGTTCCAGCCCTCCTGCCATGGGCAGGGACACCTTCCAATTAGACTGACATGCTTTAGGAATGTGTTTTTCCACAATAAGCTCACTTAGCGTAGTCTTTCCTGGTATGTTTTAATCTTAAATGCAGCATTTATTGCTGTCTTTAGAACTTCAACTGATAACTGTTTTCTAAACATGATGCTGGTTGTGTATGACCCGTAAGTACTTTTGAATTAATGCCTTTTTTTCTTTTTGAAATGCTGTCAGGTTGTATCAGGAGGAGTTGCAAGTAATCAGTATATCCGAAAAGTTCTACAGAATCTGGCAGATGCAAATGATTTTGCTTTACTGTGTCCTCCTCCAAGACTCTGCACTGATAATGGTGTTATGATTGCATGGTAAGAGTTGGTTCTCTTTAAACAACATTACAGGAGCACATGCAAAGTTGACATGAGCGTCAGGAAGCTCTTTGTGTGCTGACTGTACGATGTGTTGGTACGCAGAGCCGTGACGAAGGTTTTTATGTAATTGCTTTGTTGCTCAGGAATGGCATTGAAAGGTTACGTGCGGGGCTGGGGGTCCTACACAGTGCTGCTGGCATCCGCTACGAGCCGAGGTAAGTGAGCAGTCATTCCCAGTCTCTGTCATCACTGCTCACCGAGCAGCCAAAGGGGGAGAGGTCACATTGAAAAGAGGCACAAGCAGCTGAGGAGTGTCTCTGCAGCACACATAAATTTTAAAAGTTACTTTCCAAGGCAGTTTTAAATACAAATGATGGTGGCTGGCATTTATGTTCGTTTTGGCTCAGAAATTTAATTTATCACACATCATAAAAGTTCTATGTGTTTTCCTACTATGATTGTGTAGATGTTAGGCTTAAGGCCAAACAAAAAGTGGATATCTCAAAAGTACCTGCTGGTCTTAAATTTTAGATTTTTTTTCTATTTTTATCCCTTTCCATTTTCAGAAAAATAGACTTGGATGATCTCAATAAAAAAAAAAGTATTACAGTTTTCCCGTGAAAAATTATAAAATACTCTAATTCAAAATAATTTCTGTATATGTCAGTGAATAAAAAACTAAGTTTTACTTCCTGTAGACAATGCATTATGTAAGATTATCACAGGAGATACCTGTGAAACTCTAGTGTTTCGCATTAATCAGCAAGACATTAAATGAATTATCAGTTAAATCGGAATCTAAATAAAACAACAGCCCCAGAAGATGGCTTTGAAATCACAACTGTGTTTCTAGAGTTTGGAATGGCTGCAGTTGCAGACATTTCCTCGTTGTAAAGATGTTTCCAGGTACAGCTTTAGACAGGCTATTTTAATGGTCACAGTCTTAGAAATGCAGGGAATGTACCAAAATACTTGGACTCTAGTGCTAATTGTAAAAAAGGTCTGTGAAGCTGTACATCTGTGTGATATGGCAATGACTATATTAATTTTTAACAAATATATAATTTTGTTTTCTAGAGCTCCCCTGGGAATTGATATTTCAAAAAGAGTTGAAGAAGATTCCATCAAGGTGCCAAAATTAAAAGAGATACGATGGTTGGCATCTTAAAAAGTAACTTAATAAAATAAATGCAACTATAAATAGTTCAATGAAAACTGTTTCAATGCTGTTATGTTCAGGGACAATACTTGGATTACAAGTGTTGAAAACCATCTGCCAGAGAAACAAATGCTGTGTTGCTATCACCGAAGTAATTCCAGTTACTATTCCAAATTAAGCATTCTCATAAAAACCTTAAAAGCACAGGATGCATTCATAGTGAGTTCCTTGTACATGTACAACTCTGATTATTAATAATTATGCCCAAGTGTGTAAAAAAAACCAGACTAAACATTCTAAGAAAACTTGATTTACTGACTTCACATATAGAATAAATGCAACATCTCCAGATACAGCTCTATAATTAATCTACTGAAAGTAACTTCAGCCTGCTGCATGTGTCAGATGCTTTCTCCCTGTTGCTCTCTAGTTTTGCAATCCGAGATCCAAACTGTACTGCCCTTTTTGGCAAAACAGTTGAGGTTGTCAGGCCCAGCTCCTTGGCTGCAAGGCGCAGAATCAGTTTCTCGCCAATTCCTCGAGGTAAAGTCAAATCAGCTTTTTCTGAGACAGGCAGAGAATTGAGGAATGAGACAACATCTTCATCAAGAAAAGGAAACCTGGAAGAGAGATTTATGTGGGGAAAGACCCTTTAAAAATTCTGTAGGAATAATCCTGGTTTTCCCCTTTCCCACATGCAAAGACCGTGTGAAACTACACAGTAACTTTGAAGCAAAAATATTTACACAACAAATGCTGGTATCATTCTGAATTTCAGGCATTCATACCTAATTGTGCATGGTTAAGAGCACTGCACATCCATCACTGCCACTGTTCTTGTGGTGAACTAAAAATGTGCAACTAAAAACAGATTTGGAAGAACAGTAGCACAAAAATGACATGAGAAAACTTTTCATTTACTTCAGTGGCCTCTGCTCCTGGACAACACCTAAGGAATCTTTTTCAAGTTGATGGAAGAAGTAGACACACATAAAATGATTCTTCAGACTTAACAGCCAGGAAATGTGGTAGATATTGACTATGCCTTTACTGCATGGATAGGAATACACAGCTCTTGTTACACTATCATTCTCCAAAGAATGATAGGAGCTCCAAAGGTCCACACCAGAACACTTCAAATTTGTGCAAAAGACTGTTTAGCTTAAAATGATAAAACCAGCTAGAATTTGCCTATTTAAACATGTGTTACTTCTTAGAACTTCTAGATGGAAATCAAGTTGCTAAATTTTCTTAAGTAAACTCTTCCACAATATGTACTACAGACCACTTTTTTAAAAAACAAAACCAAAAACTGCACAACACAGTTCACATTAACAAAACTGCAGCTGAACTAGAGACAATAAAACACACAGAAGTTTCAATTAAGATTTTGTTAGGGGTGGTAAAAATTTTATCTAACCAGCAAAACCAGTTTTGTTCCATGTTAAAACAATAATACCTGGCTTCTTTTCCGTGATCACCGATGATCCTGTCATCTCTACCAAGATTTCGAGAAGAAATGCGACCTAACTCCATTTCAAGTTCTTTATTAAGACCCTCTAAGCCATCTTTTCTGAAGCAAACACGATGTCGAGAATAGCCAGCAAGCTGCTCATCTGCTCCAATTCCTGTAAGCACAACCTGAGGAAACAATATAAGAAATCTTAGTATCTGTGCAAGTTAATAGGTAACAGACTTAAATGTTTAACTACGTCTTACAGAGAAAAATTTTAATACACATCTTCTCAAGATACTACCTATCAGAATAGGCTGTACCTTACACATTTACAAAGCCTGAAAGAATTTCCAGTAAAGTCACTGGTAACGTGAATTAGGTTAATGATCAGACCTTAAAAATACAAAAATACTGCTAGTGGAGCAAGGAAAAAACAAAAATAATGCCACATGTATCACAAATACACTAGTATATTTGAAGAATGTCTTAGTTCCTGTGATAATAAACAGCATTTGTTAAACACAAGCCTTTAAAAATCATTGCCAAAGACTATGTGATATGTTGTAGTTACCTGAATGTACACCCACAGTACTATTCATTTACCAGCTACTGGGTTAGTAACAACTACATTACACAAACTAAAAATGGCTTACACTACTCAGTAAGTACAGTAAAATGTTTTACCAAGAGAAAAAACACTATTACATCTGGCCAATTACTGTGCCTTCAACAGCTGCAATGAAACAGTTCCTTCTTCCCTACACAAACCATCAGAAAAAAAAGAAATGAGGAATAAAAATTATATAGTGGTTATTTTTTTTCTGCACATATTATTACATATCCAAGTTCATTGAAAAGCCATTCACATTACATGACAAAAGAACTGAATGTGATTTTTAACTCTAGAACTACACAAATATTGTAATTGTAGAATATTTTACATTCTGACATTGAATTTCAGAAGCCTTATGAAACAAAACAAAATAGTACCTTTGCAGGACTTTTATATGGTTTCAGTTCTCCTTGGTTACTAATGAAACCCTCTCCTCTGGAAGCAAACCAAATTGCACAGCCAATACTGTCATCCAAGACTGTATCCAGTGGGTAGATTAAGTAATTAATATGCTGTTTTCTCATTTTTTTCAATTCCTCTAGTGTAACATTAATTTCCACAAAGTTCCAGGTTCTTGAAGGGTTAATGGCTTCTAATTCCTTCAGTCCTGCTCTACCAGTGATTCTGTCAGGAACGTCAAAGCAAGATAAATGAGTACCAGTGTCAGCATCAAGATCTTGACAACTTTCTTGAGGACAAAGCAAATCAAGCTGTACTTCACGGCTGGTACGTCTTTCAGTGGTACCCCTGTGTTTAGCTTGCTCTTTCATCATGAAAGCTACATTAAGAAGATCAATTGGCTCTTCCAAAGGCACATGCTTATCAGCCAGGGCTGCAATAACCATAGAATCAATGCCACCAGAAAAGAGCACTGCAATATGTGCTTTCTTAGGAGATGTGCTTGGAACTTCTCTTGTTATCTGATCTGGATCTCTGAAGAGACACAGGACTCGTCTCTTGACTGCTTCATTTAAAACATCAATAAACTGACAAGCTAATTTTTTCTTGTGTTCCTCTGCAAGAAATTCTTGAAGGGCTTCTACAGAAACCATACAGTTAATGTTGCTAAAATTAGAGCTTGGACATGCACCTGAAGCTTTAGACACTGTTTTATTTAAGGGGATAACTGGTGCTCTAAGACACAGCTTTGATTCATTCACCACGAGATGTATGTGGTTTGGTAAGTCTTTTGACACTTGATCAAGAACATTAATGCATGTTTCTTCTACTGCTTTCTCTTTGCAGCTGTACTTCCATGGAAACAACGTTAAAGACAAAGATTTAGCTGCTGCACAAGCTTTGAGATCAATTTTGAAAATTCCAGATGCTGGGACTTCCTGCCATTGTTTGCCTGATTCAGAATAACCACTTACAGATGTGAGACAGAAAGCACTGTCAACTTCATTACTGAATTGCCAAAGCAGACTACGACGACCAAAGTAATCTCTGCCAAACCATAAACTGTGTCTGGGTGCTTCATAATAAATAAAAGACCAAGGACCTTGAAGTGATGAGAAGAGTGACAGAATGTCCATATCACTGCTGCATGAAGCCAGATGATGAAACATTACTTCAGTGTCATTCTCTAGATTTCCTACATGTACTCCACTAAAAATTTCTCCATTCCAAAGAAAAACATTGTTACTAGCATCTTCCAGAGGCTGAGGAGTCACCAGTCCCCTCAAGTGAAGTACATGGCCTGAAAACAGACATTCATAGCAGAGATCAGACACAGTTTTTATCAACTGTTGGCTGCTGTCTGGTCCTCTTCTTCTTAGATGGCAGAGGATGTCTTCACTGAGAAAATCATGAATCGCACGCTGGCTGCACAAGGTAACAACACAGCAAATACCACACATTGCAACAGGGAATTCACATCAACTACTTCTTGATTTTAGCCTTTTCCGAATTTTCCAGCTCCTGATGTGCCTTCTTTAATTCATCTAATGTATCTGTGTAAGACAAAATGACACAATCAATCAGTTTCATAAACAGGAAAGTTTATGCATAGATAAGTTTAAGTGTATATCTACAAAATTAGTAATTCCAGACACTTGTTCAGTTAAAGTGCTAAACATAAAACACTAATTAAGCAAAATGCTATGTTTGTGGTCCAGCATTACCAACACAAACTATATAAGTTTGCTGTAGCATATTCCTCTTTAATTATACAAAGATGATGATTTTTTTCCAAAGAAAGCCACAGTGTAATAGGAGAATGGCCAACTCCTATATAATCAGTATGATTTAAACATTTGTAGTAAGAAAAGGGAACTGACAATGAAAATGGCAATGCTATTAACCCAAATCAAATCAAAGAGAAGCAGCAGTTTTTCACTCAAGAAAATTAAATTTATACTTCTAAATTTATACTCTTCTTATGTTCCATCATCACCTCTATTATCCATTCTCCTATTACTTTGTATTTCACACACAGCTGCAGTTTTCTCATTTTAATATACCTTTCAAATCAGCTACAAATACAGCTTTTAAACATTAACTATTTGAGATACTTTAACATTGCAAACTTACTTTTGCTCTGAGAAAGCATTTCTGTCCGGTCTGCAAGGAAGAATATATTGCTATTGGGTTGCTGCTTATAAACTTTCTGTAAAACAAAATCCACACTGCATTAAGTCAAAGCAGCAGATTCTGGAACCACACTGCAGCAGAAGCTGCAGTGGATCCAAAGAGATACTCCTGGGATAAAAGTGAAGGGGTAAGTCTGCCCTGTGAACACCAGCGTTCTAATGCTGTACCATCAAAAGCATTTAATGCTCAGCCTAAGACAATTCTGATTTTCTCTCTTCCTCATCCACAAGGGATCACATTATATTTTAAACAAATGCATAGAAAAAGTAAGAATACCTCATAAATCCTTGTAATCGACTCAAAAATGTTAATGAAATAACTCAAAACATAGAAAAGCAAAAAAACCCAACACTGCCCAAGCATACATAATCAAATATTTTGCAGGACAAATTATTCTGAGCACAGCAGACCACACGTTTATTAAAATCTGGATTACAACAAATTAAAGACAGCATGCTCTGATTTTGTTGCCCTTCTTGTCTTTATTTCTCTGCTGAAATTAAATAGTTAAAAGCAAATTTGTAAATCCTTACCCGGTTCTTCTTCAAATTAGAAAGCTCATCGACTACAACCTTCTGCTCTTTAATCTGAAAGGCAAAAGATGCATTTGATTTTAATGATAAAAACAAGACATCATATCACAATCCCAGTGGTGAGCATGTCTACTGATATTTTAAGACACCAACATGCATGTATAGCTGCTGTTCTCCACATGAAGACTGAAGACAAAGTAAGTATAAAAATTACATACTTGATTTCTCTGGAAACAGGCTATTTTGCATGCATTGGTATTTCTCCTCCCCTCAAAAGCCTCTGGGAAACCAGAGTAGCTATAGCTATTTATAATCAGAGAGCATATTTTTCCCCCTTGGAAGAGAACATGTACACAATGAATACAACATCAAATAACTTTAAAAAAATAAAAAAAAAAGGACTATTAAGATCATCTAGACCCAACCTGCTCCCTGCCATGGGCACATCCCACTAGACCTGGCTGCTCCAGGCCTTATCCAATGTGGCCTTGAACACTTCCAGGGTTGGGACACCCACAGCTTCTCAGGGCAAAATGTGTGAGTGTCTCACCATTCTCACAGCAAACAATTTCTGACGAGTATCTAACCCAAATTTGCCCTCTTTCAATTTGTACACATTACTCCTTGTCTTATCACTACAATTCCTGACAAAGAGCCCCTTCTCTGGCTTCCCTGCAGGCCATATTGGAATACTGACAGGTTGATATGAGAGGTTTTTTGGAGTCGAAGTTGGCAGATTGCCTACTGAACAAAGCTGTGGGCACCAGGAAGGAGGGAGCAGATAAATGAGGAGCATCAGCCTCTATGGCTGAAATAATTTTGGGCAGATAAAGATGAACGAGGATAAAGATGAAGCCATAGAGAATCAGCTGGTTTGTCCAGCCTGGAGGAGACTGAGGGGAGACCTGACAGCAGTCTAAGAGTTCCTTAAGCGGGGAAGTGCAGGGGAAGACAGACACTGGTCTCTTCTCCCTGGTGACCAGTGACAGTACCACAGGGAACGGCCTGCAGCTGGGTCAGGGATGTTTAGATTGGATACCAGGAAAATGTTCTTCACCCAGAGGGTGATTAGGCATTGAACTCCCCAGGGAAAGTGGTCACAGCATCAGCCTCACAGAGTTCAAACAGCTTTTGGATAACGTGCTCAGGCCCTCGGTGTGATTCTTGGGGTGTCCAGCGCAGCGCAGGAGTTGGACTCGACCACTGGACGCCTCTTGAAACTCACGATAATCTGTGATTCTGTGAGAAAAACCTTAGTGCGCCTCACGTGCCATTTCAAGCTCACTTTGGAGCAGTAAGATCCAAACTACCAATCCGACGAGCGAGCTATTAGCGAGGCAACGCGGGCTCGCTAAACGCAGGCCGTTCTCAGAGCCTGAGCAAACATGGGCACAGGGGCCCTAGTGCCAGACAGCACCCGCCCTCCTCTTCCTCGCGCTGCTCGCACCCGAGGCAACAGGTTCCGGGAGCCCCCTCTGGGCCCCACGGGGCCGCCTCCGCTCACCCGCCGGCTCAGCTCCTCCTTGTGGCGCAGCGCCGCGCTCTCCCCATCCTCCTGCCGCGCCGGGCGGCCCGACATGGCCGCGACAGCGCCGACAGCCGCACTGCCGGCGCGGGCACCGCAGCCCGCCGCCCCACAGCGCGCGCGCGCGCCGGACGGCACCAATCGGGAGGCGCGGCAGCGCACGCGCCCGACGGGCCACCAATCGGGAGGCGCGGCGGCGCACGCGCCCGACGGGCCACCAATCGGCAGGCGCGGCGGCGCACGCGCCCGACGGGACACCAATCGGGAGGCGCG
>QUSF01000024.1:9011823-9024478 GCA_003676055.1 Chloebia gouldiae
CGACGGGACACCAATCGGGAGGCGCGGCGGCGCACGCGCCCGACGGGCCACCAATCGGGAGGCGCGGCGGCGCACGCGCCTGACGGGACACCAATCGGGAGGCGCGGCAGCGCACGCGCGGCGCGCGGGCCGGCCGGCGCGAGGGCTGAGGGGGCTGGCGCCCCCGGGCGGGCGGAGCCGGGAGTGCGGCGGTTGTGCCCGGCTGACGGAGCAGCGGGGAGCGGGTCCGGGAGGGCGTCGGGACGGGCCCAAGATGGAGAGGATGTTCGGAAGGAGGCTTGGCTCCTTGTGCAGCGTGTCGGCTGGGTGTGCTGTGACCCCGCGCTGCTGTCCGGCAGCGGGCTCTCAACCCCCTTTAAGCGGTTTGCTTAAAGGTATTCCAGAAGAGATACGAATTTACACTATTCACAGACATTAGGATCGTATGTTTCATTATGTTCATTATTAGCACGTGTTTCTACAAGAAGATAGAGAAGGACTTTTTAGAGGGCCATGTAGTGACAGGACCAGGGGGAATGGACTCAAAGTGACAGAGGGCAGGTTTAGATTCGGTACTTGATGGATGGAAGTTGCTTACACGGGGGATGTGAGACACTCACCGGGCTGCCCAGAGAACCTGTGGCAGCTTCATCCTTGCAAGTGTTCAAGGCCAGGTTGCGCAGGGCTCTGAGACACCTGGTCTAGTCCCTGCCCATTGCAGGGGATTGAAATGAGATAATCTTTAAGGTCTTTTCCAACCCAAAGCATTCCAGGATTCTATGATTTTATTATTATACAAGATGGATGTTTAAGACCATCCACCTAAGATGATCTTGACATTTCTTTGTCTCTTCCATTCTGCTATAGATATGTCACAGTGATGCATATGTCTACCTGTCTTAATAAATACATCATTATCTAGTTTTTTTTCCCTTTCCTTCTTTTAAAACATTGTATAATTATTCTAAACACTCAAGAGTAATCCAAACTTACAGACTGCTACCGACTGCTCAGTTGTAGGATTTTATGAGATTTCTATCCCACCTCTGGTCCTTGTGGTACTGACTGCAGTGCAAATATAGTTCAAATCTTCATGAACCTTTTTAAATATTTGCAACTGTAGTAAGAGAGGTAGGAGTGTTGATTTTGTTTTCTTTAATCTCACATAATCATACATACTATATATTTTGATAACTTAGAGTTTGTGAGCAAGATTGCACCTTGGTTGTATTCATGAGCTTGGTTGGAATGTCTGTGATGTTGATCAAAATTTTTGGAAGCAGTATAGGAAGAACAAGGATTTTGGCTCCTAGCAGAAGGATGAAGAAAGACAATTTGTCTATAGGAATATTTGGCAATACACTAACTTGCAAAAGTTGTGCTTATTCGCTTTTAAGAGAAAGAGAAACTGAGGTTACACTTGCCTGAAAGGTCAGTCCTGCTCTTCCCCCCACCTTTGAGCACACACTTGTGCCTCCAGCCTTGCCTCACCACGGCTGGGTGTGGGGCTGTGTGGGGGACAGGTGAGGGAGCTGATCTGTTTTTCTCAGTGCACAGTGCTTCTGTGATTCCAGCAGTCCCAAAGCGGAGCAGCTGAAGCTGCTGGGGAGTTGTTGCCCAGGGTAGAATGGTTCTGGGGCTTGTCCTTTGACTTCTAGAAGAAATTCACACATCTGGGTCACATAGATCAGTTTTGGTGCTCAGTGTGCTTTGTAGTTTGTCACTGGTGGTTCTGGTGAGTAATGTGTTTAATCTGAGTAACTCCCAGCCCTCTGCTGCCCAAGTTTTATTTGTTGTTCATGTGTTACAAAGGTTGATGATCAAGTAACACAGTAGTCAAAGTATAATTTCTGTACTCATTATCCTTTTTATGTTCAGTAATAAATGCTGTTAATGTTTATTAATCAAAACCTGATCACTCAGTGTTATTGACTGTTTCAGAATAGTGATGATAATGGTTTTGAGGCATAATAGCAAATGTGGAATGGTTTTAAAGATTCTTCTACTGATAATGAGTGGGCTTTTGACAGTTCCTTTTAAAATGAGTGAATTCCTGTCACAAGATCACTCCTGAAATTACAGTCAAACCCTCTAGAAGAGCCGCTGTGTTTGCAAGTCAGCAAAGGGAAACATTGGCACCTTTTCACTCCCTGTTCAGAGCAGTATCTTCTCCATTCAAGCTTGTTTCAGGGCTGCTGCACTTCTGGTGTTGCAATGTGCCTGCACTGTTATTCCTGAGAGCTGAGGAGGGCACTTAAAGCTCGTCTGGCTGACAGCTAAGCAGGAAACGTCATTAAGTGATACATCTCTGGTCATTCTGCTTGTGTCTGTGCACTTGTGCCACCTCTGGTGCTCTAAGCTATTTTTCTTTTACTAGCATAAAACTGTTTCTGGAGGTTAATAATGCCTGACATAATGTTAATAAAGTATTAAAGAATATTTCAGTCTTTTAAAGCCCTCACCTTTTCAGTATCTGGCATCTTTAAAAATATAAAAAAATAACAGAAATTACCCAATAAGTCATGTAAACAGCTAAAAACCAGAAGTAGTTACTGATACCAGAAAATCTCTGAAGTTGCAGTGACCTGTTGGCAAATGCATGGCCAAAACAGTAACCTTTAAATACCCATGCTGAAGAGGTGAGCCCATCCTTGTGACAACACTGTCAAGTCTTGGAGACCTCTGTTCATGATGTTGACAGTATATTTGTGTCAGAGGATTTTCCAGCTGTGAGAGGCACAGGGTAGGACTGATACTGCCTTGGAGGCTTAGCAGCCTCAAAGTTTCCCTGGTTTTTGCTGTGGGCTGGAAATCCTCATGCACTCGATTCTGTATCTCTCAGCTGATGCTTGGGAACATGTTAAGCCACCATAATCAATTGTGGGTTCAACTCTGAGTGGTTTATGAGGTTCAGCTGTAAGTGACTGTGCTCTGAGGAAACTTTCATGCTTTAGAAGAACCAGTCACAGAGGTGCTTGAAGGGGAACAGCGCCAGGATAATTGTAGCTCTAATGTTGGCCACAAGAGAGCAAGCTGAAACTGTGCTGGCTGCTCAGACAGTCAAGGAAAGAGTGGGGCCAGCCATGTAAGACAGGTGGATGAGGTCTCTTAAAAGGATAGAGCAGCACAGTCAGAGGATATTGCATTTATGTAGGTTTTTGTCTGTTTTGGAGCATCCTCAGTTCTGATACTAGGTTATTTTGTATTCAGATACTGTATCATCATAATCCAAATAAGTAGATTCTGATTTGTAACATCAATCTGTTAATTTCACAGTTGAGACATCAGGATTTCAAGGGAGTTAGGTTAATTTACACAGCCAGATACCTGGAATCTAGGCAAAGTTGTAGTTTCCTTAGGTTAAGTACCTTGATTATCAGTGACACAAGGGACCTTGCAAAACCTATAATCATTCTACTTTAAAAGTCCTGTCACTACAAATAAAACAAGAAGTCTGAGCACTTTTACGGTCTTGAAGTAATTTTTTTAGCACTTCTGATACAGTCAAAGCAATCTCAGAACTCATTTGCACAAAAAAATCTGTGTAGTTCACAAGTATTAAATTATTAATTTCTGATTAAAAGCAGAATTTCATCCCTTTCACATGGAAGATTTTAAGGCTTTTGTCAGAATAGCTGAGAACTATCATCAGTCTCTCATTAGTTTTTACAATCTGATTGCATACCTCAAAGCTTCTGAAAGTGCTGAACCAAACAGCTTATTTGTAAAATACTCCCAGCAGTCTTTCATCTGATGATTTAAGTAAGAGAGGATTTAAAAATAGACTTTTCAAAGTTCACTCTGTTTTTCAATATAAAACTGAAGTAGCTCTAATGAGAGCCTTTCTCAAGGTCTTATGTTGCTATAGTTGAGAAGATAGTTTGACCTTTAATTTTCATAATTTTTCCTTCCTTAGAGCAGAACAATTTGTTGTACACTTTGTTAGACTTTAAAAGAGAGTTAAATTCATGTTAGTGCTAATTTCACTTAGAAATGCAGAACTATGAGATTTGGGTTTGTCTGGTGCAGGGCAGTCCCTCACATGCTCTGAATAACCTATGCACAGGTTTACTGCAGTAACTACTTTGAATATGGGATCAGAGTTTCAGATACACATTTTGAGCAGTGGAATGTTCAGGGATCTTAAAAAATCAAGTGCTGTGTCTTACAAAACAAACATTTTGTTTGCAGTATGAAGATGGAAGCCTGGTGCTGGGATGCTGGAAGCTCTTCTGTTGGTGCCACCAAAGAGCAGGTGTATGAGAGGCTTGGAACTGCTCAGGAACTTTGGAGAAACAGATGCCTCATTTGGATTGCCTTGCATTGAGCATCTTGATATAAAAACAGATTAGTGCTAATATTTCTGCCTAATGAGAAAAGGAAAAGAGAGCTGCAGCAAAAACACTCAGAGTGAAGAGTCAAGAAGTCACTCAAGTGAAGACTTACTGCCCAGTAAGTGAAGCTGAGTTAGGAAGTCTGGGGGAGACTGGAGTGATAATTATGGGCTTGCTTCTCTTTCCTGTTGGGAGTGCCTCCATGACAGTAAGTACTGTGTTTAATACTACCTACAACTGATATTTTCTGGAAGATAAAACCCAGAGATTAGATTGTTTTAGAGGACTAAGCAGGCCTGAGCAGGATGGGCTGAAGGTATGGAAGAGGCAGCCTGCTTTTGCTCCCATGATATGGGTCTCCTGGAATGAGGGACTTGGTAATTTTGGCTGAGATGGGTTACAGCCTCATAAAGCACGTTCCATAGGCACCCAACAGGTAGCTGAGTGAGAGCTTGGGCAGAATAGAACATGTCTGAGCAGGCTGGAGAAAGGAGGAAATGCATAATACCTTTGTAAGGCTCTCTGAGGCAAGAGTGAAGGTAAGGATGTTTGCTCTAAGATGCCCAGCTGGATTAGGATCTTGTCTAGGTTATCTTATTAAATGTGTAACTCTCATGTGCTTTTTGTGCCTTTGTTCTCACTGTCACATACATTTGGACTTAGCTCCTGCTACTGGGCAAATAGAAGCACTAGAGAGATTGTTTTTCTAGGTTTCTAGGTGATGGGAGTTATTTGAAAGGAAACACTAAGGTTTTCAAATTCTAATGTGCCGTATTATCAAACAGCTTGTTGGACTTCATTTATATTTAAACTTCATTCTTTCTGTCTTAGGCTGCACACATGTCAGAACAACCTGAGACCCAAGAAACTGAACCCTTAATAGAACTTTCAGTCTTGAGGGTTATGCTTGTTCACCATCCTTTTATGGTGAAAATGCTTTCAGGTCCATAGAACTCAAAATGCCCAACTGAGATTGATGAATACAGAGGAGAAATCTAAGCCAAAGCTGAGTGAGTTGTCAGGGTGAGGAATAGAACTTGAAGGTACTGGCTTTTATTCACATTCCACCTTTGAGCATTAGTATTTCCACGTTTAAATTACTATTTCCATGTTTAAATTACTATTTCCATATTTAAAATTGGCCTTTTTTTGCTTTATCAAGTCACAGTCAGAAAACTACTCATTGCAGAAATATTAATTGAACTGAATGGCAAATGTGTATCTATTTTAATTTTATCACAGTTTTTATGTTGACTGTTTCAACCCTTCATGCTTTCTTGGGAACCTAGACCCTTCATCTCAGTAGCTGGAAAGAAAATATTCTGATCAAATTCTCATTGACCAGCAGACTTGAACCTTCCACAGCTATGTGACCTCTGACAGAAAATCTCACAGAAAAGAGTTCATGAAGCATTTATTTTAGGTTATCACAGAAGAAAACATTTCAATTTGCCAAGTTGACATAAAATTTTAAATGGCATAATTCCCTGTTGCAAGTTGCTGTGCCTTAAGCTTTACAATGATTGTCATCTTATTTAAAGTCTAAACATCATTGAGATGTAACTGTTTTCCCCAAATACTCTCCTGTGAAACACCATCACTGATCCTATACTCTTTCTCACTTTAACACGGTTTTTGGAATAAGTACAGCTGTTGCAATCAAGAAAGAAAGACCTATGGCAGCACAAAAGGGCAGGCTGTAATTACTGTGAGGTGTAAGAATCTCATATTTTATGTAGTGTAATAGCCCTCAAAAGATTTCCTTCTCTTTCAAGGAGGAGCCACTAGAACAGAGAAACCAGCAAGGAAAATGCTGATAGGCTTTGAATGTTTGCTTTACCTGTATCTGGTATAGTTACTTAAAATGTAGAAATGCTGCCTGCATTCCTGGTATTTTCAGTGCTGATTTTTAAAATGTTAATTTATCATTTAGAGCAAGAATAACCACAAGGAAGGGAGAGGTACCATTGCATAATTGCTGGTATGTATTTTAATTGTTGAATGTTTAGCAAAACTTTGCCCATGGCTCTGAATTTAATAGTAATTTAGGTAATAGAATTAAGGTCTTTCTGCCACTGACATAGATTATCACACGTGAGAGAGATAAATCTCCTAGAGCCTAGATAAATCATACAATTTTGTAACATTGAGCATTTGAGTAACATCCTTGTTATTAATATTCTGACATTTCTTTTAAGAAGGTTACTGATACTTAGCACTTCAGAAATCAATACAGTAGCTGTCATCAGTACAGTAGCTGTCTGGAAAACAAAACAACCCCAAACTAGCACTAGATAGTTGTAAATTAATATCTCAGCCTACACACAATGTAAGCTCAGTTAAGACTGTTAAAGCAAACTTTTAAAACCTTTTCACAAGGTTATAAATATGACATTATCAGTGTAACTTGACAGACTTACTGAGAAGTAGTGACCTTGGTTAGCATTGAAAGTCAGAAATAAAAATACTGAATTTAGAATAAACAAGCTTTGCCAAATTTTGCTTATAAGTTGTTTATAGGTCTCAATAGGTTGAAGTGACAGTCCTGTCAACATCAGTTTACATGGCATAACGAGAAAAATTTAGTGTGCCCATTAGTAAAATGGTAAAATTGGAAGCAACATGGATGAGATATGACTACATTTGATTATCTCCAGACCAGAGAGGCATGACAATAAATAGTTATGAAGGAACATACATTTCTGGAATTATTCCAGTCCAAAAGGATGAAAGTTCTCCCTAAAGAAGGGAAAATGGGCAACTATTTTTAACTTTCCTTTCATCTTCTTAGCCTTTTCTGCTTTTTCCACCTTCAGTGAAATCTTGAGAAATTATTATCCAGGAAATAATTGGAATTGGTCACAATCCTCTTATGAACAGTGTTCAGAGCTCAAAAGATAATTCAAAATTTAAAGTAACTCTTAGACACAGTGTATGGTTAAGATTTGACTGCAGGGGTTCTTGAGTTCTCTGTCCCAGTAGGAAAAAACCCTACATCAGAGCCCCTGAACAGTGGTGTCACAGGCTGTGCTTGGCTTAATGGTAAGCAGAGTTAAAGTGATAAATCTGTTGCAACTGTTCTAGAATTTATTCAGTAATCAGCACAATTAAAGCAGAGCAGGTTTGGCCAACACTTGCTGAAGAGGCCTCATAGTCCTTGCAACTATCAGATTTACCCTATTACTTACACAGCTACTGCAGAGATTACATTAAGCTATCTGATTAAAAATGGTATTAACTAGAAGGAGGTCATGATCTCTTTAAAATCAGAGGAAGACAATAATTGCTCGTTTTTTTTTTTTAATTTTGCTTTTTATCTGAAGTATTTAATTGACTTTTAATCCTCTGTTAAGTATGTCCAATGAATACAGCCTAACATATGTTGTTTGCTACTGAAAGGGATGCAAGAGCTCCCCAGCTGCACACAGAGGCATTGGAAGTATTTTTGGCTAAGAAATGAATCCTTTAGCATTCAGTTACTGTTTATGTAACTTACACGTATTTGTTTACTGTGTTTTCCACAAAGTGTTGCCAGGAGACTTTGCCAGGCTTATTTTCAATCATGCACTAAACTAGACTCCAGCAAGTCGACTGTATGCTTCCTCCATCAATGCTCTGCCTCTTTTTAATAAAACAGCTAGCACCTTGGAGAATAAAATATATTATTTGAATGACTGAAAAATTGGAACATTTTCTTCACAGATGACACTGGCAAATGAAATGCATTTCTAGTTCTGAGTAAGAACAATAAAAAGGATTTATTTTTTGTGTACTCTCGTATTTAGTATTTTAAATTGTAACAAAGTCATTATCATCTTATTATAGAAGAACTTGGATATGTGATTTACATCTTGCTTGTTTAAATGAATAGTACTCTGCAAAGCTAAATTCTGCTGCTTTTCTCTCGTAGATAATTGGAATCAAATGATCTGATTACAAAGCAAGATGAGCAAGGTTTAGGTGGTAAAGAACTATTTGGGTTATTGCATTCTTCTTGCAGGGAATTTAAGCAGCACAATTTTGAACATCTTGCTGCTGGAGGATTTGCATTAGATTTCATCAAATTTCAGGTTTCATCTCTATAAATTTAATTGTGTGGAAGTTTGTGAATACAGAAATACAAGTTTATATATGCACATAAGCCTACTGTATTAGATAATAATCATAGATATTATATTTATTGTTAGTAGCATTTCTTTATATTGTAGAATTCCATGTTTCATATGTATATATGTTGTGAAATAAGGACAAATATGGAAGTTAGATTATATTAAGCACTTAAAGCCTCCTGCAAACAAACAATAAAAAGCACAAAGAATTTTAAATAGCTTTATACCTTAAGAGATGTTGTTCTTGCTCCACATCTGATCTGTCTTGTCTGCTGATACACAATTTTGTCTTGGGCTTGATGACCTCTGAGGATGCCAGATGCTGTTTTGAGAAAGATTTTTAAGTCATCATGGATAACTCAAAAAATATTTTTTCACGTTTACAGAAATTATTAAAACCTAAACTCAGGTGAGTTAACACTTGGACAAAATTAAAATTTGCACAAACAGAACAGCAAAGGAGGAAATTTCACATGTAATGAATCAGAGCTAAATATGCATCTGATACAACTGCAGTTTGCTATTATCTTTCAGGCACTACTCCGCTCCAAAACCATGCAGGATGTCTTAGTATTTATTTTGGCAAGCATATTCAGTACTATATGTATACCTCAATATATTATCTTCTCAGTATAGTCAGTGTTCAAGCTGCTTTTAGATTTTCAAACTGAAGGCATTTTTCTTTGACCAGGCTGCATCATGCATGTAGCTGATGAAGAAAGCTGAATATTTGACTTTAGTTGCTGAACAATTCAGTTTCTAGCCATGGCAGAGTTTTAGTGTGTCTCATATTCTGATGCTGAGGACAAAGCTGAGGAGACTGAGGGTAAAGGTTTTGTGTTCCAACACATAGATAGGGAAGTGGAGGAAGAGGAGGTTTGTAATATTCAGCCTCTTCCCAGCAGAGCTTCTAATGACAGGTTGCACCATCTATTCTGCCTGCATATCTAACCCTATGCAGAACAAAAATGAGGAAATACTTGCTAGATGATTGGCAAGATGTTTGCTAGCAGTGTTGACAGTAGTTATCTTTCTGATCTGACACTTCACTGACAATGTGTGTTTGACATGTAGGAGAATTATTTGCAACATTATGAGAACTGGAAAAATGGTTGAAAGAGACATCCATATAGATTGTTGCCTCTTTTAAATTTAATTTTATAACACAAAAAGCACCGAGTGGTGAGGTTTTAATATATTGAGGACTGAAAATATTTATGTTCCTCATGGTTGGTGAAATGTAATGCCACAGTAATTCCTAGTTTTGAAATGCTGATTTTAAAAATACACTAAATTTCTGAGCACTTATGTTATTTTTTATTTGTCATAGAGTACAGATAAATAAGGAGAATGAAATCTCATGCTTCAATAATTGTTGGAAGGGAATTAATTTAAGCCCTTAAGTTTCCTGTAGTTGTGTGTGCAAAAGGAACGGTGAGTTGCACAGCTACTGAAATCTGCACTGTAGTACTGTCTGTTGCAGGGCAGGCCAGAATGTCAGAAACTTGGGTGAATCTGATAGATCTTATACTGCAGGGTCAAATGTTCCTGTTAAGAAGTGAACAGCAGCAATAAAAAGGCACAGTATCTTGCACTGTACTCACTACTGCTGGCTGTTCTGTATTGTAGCAATTGCACAAATGCCAGTGCAGTCTCAGTTGTCTTCAATCAGAAGATGGGCAGATGGCAATGCTAAGCTTTGGTTATCATCTTCACTTTTGAGGCTTTCAATGTGCTAATTAGCATGACTAATTAAAAATAACTGGATTCCCTGAGCTATGTTGCATTTACTTTTTAGCATTACGATATTGTTTTTCCACAGAAGCATTTACTAGAGGTTTTTACTGAGATACAACTGAGGGAATTCTGCTTAGACATTAACACAATTAATTTTTCATGGTTTTTCTAACTAGTTCATCTTCAAAAGTAAGATTTGGCAATATATCTGTAGCTAATAAATAGGTCTTTTTGCAAGGGTTTATTTATTATATATCTGTCAATTTCTGATTTTCAGAACAGAGCTCATGCATAGCAAAATTATTTAGCAGCATTTTGTTGTTTATTTCTTTATGGTTTGTTTCTCATCAGTGTACTGTGTGTTTGGATCAAGTAGCTCTCACTGCCTGTGGAGCATCTTCTGTATGACCCAATGGGTGAAATATTTCTGGTAAACTCAGTTAGCTCTGATTAATTCATGTTCCATGTGTTACTGTGATTTGATATTAGACTGTACTTTCATTTCTTCATATTTGAAAATCATTAAGATACTTCCTGCTTGACTTCAGTGCCATTGCTTTATGTTTATTTGCTTATTGTTTAACTGTAAAATAAAGCTTTACTTCTGAGGATGTTTAAAAGTCATCACCCACTCTGCACTAGTATGAAGTAATCTCCATTTCCTGGCCTTAATTGTTGCATAACACTGCAATGCACAGCGGTGGAACAGCTGCAACATCCTGACTGAAAATTCTGCATTATGTCTGAGGAGGGATTGTGGTGTAATCAGGCCAATCTTCTGTCCTTGAGCACTCTGCAGTGTCTACAGAATTATACAAAACGTGCCAACTTCAGACAGGAAGGATTATTCATTGGAGGAAATTTCCTGGGTAACCTGGCCAGATGTGGAATGGTCATTATGAAATGCTCTTGCTAGGCAGTAGCTTTATCTAGCAAGCTGTTTTCCTGCAAACAGAGATTTGATGAAAGATCAGAGTGCCACACCCAGTGCCTAGGTGTGGGAAGAACATTTATCATTGTTTGGTTTGGTACCCAAATGACGTTGCTGATTTTTAATTTGCTGAGGTGGGGAGCAGCCTGACCTCTGTCTCAGAGGGCACACAGGCATACCTCAAACTGAATAAAAATCTTTATCACGGAGTATCTTGCTGTCCTTTTCTATTTCCCTTATGATTTAATGGCTTCTTCCACAGCTGTTGCTCTCATTTTGACTCCCTGCAGTTCTCAGGATGCAAAATATACAGCCATGTACTCCAATTACTGATAGTTACGTTTTGTTGATCATTTTGGCAGGAATGCTTGTACAGCTGCTTATTTTCTTTCATAAAACATCCCTGGGGATTGAAATCTTTGTTCTGATGACAGTGAGAGTATTTTCAGCTTGTACAGAAGTCAGGTGGTTCTCCTAAAAGAACTACACTAGAGCCTTTTAGCCTACAGAATTTAAGTACACAAACTGAGAGACTGTTCTTAACATGGCTATCCTCTAACACTTTATGATTTCCTGAACAAAGGTGAGGGGTTAAGTTTATAGCACAACATCATCTTCCTTGCCTCTTATTCTCTTCACAATGCCACAGCCCGTACTGTATAAACAAAGTAAAAAAAAAAAAAATCAGCTAGTTATGCCTCCTTAGCAGGATAAAAAATTCTAAGGTGCCACTATCGAATGAACCAGGAACAGATATAGGTGATATTTGGCAACTGGAAACATTAATTAATTTCTCAGACAAGATAAAAGAAGATGCAGATGATGACAGAGAAGCAGTGGAACAGGTTGTTCAGGGAGATTTTGCAGTCTTCAGCCTTGGAATTGAATAAAGCTTTGAGTAATCTGATCTCATAACTGGCTTTGCGTGGAGCAGGAGAATAGGGAAGAGACCTTCTGAGCTCTTTTCCAATATAAATTGTCCTTGTATTGAAATTTTTCTGAGATCAAGAAAAGTTTGAAAGTGTCTAGCATCTCACATGTTCCATAAAACCTGCCACAGTGTGGCCTAATGTTTACCACCAAGATCTTCCTTTAATTCATGACCTCTCTTTCCAATGAGCCTGCTCACATCTCCTGCTTCTGTGAGATGACCTGAGTGGAATGCTAGTTAAACCCCATTTCCCATATTTACTGATCTGCCACAGACTCCAGTACAAAGATTATACTTATCAGTTGGCCCCAAGGCTGCAACAAAAATTCTGTTTAACTTCTGTGAAGTTATAGTGAAGATAGAGAACAAGGACAGTTCTTGTGTACCAGATTCTTTTTATTTGCAGTATATCTTATTTTCTTCTGCATGCTTAACTACTGAAATTTAATTCCTTACTTCTTCCATGCTGACAATACTACTGGGATCAATTAATCTGTTTTTATTCCTTTGATGCTTTTATCACCCTGTTTGTTTCGACCTGGGCAGTGAAGCCACTTCCATTGTTGTACTCCAGCCATTCTTTAATTTCCATGTTTTTCTAATACCTAAAATAAATGGCTTGCATCTTGCATTT
>QUSF01000024.1:9024488-9235664 GCA_003676055.1 Chloebia gouldiae
TCCATGTTTTTCTAATACCTAAAATAAATGGCTTGCATCTTGCATTTCAGAGGCTACTGTTACTCACTCCACATTCCCTATTGTCCCCTCTGATGCTGCAGCTATGAGCTTTCCTATATGGCTTCACAGTCACTGCTCTAACACTTCATCCCACAGTTCCTGTGCAGATTGCCCACCAAAAAGCTGTTGCATATCAGAAAGCACACAGCAAATGCCTGCAAGGCGTGCTGTGGGAGAGGGCTCTGAAGAACCTTCAGGGAAAGTGATGTCTGACTAAACTTAGCACCTCTTTACTCATTTCACAAGGATCTTCTTTCCTGGGAGAACTACAGTAAGGTCAGACACACTGGATATTAGCTGGTGAATAGTTCTTTGGTTACTCTATATACTAACCAAACAAGTCAGGAAAAATACTGTGGTAGCCCCAATACTTTGTCCATGTGCTCTGTGTCCTGAGGAGCACCCAGTACTGTGGACAGTGTGCAAACATATGTTTTAGATATTAACAGTGTGACAAATCATGACATGTCAATCCAAACTGCCCAAACTGCCTGCAAACTTTTTTTTTTTTCTTGTTTGGATTTTAAGAAGGGCTCAGCATCCTGCCACAAAGGAACTTGACTGGTACCACTGGGGGAGGAGCTCATTTTTAGTATAGTTGATCTGTAAACTGAATTACTTATTTTCTATAAAACCAATTCCCAACAAATAGCCAACAATATTAGTCACTTGATAAAGTATCATCTGCTTATAATGGTCATTAATTTAATCTCACCCTGCTCACCATAATATCACTGTTCCCTGTCTCCTGCTCCCTGGCCTCTCTGCAGAGTTAAACTTCATGAAGTGTGCATGTGGTGGAACTAATTAGGAAATTAATTGAATGTTATCTCCATTTTCAAGTTTTCAGAATACTTGACTGACACTCATTAATTCAACGTTTTAGTGATGCATAGAATAATCCTCATTGTATAGTTGAGAAAATTGGAGGACATGAAACTAGACATTCCTGCATATGACAGTGCTCTGAATTTACTGTGCAGGACACTATTCATCCATGAATTTTAGAAGACTTTAGAAAATCTCTCCCTTTTTGTGGCACTGGAAATTAAGACAAAAAATGTGCTTGTTTGGAAAGACACAAAAAAACCCTGTGATAGAATAAAAAGTAGGCTGACCAGTGGATTCTGACTCTGCAGACACTGCTGATAAATCTTAAAGGAAAATATGACAAGCTATTAATATGCTTTTCCTGGAGCTGGGAGTTTGTGCAGCATTGGTACCAGTAGATTTGGCAGCATAAATCTTACCATGAACTTTCTGAGCATGTACCCTATTTCCCTAGCCAGGCCCTGTAGCTGCTGCTCAACTCCATGATGCCAGAACGAGACTGGAGAGAGAGACAGCATTATAGACACCCCCTGCATCAGTGACAAGACCCCCCAGGAAGGATGAATCCAAGATTACTGGGATTACTGGTTAGCACACTGCTATATAATTTCATTTTTGTATCAGTAGAGAGAAAGCAAGCAGTGAATTATCAGTGCTTCTATTCTGCTTTCAGTTAAGCCACAAAAATATTCTTGTTTTTCTTGCATGTTCACATGTGAAGATTTAGATGCAATGTCACTTTCTGCAACTTCTCAAGTCATGTTATATATGGTGTTCTTGAAAAGTAGCAATTGTATTCTATAGTTTGGACATGCAGCCTGTATTTTTTTAACTGGCTGTTATTTTGTTTGTTAAATAAGAACAACTTGCTGTCTTTTTTTGCAAAACCTATATGTGTGCTTGGTTGTGTTCCCATTCGAGCATCTTACAGAGATGGCAAATTATTTTTCACTGGGTTGTCTTGAACTAGAAATGTATATATAGATAAATATTGTCACAGAATTTAATAATATTTGGCCTTTCATCAGGTTTTCTAGTTCTCCTTAGAATTAAAAGTATGGCTTATTCACTGATTATGTAGAGTAGAAACAGAAGTGTACTAGTCGATTAGTGTGGCATATCTGGTATTTCATGTACTAATTCACACTGAATAACTGACCTTTCTATTCCTATATTAGATCATGATAATATACTTATATCAGTGGCAGTACCTGACCAAACTCAGCAAATCTTAATTTTCAATAAACTAAAAATATAGTTCAAAATATTTACAAAATAATTTATTTGAATAGTTTAGAAATAAACTTTATTTCAGGATGGCTAATGAGTTTTCTCAAGTGAGCTTTCTTCTGTTATGCAACACTACCAAATTAGGTCAAGTTGTGATTTCATAGATAGTTGAATCTATAAAACCTGACACACAAAATTTTAAGTAGACTCTTTGAAAAGACAGGCATATTAAGTTGGATAGAAATTGCAGCTGTTTTATGGCACCCATATAACACTAATGGCCTAACAGATAAGACTGTTTTGCCTACCTGAAAAACTACAGTCTTGAGCAGAGGAATTGTTAGGGAAAGTCAGTTTGTGGTGATTTTTATGGATATATTTAATAATACAAAATTTTAACAAACACCTGTCAACAGTTTACTTGGACGCTATGGTAGGAAAAAACCTGAAAATGATCCCAATTTCAGAGAGCTGATGACCAATGCTAAATATATTTGTCATATACATGATAATTGACAGTGCTCTGTATATCATTTACACTTGGAATCTAATCTGACAATCAGTTGGGCACGTGATTAGCCGATAAATAGTTGTACACGTATGATTTACTTGAATCAAACATCAACTAAACACAGAGTATAATAATAGGTAAAAATAGGTAGAGAAGGGAATAGATGGCAATAATAAATGGCAATTTCTTGCTTGCTTTCTCTAAGCATAGACTGGTTTTGATGCAAAGGAATGAACAAATCAACTCAATGCCCTCCTACTGTGAATTTGGCCTTTCATCTTCAAAGTACTTTCCAAACGTTTATTAATTATCTTTACAACAGTCCGTAAGGCTAATAGATAAATGCCAGCCTTCTTAGGAGAAACTGAAACACGAAGGTGGAGCCATTGGTTGGCCGCATGGTGAGTCAGCACGGAATCTAAGATCAAAATCCAGAAGGGCCCGGCACCCGCTCTTGGTCAGTCGCTGCATTTAGTCTCTTTCGTGGTCTCGTCTTCCTGTGTGCCAAAGACTTGATTTTTTTTTGTTTTGCTGGCTTTCTTCCCATTTGCCTTCTGCTTCCTGCAGGCCTCACTGGAGATCAGATCATGTGCAAATTGGCAGGTACAGTTTTCATTTTTCTTTCTTTCCTCATCCTTGCTACTTAAGTAAATGCCCAGCCCAGCCTTCTTGTCCCCTTATGCCCTATCCTCAGACTGTGCATTTTAGAGAAAGTAATAAATCTTAAATTGACTGAATCTTACATTCATTAATTTGACATATCAGAGCATAATGATGTAATTTTTCTAATTAAATGGCTGCACTAAAAAACACAAGAATGGATTTCATGTCTTGAATCAATTAATGAAATACTTCTTTTATGGCTTCCTCTAAATCTCCAAGTCTCTGTTCCTGTACAAAATGTTAAGAATCTCACCTATTTTATTCCAGTGATTCCCATAGCCTGTAGCCATGTATTTAACTATCTAAGGAGTAATGATTATGAAGAAGGCATGTTCCCTTGGACAATTTGGGATGCTTCTTGCCATCTTAGTCAGTACCTTATCCAGTTACAACTACAATTCACTACCAGAGCAGAAGCTCATATATTGTAGAGGCCTCATTTTGTCCTTTGAGACTGCCTCCTAAAAACCAGTCAGGCTCCCTGCTAAGACTCCATCCAAAGGTTCTCCTGGCTCTAAGGGATCATCCTGAAAGCTGACCAAACTCAGACCATATAAATTGCTACTAAGTGATAGTGTTTTAATTGGTTGTGTGTAGGGTTTCCAGTAGAAAATGCTGGACACAAAGACTGAAGTAGATTTGGGAAAACTGAAGGTGGCTCTCAATCTCCCTGGACCTCTGTTCTTCCCTGTAGCTGCTGTAAAACCTAGTGCAGGAGTGCTGCTGAGTCTCAGTGTAGAAAGATTGGCAAAGTACTCTGAGAAAAGACAAAAATTTGCTGTACTAATAATAAACATGCGCTGTTCTAAAGATACAAAAGCCTCAGTAAGGTTATTATAGAGTAGGAATTTGATTTGTTTTTCTAAATTTAGACATCTATTACCATCTGAGATGACAGAGGCTATCCTGTCTGCCACTCAATTAATACACCTGTAGAGCTCAGGTCTCTTTACAGGACCTATGCTGTAGTTGCAATTTGGGTGTTTTACTTTCGCAGGGTCTCTTGAGCTAGATGCCTATATCTGGCAACTTATTTTGATTCTATATAACTTATTTTGATTCTATATAACATGTAGTCACTGTGAAGTTTTTCATCTAAATTAATCACTGTCTTGAAACTTGTTATGGACAAAGCATAAACAAAACACTTGTTTTGCAAGGGGAGGTATGAAATCGATTGCTGGCAATAAGAATGTGGTCAAAACAGAAAGACTACAGAAGAAAGGAATTCACAAATGAAAAACCTGTGCTCCTTAGGATGGATGTGAATATTGTGTAAATAGACATTAGTTAGAGGTTTAATTGTGACAACGTTGTCTCTCATAATTATAGGTTACACCAATTCTTATGTTTGTTCGCAAGGTTAAACACATCACAACAATGCTTCTGACCATGTCTGACATCCAGAATTGCACCTTCACTTAAGAAACATCCTCTGCCTGTTTATCCTTTATAATTTCCCAACCACTCTGGAGACCTATACTTAATTGACTTTGGCATCCTGAAAACACTTGGAAGCACGTGCATAATTAATGTTTGAGTATTTCTACTGAATACAGTAATAGGCAGTTATGTGTTTTAAAGGACTGAAGACATAATTAGTGAGCAGCCCATAGATTTAAAAGACTACTTGAAATTTACCTTAAAAAGCAACTTAAGCCAACTCCTTCTGCAATAAAGCAAGAGCCCTTCCTCAGCCGCAGCTGACGTCAAAAACAAAAAAATCAATGTACTGTATTGAGACAATTTGAAATCCTTTGATCTTGCCACTGTTTTATGTCTTCTGTGTGTGAACCCATGTGGTGTAGTTTGAGAATTTAGCTATTATACATTTGTTCTTGGCAGTACCAGTAATATACAGACTTCCAATTTTTTTCCTTATCCTAGTTGTTTTAAGTTGTTTGAAAATATTTTTCCTTTTTTCTGATAATAATACGTCAGGAAAAGATTCTTGTTACCTCAGGACTCACGTGCCAGGTTTCATATGACCAGGACCCCATGATGTTGCTAACTTTGCATATCAGTTCCCTTAATTTATTAATGATCATTTCATCCATTTGGGAGTGCACCCATAATAATAGGGTGGAGAAGTATTAAATAACAGCCAGTTATCAGTCATATGTGTGTTTTCTTGTTAGCTGATTAAGGGTACTGAATAGATTTGAGCTTCAGATATATAAAAAACTAAGAGCTCTGCAGAAAGAGGTAAGCCACTTTTCCAGCTCTGATGGAACAGTGTTTGCACAGAGCTGAAACCAAGGGCTAAAACCTCCTCTGGGGCCAAAGGCTTTGAAAAACTTTCTGAGGCAGAGGAGTTTGCATCCTATCCCTGAGCACACTACATAAATATATTTCTGCTAGCAGATTCCACGTTCCATTTTAGACATTTCAGGATCTCCCTGGAGGTATCTCTGGAATATGATTCAGGCACTGGGTGTCATTAATAAAACAGAGAGAGTGCTTTCTGTGGTATTATCTCAACTTTCACTCAGATTAGTTAGAAAATTAACAAAACAATATTAATATGAATGTTCTTATTAGAGCCCTTATAAAATGCATTTCAGAACAAACTGAATTTTTCAGGTTTTGGGTTTTTTTTAATTTTTAAATTGATTATTATGCTTGCCACCTTTAAAGAAAATAGCCTGAAGATGGACAAAGCTTTCTATGGGAGCAGCTTTCTCTGGCTATTAGTTGAAGTTTGCTGTGTTAGTGAAGGCATGTACCATCCATGACAAGAGGGTATCTGATTGAGTCTGATGGATAAACTGTTCTTTGAAAGCTAAGGTTAGGATTTATGAGAATTGAAGGCCAAGTGATTGTAGAATGATGACTAATTACTAGATTATTATGTTGTCATTATTATTGTAAATAATCAATATAGCACTAACATCAAAGGGTTATGGTAATGACACTGCAAAGGGGAAAAGACTGGCGTATTATTCTTAATTATTCTTAATAAGATATGGCAACTTAGTTAATCACTGTCTAACATCAAATGCAGGCAGGTGGTAGTATGAGCTTTTTCTGGTACTCAGAACTCAGCATCTTGTACTTTATGCTTTACCTTCCAAAAAATTGCTTTCAAGTTGTGGCTGGTTTGAACATAACTGTGCCTTGGTCTCCAAAGACAAACATGTTTTTGTAAAACTGTTCTGGAGTCACCCAGAAACAGAAATTGATAGTGCAACTGAAGCTCTTCCCTTTTCCTGTTGTAGGATCACTGATACTACAGGTTGTTCAGTTCAAGTTAGTGGCAAGTCAAAAGAAACTTGTATTCCCTGATTCACTTCTATTCCAAGAAGTTTTTCAGTATTGTCTTAAATCTAAAAATGTTTTTGTTTGTTCTTTATTTCATTGAAATCAATGGAAACTAAACATGTGCCTGAAGTTAAAAATGTGTTTTTAAGCATTTTCTTGGCATAGAATCAGACTAAAACATTGTGGGAAGGTGAACAGTAATATCAAAATCTGACTGTCTTAAAGATGTCAACCATAACCTCCAACAGGAGTAATTTAAAGGAAGGATACCTTTTACTTCTAACAGTTGGGTTTTTTTTTTCAGGGATACAAATACTGTCTGACTTGCTTTCATATTTGATTTTATTATACATATCAAAATTCCTTAACAATGAATTAAGGAATAAAGGCAAAATTCATAGGTATTAGAAAGCTGTGGGAAACATAACAAATCCCAGTTTTTTCATATTGCATACTAAAATACACACAGGAAACAAAATACTGTTTGTTAAGCACTCTTTTATTGTTCAGTAACAGAACAATGACACCCGTCAGGAGACAAACTGCAGTAAGTTCTAATGAAGAAAACAAAGCAAATGAGCTTGAATTGCAGATAGGCTGTTATCTTACCCTCCAGACTCATTTCAGTCTCTTCCTCAGCACAGTGTTCCCAATCAAGTAAATAATTCCCTCTCCTGAGAATGAATGTGCATTATGATATAGGCAGTCTGCAGAAATGTTACTCTTGACATTTGGGTGCAAAACATCCACATCCACTTGTCCCTAAGTAGATATGGTGACTTCTTTCCTTTTAATTACTTTTTTTTCTCATTTGGTACAAGATGTTTTCTTTATTTGAGTTTAGGGAACAGTGTTTTCTTGTGACTGATAAAGATTGGACAAAATGAGTCTCTTCTTGAATCCAGTTGTCCTCTAACATATGATTTAAGATATAATGTATGATTTTAAGATGTTTTGGTCACTAGTCAGGCTATCATTTATCAGTTACCAACATTTAGCTTGCTTATGTGAGCTGGTTCAGCTCTCTGAGCTGGAGTTGTGTATAAGCTAGATCATTCTAGCCTCTCCAAACAACCCTCTCAATTCTGAATTTGCTGGAGGTTCTGGATGGTTTTCTCACAAGAGTTTGTCACAGAAGCCTAGCTCTGTCCTGAAAATAATGACTGTTTCAGGTTAAAACAACTGATCTGCCATCTAGCCCTGAGAGACAGGAGCTGTCACTTTGAAGTCTGAATGAAACAAATCCCATAAGAGGAGGCCACTGGGGATCTTGAAGAAAGTGGGAGGGAGTAGATGTTTAGTTAATGACCATTAGTAGGTAAAGATGTTCAAATTGCTAACATGTAAGTGACATGAACAAGTCTGGAGTAAAACCTGGGAGACTTTTCTATCCCACTTCTGCCTGTTTGCCTGTACAAGAGCATTGCAAACTCAGAGTGTCAGCTGATACAGAGATGGCAGGTCTGGGAGTTGAATGTGTGGGGTTATGAGCAGCAGAGCCACAGCTTCCCATGCCTAAGTCATAGCAGGGGGCAGTGCAGTACAGGCTTCTGAGCTTCACCCTTCAAAAGACACAGATTATATATATCCTTTCCAGTTTTGCTTGGCTTTGTGTGAGCTGAATGAATAAAAAACCACTTTGCACACCAAGAGGTGTGTCTGAATGAAGAATGGCAATAGCATGATAATTAAATTTCATGAAACCTCTCAGCTGAGTGTAAGATCCGAGTGTGCATGAGGTCTCTCACTATGATTCATGCCTCTTTGGTTAAACTGTGATGACAATTGCAAGTATTATTTGGTAAAATTGCTATTGTTCTACATTCAGCAACTCTATTACAAGGACAGTGCTTAAAGAAGCTGCCACTGATGTGGGCAGTTGTTTAAAGCCAAAATGTATCCTCTCTGTGTCTTTCTTGGAAGTGTATCTTTGACTATTAGTCTCATCATAGTTATGCACTTACCAATAATGAAAATATTTTCAGTTGTTTACATCTTATAGTTTAATTGTTGCCCTTATTGCCAGAAAAATTAAATGTAAGTTTTTTTTTTTTCTTCTAGACAGCTGTCTTATTAGAAATACTTGGAAGAATGTATTTTGAAGGAAATTATTTTTATATTTAAATCAGAAACTTAAAAAATTTAAAAACTAGTATTTATATTTGTTCATTCAAATAATAGCTAGAGAAATTATATTAGTAATATATTTTTAAGAAAGCATATGGAATTTATGCACTGAAAAAAAACTTTAGCTAGGAAGACTAAAACATAATTATATGTGTTGTTAATTCAAACGTCCATGTTCATTCTGCCAGAGACCATTAGTCAGGGCTGGTCTCAAATCTGTGTGTGCTGTGTGTGCTGGTGTGCTGTGCCATTGTGTAAATTGTTGTGGCAAGTCTGCTGAGTCGGGGGTGTACCAAGTAAAACTGGGAACTCCTCTCGTACAATTTCCAGCTCTTAAACATCCTAAATACATCAGAAATCTGTAAATGTTTTAAAAAGATTCTGTTGAGCCAGTCAACCTGAAAAAAGACCTGCATCTATAAAAATATATTTACAGGGGCTTCACAAGGCAATCTATTGGAGTATTTATAAAAATATTTGAGGGTTTCTTTAGCAGCATCTTTTATGTAAAAATCAAAGTGCTTAAGCTACTATATTATGATGGACATCAGTATTGTAAGGGGAAAAAACCCAAGCACAGACTTTAATAAGCATGCCGGGAAGATCATCAGCAAAGTGGTGGCAAATTTAGGAAAAAACAAATGAATTTCCCCTACCTGCCAACTCCCTTGCTTTTGGAAATGCCTCACAAATCAGCTATGGCCTTTTAGCTATATGTTTAACTCATCTGGACATTCAGCAGGGAAATTGTTAGAAAAGGATATAACATACATGCCTGTGGATGTAAGAAATTCTGGCTGGTACCTGGTGGCAGCAAGCACCCTGTGTGTCACGGTGTGCAGTGACTCTGGTGTGGCTGGGACACGTGTGAGCTGCAGTGGGCAAACTGCAGGGTTTATCTGCACTGTGCATCACACACTGTGCACTGAGGACAGGCGACCTCGCTGCACACACGACACAGCCTCCCCTGACATCCCCTACAGCAGCATTCCAGACTCACTCTGCGTTCATCTGTGTCATACTGGACAGAGCACACGTTCTTCCATGTGAGAAATCCCAAAGAGATCCAGCAACCATTGCTTTTCAAATTTCAAAAGATGGTTTTCCATGTTTTCTTTGCCTCTTGTCATAGCTTAAATATCACCCAAACCCAATTCATTACCAGTAGAAAGAATTGCCAAGATGATGATTTCACCCATATAATGCAATGCACTTGTATAAAGTTCAGTGAACACTCAATCAGAAATGATTATTTAAACTCTAATTCCAGAGAGTTAGAAACTAGAGAAAACATCATTCTCTGGTAATAAAAAAAGGTCTAACCAGCAGTACAGTGCTGGTAAGTGTTCCTGGTGCTCCTGGATGAACTGCTGCTGTATCACATATATGTATTTTTGCATTATGTACCTGACAGACCAGATCAGACCCCATCAATCCAGTAACCAAACCATAACAGTAGCCACAAGTGCCACCAGGGACAGGGCTGGAAAAGATGTGAGTCCAGTGGGATAGTCTGCAATGGAGCAGGGCAGGCAGCTGTCACACAGAGCTCCTCCAGATTGTGCTCCCTTCCTGCTGAGATACAACAGCCAGGGCTTAGACCAAGTTCATCTGTGTGTCTACCCGTGGAATACACTGCCCTTGTCAGTAGAAGTGCAAGAACTGACAGTTAAGAGACTTAAAACCACAAAATATCAGTTTTGATATGTTATAGGGTTTTTATTTAATATGGGCTAATAATATTAAAATTGTTAAGGTGTAGGGAAAGTAATTATCTTTTTAGCTGTTAGTAATGAATAGTACAATTTAAGCAGTTTAAGCAGTAAGGCTGTATAAAAAAAAAATCAAGAAAATTTACTCTGCTTTTGATACCAATCTGAGAAAAGATCTTCTGCAAAATTTTAAGGAATATACCATAAGAAGAAACAACTCACCTAGGATAACCAATCCCATTAAAATAGCAATTTTAGGCTTCCTATGTTTCTATTTAATTTTATTTCTGAATTATTTTTCCCAAGGTATAGTTCCCATTATGCAAAGTATAATCCATGATTCATGCATAGAAAGTCATCTAATTAATGTAAGAATACTTTGAACAAGATCACAGGAGTGGCAACACCAGGACAGGTTATTGGCCTGTTATGTCAGGCATTTGCTTCTGGGTGGCCTATATACTTGGGGGAAAAAAACCAACCAACCCAAAAAAAATCAAACAAAAAAATCCACAACTCAAACCAAAAGCAATTTTACACACAGAGGAGGGAACTTCACAGTATTACACAATGAAAATATAATCTCAGCTCTGGCAGCCAAGAACAATCATTATGATTTCAACTGCACAAGGACAAATATATTTTCATAGTAAAAAGATCTAGCTTATTGTACATTTTGACCTTTTCTTAAGTTCTATAAACATGCAGTTTTTTGTGGTGGTCCATACCAAAATTAGGTCACATAGTGTGCAGAAAAAGTATTTATGGTAGGAACTGGGATGCTTCATCTGAAGCAGTCAGCCTGAGCCAGCAGCAACTGGTTCAATTCTTCATTAGAATAGAAAAGCTATTTCAATTAAATAGCTTAAATTTTGGTACCCTGTTTAGGTTTTATTTTTCTCGGAAGCTCAGAATTGAGAGCATTGTCCTTGGCAGTGTTTCAACCACAGGCTTGAGGCACTCGGCGCTTCCCTAACAACCCCAGCTTCTTGAATCCGCATATTCAAGAACGTTTTCCAAGAAGCCAGAAAACAAAAAAGGCACCAGCAGAGAGGCGAGCCAGAGGCAGCACTGGGCACGGAGAGCCGGGCTCAGGATGCCGGGGCGCAGCGGGGCCGGGCCGGGCGGGGGCGGAGCCGGAGCCGCCGCCGCGTACAAAAGGCGCTGCGCCGCCGCCCGCCCGCCCGGCGCTCTCGGCAGCGCACAGCGGCCAGCCGCGCCTCGAGCGGCGCTCGGCCCCTCCGCGGCGGAGCGACCCCGCCGCCCGCGGCGCATAAGGCCAAGGCTTTCCGACTTCAGCTACAGTGCTAGCTAAGTCGGGGAAGGCAACACGGAGCGAAGCCGCGCGTCCCCCCCCACCCCTTCTCTCGGCAGCGGCGGAGCGGGCCGGCATGGCGCGGGCAGCGGAGCCGGAGGGCCGGCGGCGCGGCGGTCAGTGCGGGCCTGAGCGCTTCCCGGGAGGGGGGCACCAAATCCCGCCGTGTCGCCGTGGCGCCCCGCTCCCGAACGGTGTCCGCGGCAGCGAGCCGTGCCTGCCGTACCGAAATGCGGGGGATGTGCCCGCGTTTGCTTTAGCATCTGTTTCTTGTTTCTCGTTTAGGATCTGTGATTGCCTATTTTACGTCTGCAAAGTTTCTTCTTTATCTTGGACATGCACTGTCCACTTGGGTAAGTAAAATACTGGCCTGATAGAAGTAGGATTTTATTAATCTGGCAATGATTTACCTGAGCTTTATTGGTGCTTTCCAGAAATCTTCACAAATTAGCACACCACCGTAGAGGTCTTGTTACAACACCTTGCTGTTAAGTCTTCATAATCTTCACAAGATATGTTGCAATAGGTTTAGTTTCAGTGCGGAGTTGTACAGTAGTCAATTTTTGGAGGGCCTGGTTCTGTACCTTTTAATGTTTTTAAATAACTATAGAACCAGTGAAACGCCTTATAGAGGGGCAGAATGAGAGACAGCCCATTGCAGCATTATATCTGAAGGACTCATATTTACTAATGGGAAATGCTCAGTGTTTACAGTGGGCTCAATACTGCCACTCCCTAGCTAACTTGTTGACAGCATCAGGAGTTGTCCTCTGTAAAATCACTTGCCTCCTAAAATTATTTCCTTCTGTGCTAATATAACTTACTATACCAGCTTTTACTCACTTGAAGAATACTAAAAAAAAACTACTGTAAGATATGCACTAAAAGTAGACAATCTGGTTCTGTTCCACAGACTAAAATTAAGAATATGTGTTTATTTTAACACAATCTTCATTTTCTAGACAATGGAGACTGGTTGGTTGGTTTGGTTCAAAAATAAATAGGTTTCTCCCCATTTTCTTTGTTCTGTGTTTTGGTTCTTTGTTGGAACATTTGGATTGGTTTGATGTATGTGTTGAACCGATCTACAGTTACAACAGCACATGCCTAACTTGGGAGCATCTTGCTTTCGCTAACCTGAAAGGATGTGTACTGATGTTCCTCTTGATGAAAGAAGTCTTTGAGTGGTATCAAATGTTTGTTTAAGCGAGTGCAATATTTTGGCAGTTGTTAATATTAAAAAGCAGCAAGCCAAACAGCTCCTTCAGAGGTCAGGGCTTATTGCCTGCCACAGTTTTTGTCAGTCATGCCCATGAAGTGCCTCACTGGCAATCTGGCAACCCTGCTTACTCCTCTCTGGCCAGTGCTTCACAGTTCTGTGGTGGACTTGCTCTAAGTCCCTGACTAAAGGTGCCAAAACAGAGTTAGAAAACAATCTTGTGCATACTAACAAATTACAGACTACAAGATACCTGTTAAGCAGTATTAATGGGATACTCCTGGTGGATTTTTTCCTGAAAATTTTGACTCAAAAAGCCCCTAACCAAATCTGCTCAAACAACAGAAGTTATTCTGCAATAGCTTATTTTGACAGAACCGGGTGCGGGACTTCACCTTTTGTATCTCCTAAGCTTTGGTGTTCTTGTAGTGTGAAGGTTTTTGCTGCCAGAAACAGTAAACAAATACCTGAATCTTCAGAACACCAAGTAATAGATCATCTTTGTTTTAGAATGGCTCTGTCTGCAATACAAAACCTGAGAAATGGGATTTTGCTGTAATTGAGAAAGCTGATTAGGTTTCTGTGTTACTATGCCATCCCCAAATGCCAAGAGAAGCAGTAAATGATTAAACATGTCACATCTCCAGAAATGTTCAGACTTGAGCAAAGCCTAGACTCTGTAGGGACCTTGCTCAGTCAAGCATTTGAATGTGTGCCTGGCCTCAGGGCTCTTAATAGGCTGGACAGCAATGCTGCACTGAAGTCTCAGACCTTATGCTGTTGCTGTCTATCCCTCAGCAGTAAAGCAGGAACAACATGCGTTCACCTTGCTGGTGTCAGGCCTGATGTTTCCCAGGAGATGAGCTGATTCCAACTTCCCAGCCTTATCTGTGCACCTCAGGCCTCAGGAGGGTGTCAGTAGGTGCTAGCCTGGCTATTCCTCAACTTGTTGGCTTCAGTTCGGCTGTGGGATTGTATACATTCAATATAAGGTGATTGTAAGAGTAATTATAATTACAGAAGGAGAGGAGCTGTCTTTAAATAGTGATGATAAACAGCTGTAGCTATTTAAAAGTTTTGAAATAGCCACATTTTGAGACAATTTAAGGTGGGACTAAGTGTATGTAATCATGGATCTGCCTATTTCTGAAAACAGTATTTGCTGTTCAAATTTCAATAGCTCTTAGCTTGAAATGACATACCTGCTACAAAGTTCTGCAATTCACTAATATTTTCCTGCTCCTTTATCTTTGCCTATTCTTTATGGTTGTTAATTCTTGAAAGAAAAACATACTTTCTGGTTATAACAGCTGTGGTTTCCCCAAAAATCTTCTCTGTGCATTGATGTGATCAAAATAGTCTGCGTAAATGCGTTGGATAAAGTTGAACAGTATTCATAGCCTCTCAGATAAGTGTACAGAAAATCATGATGTCTCTCAAGTCAAAGGAACCTTTCCACAAGTTTGAAGTGAGATTCAGTTTTTCACTCTGACAGGAGTGATTGGCACCGACGTGCACATGCTTAAGTTTTTTAAAAATGCCTTTTTAAATTTTTGTCAGACTCCAGTAACTGAAACATCTATATGAGGTTTCAAACTTAATATGAAAGTATTTTTGGATTGTTTTTCTAGCTTAATAAACAGTTACCTGGATTAATTCACCTGCATATATTTTAAGTGAAATTTTATAAAATACCATCTCAGGTCATATTAAGTTTAAGTGAAAGCTGGAATAAGGAAATTTTATGCCTGTGGATTCATTGCTGGGATATTTTCTATATATTTCTACTAACTAACTTTGCAATGTAAGTGGAACATATTTATAGAATGCTTTAGGTATCTCTTGAATGAAAAATGGTTTATAATATATGCAAGGAGATGATCATGCTTATAGTAGCATTTGTCATTGGATATAATTTAAAAAAGCATACAGAATACCCTGGGGTTTTTATTTGAAAAGTTGGAATTTTTATTTCCATGATTGGAGTATATTTTTTTTTTCAGTCTGTGCTTAAGGAAACAAGTATCAAAGTTTACATGTTACAATGTTTACAGAAAACTCCTTCAGTGAACTCAAATAACATTAAATGGCAAGTCCTTTTTGTGTCTGTACTATACTGAGGGCTAATCACACTTTGCAATTATTTTGACCCTCCAAATAGTCAAATAGTTACATATTTTTTATGTAACTTTTGATTGCTGTGTTACATGGTAAGTTACATTTGGCTGGCTTTGATTTTTAAAAGTTCTTTTATGTTACACCTCCCCCAGCCCTTCCGAATATTTGAGGTCCTTAGAAATTTGTACTCTTTGCTGTATCACATAGCAACTATTTGCTTAAGATAAGGCAACAGAAGAAAACAGTTTCAACTTTGATTTGTAGGAGACTAATGTTAGGGATCCTATTAAACAACCCATGTAGCCTAGAATGGTATGAATGATTTCTATTCATCTGGTTTTTTTTTTTTTACCGATTACAGAAAGGATTTTCTGTCATGTATTGCTGCAATATGTTCAAAAGTAAAGTGAGATGTGACCAAAAAAACCTCCATGTATTTATTAGCAAACCTAAGAACATTTTGAATAGAATGAAAATTACTTCACTTGGATATGTTTAACAATTTGGGCGTCCTTTTTGTACATGTAGCAAGTGGTTATCAGAACATGAATGTGTTTTATTTTAAGCACGAGATTAAATTAGAAATAGGCTGAACTAGCAGTGAGTTTACAACAAGTTAAATGAGCTATGCTATTCTACCTCCTCTGAGTAATATGTCAGTGCTGTACACTAAAACCAGCTGAAGTCCATTGATTTTAGCAACTTCAATTAACATTTACCCATATCTATCCTGAATTGTATGATAACTTGTTTCCACTTGACTCACTCTTGTGTTACGAAGCAGCAGTTAAGCTTTGATCATCTAAGAGCAAACTGCTGCCTTGAAAAGTTATTTAAATAGTGATGGTAAAGCTGTTGTTAATATTTGATCTGTGCTGGGGAATTTGTGTAAGCTTTTTGAGGCTTGTTGGATGTGGCTGGTGACAGACTTTGTTCAGTAATATACTAATAGAAAATATCTGGGATTTTTGGATTTGTGGTATTACAAGCTGTAATGATCCATTTTATTAGGACAGATGATCTTAATGACGCTGGGATAAAATTAATGGTGACAGGATGTAGCAATCAAAAAACCTCCTAAGAAACCAACAACCACAAAAATCCCCGTACCACCTCTGTACATGTAACAAACCTCTGTTTTAGTCCAGACATTTGATAGAACTTTAGTAGAGCAGTGAACCTGTGTACCTCTATAAAGAGCAACCAGTAATGTTGTGTATGTTCTCTTCCTCTTAAAGGGAGATCGCATGTGGCATTTTGCTGTGTCTGTTTTCCTGGTTGAACTTTATGGAAACAGCTTACTCCTGACTGCGGTCTATGGCCTGGTTGTGGCGGGATCCGTTCTTCTCCTGGGAGCCCTTATTGGAGACTGGGTGGACAAGAACGCCAGGCTCAAAGGTTAGATGCCTAGAGCAGGTGATTTACTTAAGGATGAATCAAATTCATGTTAAAAAGGTGAAGCTGACAGAGTTAATTCCTCAAGTCAAATAGGAGAATGGGGCTTGCTGTTCTCCCCGAAGAAGGGCAGAGTGGTTTCTGAGTGGTGATGATTATGCAGAGATAAACTTAAAGACAGGAGGAAAGCAGTTTTAAGTCATGATATGTCTGTTACTCAGGCCAAACCCATGTGAAGTGTAGAGATGCACAGAAACAAAAAAGGTAAAAAATATAACAACTTTAAGGTAAATAACTTTAAGGACTACAGGCCAAATTCTATTTACGTTAAAACACTAACGTACACTTGTCTTTTTTCTGGATACAAACATCTTGCATTTAAATGTAAACACACTGTAATTGCATTATGCATATTGTATATTTGCTGTAGTCTGTTTTACAAATAAAATGGTTTCAAGTTCTTCAAATGAATTTTTACTTTCCAGAAATTTTCAACATAGTATCCCTTCCGTGGTAGGTTGAAGATGAATTTTAGAGGCTTGAGCTAGGTTTTTACTACTTGAAACATACTGTCAGGGACTTAGATTGAGAGAAGACCTACTTTGAGTGTAAATCAAGAGCTACAAAGTTACAGAGTTTGTTTCTCTAAGACAATGGAAGATTTAGAATCTACTATAAAGTATACTTTTGCTACTTAGGTCTTGGGGGAGACTAGGAAGACAAGGCTATTTAATAAATCTCTGTGTGTTCCTTAATTATGTCCACCTTAAGGCTCATTCTTATGTTTATAACTGTTGCTCTCTGTTTGGTTTAAAACAGTGGCCCAGACATCCTTGGTTGTGCAGAATTCATCTGTCATCCTGTGTGGTGTTATCCTGATGATTATCTTCTTGTTTAAGACACAGCTCTTGACATTATACCATGGATGGCTTCTTGTGAGTGCTTCAGCTTGTTAATAAGAAATTAATCTATGAAGAAACTTTGGGAAGCAGGGGAGATGGATGAATTTTTATCTTTTTCTCTAATCTGTATAGACAATTCTGGGAGCCAAAACTGGCAAATGAAACTGCACTTGTTAGGTAAACAGATCATGATTGATTTCTGCCAGAAATTATAGACTTGATCTTGTTTTGTGTGAGGAATAATGCTGAAATGTATGGAATCAAATATAAGTCTTTTCTGCTTGTGTAGAAGGTGGAGATGTCCATCAGTTTTCTCACATAATAACTCTTTCCCCTCATCTTTCTAGACCTTGTGCTATATCCTGGTTATCACAATAGCAAATATTGCAAATTTGGCCAGCACTGCCACAGCGATCACAATTCAGAGGGACTGGATTGTTGTGGTTGCAGGGGAAGACAGAAGCAAACTGGCAGGTGAAATATATTGCCTTTATAATACCTTGCATGTCTTACTTTCCAAGCTTGATTTTATTTTTGTTCTAAGACTGGAGTTTTACAGGCATCAGTGCATCTTTGAGTTCCAGATATTATGAGAAAACATCAAGTAAAACGGCAGCCTTTATGTTGCTCTTCCTCACTCTGGACTACAGCTACTGAGATCACAAATTACTGTGTTGATTACAATTCAGTTAGGCATCCCCAAACTTGTTTTGTCCTCCTCGTAGTTCTGCTGCAGCTCTGTTAGGAAAACTAGTTTTGCTGAACAAGCCAAGTGTTGCAATACTTTATTTTTAGGTCCTGGAATGAAACAGAGAACTCTTGTGTAACTGGGCTCCTCTCATAGGGATCAAAGACAGATGCATGAAGAGAATGAAGTCCAGAACAGTTAAGTAGGTATATTGGGAAATTGCCAGTAGGTAATACTGTGCATGCAGGCACATTTGAAACCTTGCCTTTATCTAGCATTAGATGTCTAATTCAGAGCTGTGAACTTTCCTTCAGCTGGATTTGGAAGCTCTTTCTTTTGACACCAGGTACTTTTGAGCATAGACTACAGACAAAATACTTTCTAGGCAAAAGATTATTTATGTTTGCTTCTCCCCCTGTGCCCTGCACTTGCACAGTGATGTTGATACTAGTAGGAGGGAGAATTAATTCCCATTCATATCCTATTGTAGCTTGCTAGTCATGACACTTCTTGGATGTGAGAGATTTGGACTCTCACCAAGACTGCACAAGGTGAATTATACACCAAAGGGTGTATAACAGTCTTTGGCTGTGCTGCTTCTCTGATTGTAACACAGTGTGGGAAGCAGCATTTTTTGTGATGAATTTGGTCAGGCTGTATAGGCTCTGAATCAAGCCCATGAGGGGACTTAAGCCTTCTCAGATAGAGGAACTGATACTGAACTGCAAACAAGGCACAGTAATTTAACATTACCCAGACCTCTATAGTTTAGATATCTTCAGGCTTAGACAATATTTCAGCTTCTGGACTCTAATTTTGTATAAAGCTGCCTGAATTGCCCATAAAGTTCAGAGTCCTTTTGGAAATTTCAATCCTGTATTCCAGATTTTTACTTGATGTTTATCTCCAATGAAGAAATGGTATTTATATATTTTATCCAGAAAAGGCTAATTCTTAGATGCATTTAAAGTGTCATACTTTTATTTCCCAGTCTACAGATTATCCTTCTTAATATTTTATGTTGACCTTGCAGTGCCTTTCTAGGTCATGCCTTTTGTAGAGCAGTAATACAGGTGAACTTTCTTCACACGTGTGTGAATCACAGATGGAAAAATAGCAGCTATCTGTAAAAGTCTTAGGTTAATGAGAACTATTAAAACTTTCTTGTTGTGTCAGATCTTATTCAGCAAATCATCTCCCCCATCCCTGTCCCACATAGACACATGAGATAAAGTACAGACCACACCTGCAGAGAACTGCTGCCTGGGAGTCAATCCTGCCTCTTCACTGCTTCATGAGCTCAGGCACCATTGTATGACCACTTACATTTTGTACTGAGAAATCAGACCAGAGATTACTGTAAATTATCTTACGACTTGACTGAGAATAAAAACAAGCACTGGATTAAGCACCTTAGTTCAACAGATTTATCTGAAACATCTCTTCCAGGCTGAATGGACTTGTTTTCTGTTTAACCATGATCTAATCTGGAGACTATTTGAAACTCCTTAATGTAAAAAAAAACCAAAAAAACAAACAAACCCTAAGTGCTGATGCTGACTTTGCAGCAAATACTGTTGTCCATCGCTACATTGTTACCGCTCCTCAAAAAGAAATCTTAGTTATACAAGTTAGTGGAATACGGAAATAGAAAATTACCTTAACTTCTCCTTTGTTGCCCTTGATTAATTTTCCTACTCATTCTTTGTATCTTTTCTGAGTGGAACTATAACTCAACTCAAAAAACAAAGGTTTGTTGGTTGGAATTTTTAAAGCCAAATATTATGCAAGTATCTCACTTAACTCTTTGATTGAGGGTTAACTAAGTTAACATTGCATTGACTTAGAGTGACCCAAATGTTTCTTTGAATTGCAAGGACTAATTCTCTACAGAGTCAACAAAGCAGCTTCATACTGTTGTAGAATTTCACTTGCCCTTCACATGCTCTAGTTTTACAGTTGGACTCTAAAAGGGGCTTCATGTGTGAAACCACTGTCTAGCAACTTGTAGGAATGGAAGAATGGCACTATTAATTGGAAACTTACTGGTACCTAGACAGTAAAGTAGATAAGATTGAGGGTGAGGCATTCCCTAGCAGCAAATGAAAGATGCATTTGTACTGAGAATGGGTTGCTTTTTTTGACTGTAAACATCAAAGGACCAGAAAGGAGTGAGGACTTTGCTCAGTAAGATCTAAGGATGCCTACAGCTGCCATCAACCAATGTGACTTAACAAGGAAATGTAAAAGACATTTCAAAGTTCTGCTGCTATCACAGTGGTTCTTTGGCCACCAGTTATTAGAAGTGAGTGGAGGAGGCTAACAAATACATGTTCCAATATTGGGAGATAGACTACTATCTTCCCAAGAAACAATTCCACCTTATGAGATTCCTGGAGCTGTGCATGCTAGGTTTGAGTGTTACAGGGATAGAGTTTAGAGTCCATAGTATCAGTGCTGTGTAAAAGTGATCTCATCTCATGATGAGCAGGACTATGTTGCCACTGTAAACCCAGCATGCTAAACCTGGAAGACCTCATGCAGGTAAAACCATCAGGAGTAGGGATTTGGCTTACAAACACCTTGACTGGTTGCAGTGAACTTAAATATTGAAACAGTCCGAAGGTGCCCCTGGTTACTTCTGGAACCAGTTACAGTTGGACCAAGACTTGTAGCTTTACCTTTATACATGTGCAATTCACAATTATATCAATAAATATTTCACTGTAAGTGTTCACCAGTAATTTCAGCATCAAATAATTTCTGACAGATATGAATGCCACAATAAGAAGAATTGATCAGCTGACAAATATCTTGGCTCCAATGGCTGTTGGTCAGATAATGACATTTGGCTCCCCGATGATTGGCTGTGGATTCATTTCTGGCTGGAACCTGATTTCCATGTGTGTGGAATATCTGCTGCTCTGGAAGGTTTATCAGAAAACCCCTACTCTGGCTCACAAATCTGCAAAGGTTGAAGCATCAGAACTGAAACAGCTGAATGTAAAGAAAGGTATTATAACCACAGAAATGTACCTACTCAATTTCACTCTATATTCATTGAATCAGTCAAGCCAAGTGTTGACTTCTGTCTTCCACAGGCACTGCTTTGAGGCTAAATAGCTTTCTACTCCTAGCTTGGAGATTTCAGGTTTGGTATATAGATACCAGAGACTCTAATCTAAGTCACATCACCCTGTGCAGCTTTTTAAGGAATTTCATAAAATGCAGACAAAGAGTGAATTGTCTTCTCTTTGTTAGAGTTAAGTCTGCCTTGTAACTTCAGGCTGATCATAAGGAATACTCCTACCTGTCTATGCTGTAGCTGATAAGCTGGACCAGGCCCTTGGCTCTGTAGTGTCTGCAGCCTCTGTAAGACTATTCCTTGCTAGCACATCTTGCTTACACCTAGTACTGACAGGCTTTCAGGAAGTTCTAGAATAGATGGTCATATTTCCATTCTGGCATGACTGAATATTTTTTACATGCTCCAGGAAATGATGGAGAAAAAAAATAAACTCTTTTGGCCTTCAGCTCTGCTTTCTTGGCCAAGTAGTACAAGTGGGATTTGCAGTGTAGATGACTATGGCTATTACTATAAGTAACACTGAAATTGATATTAATGTTATTTTAGATAGACTGAATATCAGGAATGTAAATTCAGAAGCAGACCTTTTATTGTGAAGTAGTAGCAGATGCTGAAATACTAAACTTAAGTGTTTCTTCATTTTTAAGGTAGCAATATATGAATACTACTGAAAGTGCATGTTATGGCCCCCCAGCCATAACATCAGTGGTGAATTTTTGTATGTTATGGGATTTTTGTTAAAATATGAAGAATTCCTGGATTTTGTTTAAATGCTAGCTAACAATTTTGTCTCAATATATTGTGAGTTAGAAAGCTGCTATTAAAAGTACTGAGGACATGTATCTTCCCAGCCATCAGATCCATGGTGGTAACAACTGGCCCAGTAAGCTGTTGGACCAGGCTGATAGCAGTCAAGTATTAGAGAACAAGAGAGTGTAGAAGGCTCCACAGCTTTGGAACTGGCTCTTAAACACTTCTGGGGAATGAAGCATTTAGCAAATGTAAATATGGAACACTTCTGGGGAATGAAGCATTTAGCAAATATAAATATGGAGGAAACACTTATTAATCTTTGCTGTTAAATGGTATTCTGAGTTCATTAGAAGATTTGTGTTTTTTAAAGTTACTGAAGTAACTTTTAAAGTACTTCAGTACTCACTGAAGTACTTCATGCATCTCACTTGCTGTATGTGGAGTTAGTTTTGAATTTAAGCGTGTAAAAGCACTGCTCAGGCATCCAGACATTTGTGGAATTTCTATCCTCCTTACTAGTGTAAATAGTGCAGTGAGGTTTTAGATTTTTGTTTGTGATCAGTGGAAGTGCCTTTTTCCTTTATTACAGTGAGAATGGAGTTGTAGAAATGCATAGGTTTTTGGTTTGTTGTTTGTTTTATTTTTGGTTTTTTTTTTAATTCAAGCTTTGAAAACTTTTAACTCTGGACAGGCTCCAGCCTTGGTTCTTCTGCCATGGCATGAGATACTGACAGATGTTTAAGTATGCCCTTCTTTTTTCAGTCAGTGCTTTTAAGCATACAAAGCTGTGTTAAAATGCCGACTGATGCTGGCATTCATTAGGCAAATAATTTCTCTGTGGAGCTGGAGCATTGGTTACCAGGCTAGAAGCAGGCAGTGCTTTCTGCTGTCACTGTCTGATTAAATTGATAGGGATAAACTTGATCTTACTCCCCAGGTAGGATTTAAGAACGCTTTAAATGCTTTTAATTTAGGTAATTAAGAGAAAGCTTGGCAGTGGAGTTTGACTGATGCACTTCTGCAGTAGCGAGCTTATAGAAAACAATTCTCTGTTGTTTTACATTGTGCATTTTGCAGGCAGGACTGTGTCTGACAGCTCCATTTCTGTTTACAGAGAGTGACATGAAACCTGCTGAAGGAGTGCAGTTAATTATTGAGAAAGATGTGACTGGCTTTGAGCCCCAGCAGGAGAAGGAAGTCGGCTGCGCTGCCCGGATTGCCGAACCTTTCATAACGTTCCGGGACGGATGGGTTGCGTACTACAACCAGCCCGTGTTCCTTGCAGGCATGGGCCTTGCATTTCTCTATATGACTGTTCTGGGATTCGATTGTATCACTACAGGCTATGCATACACTCAGGGGCTGAGTGGCTCTGTGCTAAGCCTCCTCATGGGTGCCTCAGCAGTCACTGGAATCCTGGGAACAGTGGCTTTCACTTGGCTTCGGCGCAAATGTGGCCTCATTCGCACGGGCCTTATTTCTGGAGTTGCTCAGTTTGCTTGTCTGATCCTATGTGCCATCTCTGTATTTATGCCTGGAAGTCCTATGGATTTGACTGTTTCTCCATTTGCTGACATCAGTGCCAGGCTGTTTGAAAATGAACCATTGCCTACTATAGCATCTCCAGAACCTGAAATGATTTTTGCAACTGGAATGCCCAACTTGTTAAACGGGTCTATTGCTCCTGCTAACAGTGACCCAGAGATGAGTCCTGAGCCCGTGCCTTTAATCTCTGTTAGTCTCCTGTTTGCAGGGGTCATTGCTGCTAGAGTTGGTAAGTATTATGTCTCTGTTACAATTTAGTTTATTATCTGCTTTTAATTCTAAAAGTTACAGTGCCTGTCAACTAAATATAATTGATTTTAGAATTAGAGGCAATAATTGGAATGTTATATCTTGTTTCTGAGGCTAGTTGATTATACTTCACATAAAAATGAAATGGTCCTGCAATAGTACCACTAGGGTGAAGACTGCAGTACTAACTCAATGTATATTTTATGTCACAAATAGGAGAAAAGTTACCACATTTGGAGATGATTGTAATGTATTTTTCAGAAAGCTTATCTCTAAATGATTTTTGTTCAGAACCAAATGAAACCACTTGTTACTAGGAAACAGCATCAAACACATCTGCTATGAAAACCTTCAAATTTCAGAGTTTACTAAATAAATCCATTTCTTTAAATTGTCTTGGCATTTAGAAGGGAAGATTTGATTTGGATGACAGTTTTTGAGGGATTTCTGGTTAGCATAATATTAGTATCTGTCAACAGAATAGGCAGTCAAATATATAAAGGTAATCAACAGTAATGATCATCTGTAGAATCATTATCCTCAGTTTCTGTAGTTTTTGCTGAATTCTAGAGGAATAAAATACTTGATTTGCATGTATTAGGTATTTGCATGTATTTGCATGTATTAGTATTAGGTTTTTTTGCAAGATAAAAGCTGAGTCATGAACAGACTAAAGCAGTATGGAAGCTAATGGTCAACCATTTGAAATAATTGTGTATTCTGCATAGTTTAAAAGATGGGTTTTTTCTTTATGCAGAATGTTAATGATTGCACCTAGCATGAATGCACTCTAAATAGCTGTAAGCCAGCTATTTAAACAAGGAAAGGATGAGTAAAACATTGGCTTGATAGTCATGATGAAACAGGATGACAGGCAACTTAATGTGTCAAGTTTATGTATTTCAGGAAATTTTTGTGAAAGGAAAGTAAATTGCTCTTGACTGTGAGTGTGGTGAAATCAATTCTAGTCAACAAAAGGATATCTTATCCTGTGCATTTTTGGCAGAAGTGAGTGCTTGGAAGGATGGACTGAATTGTGCCAGTGATGAGCTTGCCGTGGGAAGCCCAGCAGTATGGATAATTGTTTTCTCTCTCCATAGGCCTTTGGTCCTTTGATTTGACTGTCACACAGTTACTCCAAGAAAACGTCATAGAATCTGAAAGAGGCATCATAAACGGTGTCCAGAACTCCATGAATTATCTTCTTGACTTGCTGCACTTCATCATGGTCATCTTGGCCCCAAACCCTGAAGCCTTTGGCTTATTGGTGCTTATTTCTGTGTCTTTTGTTGCAATGGGCCACATAATGTACTTCAGATTTGCCCAAAAAAGCTTGGGAAAACAACTTTTTGTTTGTCACACTCCTGATCCCAAAACAGCCCCTGACAGTTCACCACCTGGTAACACATCTACTGTCTGAAAGGATCCACTTCTCTTTACTAACTTTGCTTCACAAATACCATGGTTAAGCACATATACTTCCTTTTATAACCCTGTTTGAGGTGTTTCTCTAGAGTTGAATGCATAACTTGGCTCTCTGGGGAAGCTGTCCCAAGAGACAAAATTCATTTTACAGTGGCCCTGTAAGTGTTTCATGTTTGGCAGAAGACAGCCCAGTTGGATCTTGACAGCTGCAGTATCAAAGGTTCCCCACAAGTCTGGTGTTTGATCACAAAAATACTGTTCAAGTTCCACATCTGTACCCCACAGTGATACTGTGGTTAAGTGGTTATACATACTCAATCTACCAGGAATTCTGAATAATTCTTATGTTCATTGAGTAAAATGAGGTCTTGTCCTTCTTTTTAGTTACTTCAGAATAATTTTTTATGCAGTATTTGGTTGGTTGGAGTTTTTCCTCCAATATTCCTTTACCATGAACAGTTCTGCTGACCTTTATTTTTAAACTGGTCTAAACATCCTCTCTATACATTGGATTTTGATGGTCCTTATGGGTCCCTTCTAACTCACAATAGTCTATGATCCTTCTTGAATTATTCTTATAAGCAGATTTTTTCCCCCCAAAACCTTTATAGTATTTTATGTTTTGGTTTAACTTTATGGAAACACCTTTGCAGGTTTTTTTGCATGTTTCCTTACAAATTAGAATACTGTTAGGTACAAGATATTGTATTACACTTTTGTTGCACTTCTTAGAGTAAAACAGCCTTATTTAGCAGAAGCTATTGATGTAACATTACAAAGCATGGCTTTTCAATTGCATATATGGCAGGTTTGCTCAGGTTTGATGTAGCAGAAAGTGCTGAGGTCAGGAGTACTGGTACAGAAAGATAAATTCTAATGCTAACTTAGTTTTTGCCTCAGAGTACAAGCAGCTTTAGTTAATTTTCCAATATATCAGGCTTTAATAGGGTTTCTGAAAACAATTGCATTTGAAAATAGTTAATATTTCATGCAGAAGGTGGATTACTTGCATTTATCTGATGTGTATGTGAATTTTGACTTTGTTTTAAAATACTGCTAAACCAATGAGAGGCCCTCTAAAGCAACTTCAGAGCCATGAAAATGATACATCCCCTCTGTTCAATAAGTTCTTGCCTTTTTTTTTTTTGTTAGTTTTGGTTTTTTTTACCCTGCATGTGTACTAACACAGTACTTCCATAGTCATTAACCCTGTGTGCACTTTTGTGGAAACTACGCACTTTGCTTTCTCAGTAGAGTTGAACCTGGTGGTGTTCTGAGTTTTCTTGGCAGTCTGAGTTCTAAATTTAAATATTGGTAAAATGTTTGCAGAATAAATAGTATGTGAAAACAATGTCAGCAACTTGTGAGATGTATCTTCTGTAACTTTTAAGGGTTTTTTATAATTTTAGGTACTGTCCTTCATAGGCATATATGCTGCCAGACTCAACCCTGGAATGTAAGTGTGTGAACTCCATTGAATTTAAAGGCGTTACACCAGGGCTGAATCTAGGCCAGTCATCACAAATTTTGTAACAATTGCATTATCCATCAAAGTATGTAAAGAACCTCCAGTGGCTTTTGTCTCAGATACAGTGTTTTGTAAGAGGTGTGAAATGGAATGAATGGGAATTCAATGTACAACCAATGGACTTGTAGCCCATAGTTTTCAATAACTGGATGTAAAGATTTTTCTCCTCTGATGGACCAAACCTAATAATTTGTCTATGTTGCTGAAAGCTTCTCAGGGATGTTTTCACTAGGTTTATAAGTGTTTATACTTTGACCAAGCATTTGGGTTTTATTTTGATATCATAAAGTAAAATATGTACTTTAGAGTAGGTTTAAAATTTGTGACTCAATCCTGAGTGTAACTTAAGGAAAAGGGAATTTTGACATCAGCAGAATTTGTCAGAAGACAAATAAAAGAAGCTTATCTAGATTTGTAGAGTAAATATGTCCAAAGGATAACTTTGTGGTATATAAGTACACTAGTAAATAAAATAGTTCTGATTTGCCAAATATATTTTCTCATGTGTATCTAATTTAAATTGGGACCAGATTTTAATATTGTTAAATATAAATAAAGGTATTCCAAATGACAGTGAATGCCTCTATACTGCACTTTGAAAAACATCTGAATGCCACTGTATATCTTGGACTCATTGGCCATCAGGGAAACAAAGCTGAAAATGCAGCTTTTTTTTGAGCTGTCTACAGTGCACAGAACCCAGGGTGCTTAAGATTTAATGCTGTAGCACTAAGCACCAGACATCCCAGAGAGGATGCATTTCTGAAGTCTGGAGAGCTCCAAAAATATGATAAATAGAGCTGGGAGGATGCCATGTTCCTGCCTGTTCCCAAAGGCTTTTTTTTTTTTCTTTATCCAAGAACAATTTCGTCTTGTTTAATTTGAGTAGAAATTTGTTTCATAAATAGTCTCACTAGACAGTGCAGTACTATTAGGAGAGGACTGGAGCTTTGTGTTTGGTAAACATGTGGTTAGGATTCATATGTGCACATCACAGCTGGAAGGCAAGACAATCCTAAAATAGAAAAGTGAATGCTAGTTTGAAGAGGAACAAAGAGGTTTAAATTGAAAAACTTGTGTGTATTGGTCTGCATTGGATGTCAAAAAATGTATGCTGCTTGAGCACAGCCCATTTGTGTGTGAGTCCAAGATGTGTGCAGACACCTGTACTCAGTAGTGCTTTGAATCAGTGTGGAACCTGAAGTCTTATTTAGCAGGACTTTCATTAAGTGAGCATTTTTGGCCTTGTATTTATTTATTTTTTAAAAAAATGTCCAAATTGGATGAAAACTGCCCTTAAAAATGTACACACTAGAAAGGAATCTTACCAGAATATTTTATTATACAACCTTATGCTGGACATAGTATTGATTTATGTATTACTATGGTTAAAGCTAATTAATAAATTTGCATAAAAACTTCTTTGTCCTGTATGTTTCAGTTTGTGGGTATCTGGGTATGCTACACTTAGCATGGGTCCTGTGCAGGAAGCTTTTTTTATATGATGGATTGGAACTGCCATGAAGCACAAACAGAGAGCATTGAGGAGGAAGCAAGTAAAAACGTCAAGATCTTTCAATGATCTTGTTACTCTTTGGTGAATTGATTTTTATTTACCATCCACAGTGCTAAGTTAAGATACAATAGATGCAAGTCTTGCAACCTCAGCCTGGATCTTGCATTGGCAATAGAAGAGTTTTGTGTCTTGGCCTGCTGAGCAACAGAAAGCAAATTATTTTACTTTGCCATGTATCTTTACCATACTGAATTTGAGGTGATTGCCTCCTGAAGCAGCAGCCTGTAGGTGAGAGCTCTGGGGATAGGAGTGGTCAAGGTTTAGTAGTCAAGTACTTTTCAATACTAAACCCAGGATGTTTCACACAGGACTGATTCTGGCTTTGTGTATTTAGGATATGATTGCACAAATGATCAACCTTTAAAAGGATGTTGCATTAGTTCAGTAGGAGCTCTCTGAACTGATGCCTCTTTGAACTAAGTTTCTTAGAAACAGACCTATTGTTATGCCTTCTTCACTGCCACTTAGAAATTAAGACAAGTGTTAGAATACCAATTTAAAAAAATGTAGGTACATGCATCTAGCCCTGTAAATATAAAATTACAGAGAAAAAGATTTGTGAATGGTACTGTGTATTTAATGGGTAAAACTTCTTTAAACTGAAGAAGTCCCTTCACAATTTACTATTTGATGGTTTCACTGCTTTTTTTTCTGTTTTTTTTTTTACTCAGTTGTAAACATTTTGCAAAGTTTTGCATTTTTTTAAGCCCCTGAGGAATTCACTGCTCAGCAACCAAAGGTAAAATGATTGGAGATACTTACGTGTGTTTGTTTGCTTTTTGCACTTCTTGGCTTACCAGGCAGTTGAGATACCAGCCCTGCCTGTGGAGGGCAAGGTATGTTGTATATTCTGTATTGTGTTCTTTTCCTCTGAAATATTTAACTGCTTTTGTTTTCAAAAGCATTTTCATAAAGTGAGTACTGGTAATGGGGTATGAAAGTTGAATCTTTTTAAAGGGAAAACCATGAACTCAGACCCTTCACTTTAAACTGTTTTATTTCTTTGGTGAGAAATCTTAACTGAGAAATTCCAAAGGAGTAAGTAGGTTAATATCTAGTAATTTTAAAATACTACAGTCACTTCCATATTTGTTTCTGTGAAGTACATGGTAGATGTCCTAGGAATCAGAGTAAAGACTGTTTCTGCTAGGGAAGAGTGCAACTAGTGGGTGTAGCTTTTCTGACTCTAGCACTCTGGAGGTGGTAATGCCTTTCTAGCTGCCTCAAGGCTGGCCTACATTCAGGTTCTCCAGGAATATATTGTGCTATACTCTGCATTCTAGAACTTAGTACTAGAGAAGTTAGTAGTAAGTGTTACAGTAATAGTCCTTTTTTGTTTTTCTCTCTGTAGTTTCACATTGTCTTTCCTGCTTATGGTTGCTTTAACTGCATGGTATAATTAAAAGTATTTTATTCCTGGAATAAGACTATGCCTTTAACTTCTGCTTTAAAAAGACACTATTTTGCCCTTCTGAAGGGCAGAAAAAACTGAACAAAGATATTTGCTTAAAGGCTTGCAGGGAGTGTGGACAAAGTGCATGCTGCTCAATAATGCTTTTCAAATACTTCAGCTTACCCTTGTGTGGGTCAATATTTCTTTCTAGTTAAACTTTATTTCCCTTGTGGTCACAAGGGAGCATGCAACTGTGAGCTTTTTACTCTTAGTGTAGGGTGATGGAGCAATCTGTTTTCACACATGCAGAGTTAAGAGTTCTTAATCCTTTGTATGAAATGGAAAGGAAATTGGTTACATTTAGAAAATCTGAGTCCCTTCCTTTGGCAGAAAAGGGAAAGACGAGGTACAGCAGATATCTAAGCATAACCCATTAAGATCAAATAAAACCATCCACAACAGCAAAACACATATTAAAGAGTGGCTCAGAAAACATCCCAACTTTTTCATGGTAAGTCATTGTTCATGTCAGGAGGGAGGGAGACAATATAACAGGATATCCTCATCCCAGTGCCACCGGAATCGAGACTGAGGGTGAGTCCTGACTTGAGCAGCATCACCAGTGAAACGTGGGGTTTTTATATCTCTGTCCTTGTCCTTGGCCCGTGCCAGCGGCAGTAGCTGTAGCTGTTACACCTGTCTTGTGTCATCCTGTCCCTTCCGCGAGATTGTCCCGCAGCGCTGCCCCTCCCCTGGGGTATGGGCAGGGCAGAGCCCGGGCTCCGATTCTGGGAGTGCCGCAGGGCAGAGCAGAGCCCGGGCTGCCATCCCGGCAGTGCCACAGAGCAGAGCACAGCCCGGTCTCCCATCCCGGGGGTGCCACAGAGCAGAGCAGAGCCCGGGCTGCCATCCCGGGAGTGCCACAGAGCAGAGCAGAGCCCGGGCTCCCATCCCGGGAGTGCCACAGAGCAGAGCACAGCCCGGGCTCCCATCCCGGCGGTGCCACAGGGCAGAGCAGAGCCCGGGCTGCCATCCCGGCAGTGCCCGTGAGCTCTCCATAGAAGGATGGACCCGCTGACAGGACAAATAGCACCTGCCTGCCTGTGCTCTTCAATGCAAGGCTCTACATTTAGGTGTAACCAAATACTGGGTAGGGAATGTGTAGCCACTGTTCTAGAAAGTAATTGTGAGGTCATAGCATAACAAAGAGAAAATATAGGTAAATGTGAAAAAATAAATGGACATGGAATCTGTAGCATTCATGCTTCATTAGTTGAATCATACAGGATGCTGTTCTCTTAAATTAAAAAAAATTGAGACTTGCATCCAGTTTTTTCTTTGTGTCTGTCTTGAACAGCAGTGATAACCAGTGAGAAGCCAGAACAGTGTAACAGCTGCAGTCAGAGTAGGAAGTGCTGAGTAAAGCACTCTAGGGAACCCTGCTTGAGCAAGGAGGTTGGACTAAGTGACTTCCAGGGGTCCCTTCCAACCTTATCTATTCTGTAATTCTGTGAAATGACTGAAAGAATTCAGGACATTTAGAGACTGAGGTGATATGCTAACCATACCTGCCTGTGTAAAAGGGGATGGAAATAATATGTAATCTTGCTTGAGAAGAAAAGCATTAGCTAAATTCATATTACAGCATACTTGAAACTCTGCAAGTTGTGGAGTTTCCAATCATGAATCTTCAAGAGTTGGTACAATTTTCCCCAGCTCTGTTTTTCTCCAATTGCATGTAATGTATTTCTGCAGTTCTTCCAGTTCAGTGTTTCCTCTAGTACTGGTGCTGAGGCAGTGGAGTAGTCTTACAGTTCACCTTCACTTTATAAGCAATTTCTGGATTTGCTCTTGAAAGTAGTTCTGCAGGATTAGTAAAATGTTTGGGAAGCTATTTTAAGAATTTAAAGGTTATTTTTTAGAATGCTCACATAATATTCCTGTGCAGAGCCTGCCTGCATTTTATGTGTACATCTCCTGTCCAGCCTCCTTCTTTGAGCTCCTTTAGCTGTTGATACTCTGCTGATTTAGGTAAGAGCTGCAGCTCTTAACTTGGGGAATTGGGACTGTGTATTTTCTGGGCCTGCTTCTAGAAAGGCACAACTTGGTTCTCAGGCTGCTGAAAAAGTAAATGCCATGTATGAATTCCTTAATTTCTGGGAGCTTCCTTCCACTGGACAACCACATCACATGTAAGAACAGACAGGGAGTTACACAAATATGTGGTCTGTCCAGCTGGGAAAGAGGGAGGAGGATATGTTAAAAATATTTGTTCAGCTGCTATTGGAGTAAGGCCAGTTAAAGTTACTGTTTACAGTATGAAGTGTGCTGCAGTCCATTTATCTTCTAAAGATAACCAAACAAGATAAAAAATCCATTCTTTGGGACAGTTTTGCCTTTATTTGCTTGACTGCAATATACCATTCCCTGTCATCCTGTACTGACCTTGGCATTGTTTAGCCATGCCTGATGGGAGCAGACTGTGACACAGCTGGGGACCAAAGAGACACCGAGCAGCCCATCAGGCTGTGGAGCTTCCTTAGTGGCTGTCTAAGCACAGACACAGCTGCTTTGCACAAACCCCCTGCAAATTTCACAATTTGCACTCCACAGATACCTTGAGCATAATCTCAAGGTATCTGTGGGATGAAGGGATGGTATAAAACTCTCCTACAACCCCAGCACACAGTGAGGCACTCAGAATACAAACAGGTCTTGGAGAGAAATGCACAAAATAGCACTGGTAGTATATGCCCATCAAAGGAACATTAAAAAAAAATTAAATCCTTTTCCAGGGAGAAAGGTTTTGTACAAGAACGTCTCCTGAATATCTTTTGAAAAGTTTCTTCCCTCTCTGGAATACAAAGAAACTTTGTGTTGGGAAGCCTCTATTTACTTAATTTTAAGACAATGTTTCTCTTATATCTTACTATAAAGCTATTTTTGTCTTGCAGCCATCAAGGAGCTTTGACTAAATTTTAATCCCCTGAATCTGTATCACTAGGCTCATCTTAGCCAAAATAGGGAAAAGAAACTGTTCTCCCACTGTTTGTTTCCTCTATTTTCTTTACTTTTTTGTGACTGTGTGGACACAAGGAGGAACAGACTTTGTGAATAGCAGAAACAGACCTGAGGAGTCCTAGTGTTTGGTTTCACACCAAAGGCAACTGGATTAGAAAAGAAGAGAGACTGTCCTTTTCTTAAGGTGATTTCTTAGGTATGTGCTCCCTCTACAAATAATTAATTCTCCCCCTACAAATAATGAAATACAAATAATGAAATAATGACTTGCTAACAGAGAGTAAATTTTCAGTAAGAAAATGGTAACATGGCTTATTAACTTGGATTTTTAGTACAGGTTATGAGTTGATGTTCAGGGCTATATAGGAATGTACAGTTTTGTTTTTTCTGCTTAGCTGTGATAAAATCTAAATATTGTCTTATCTAAATGGAACAGAGCAAAGAGAAGAGGCCAAGGTTGACAGCTGGATGTTCAGCAGAAAGCTGTAACTTCAGGCTGATTTTGTACTTAGTTTTAATGTTGCCTCCACTGTCTAGTTGGCATTTCCCATTTGGTCACAGAGGACAGAGGTTAGCTCAGTATCAGAGCATGGAAACAGAAGTGCTAGAAGAAGATCACGTGAGTAACCTCAGCACTTTCTGGCAAATCCTCTTCAATGTCACAAAGGAATTGAAGCTCAGGTCAGTATTCTCCCCAACACTCCACATCCACAGAGCTCCACACCATGGAAGTTGTGCCTGTATGTTCAGGATAGGTGCTGATTTCTCAGACTGTTCATTTCCAGTGCATCACATACTTGCTGAAGGTAGCTTTGTTGACAAATTTAACACCAGAAAAGAGGGATAAAGAGGGCAGCCAATTGGGGGCATCTAGCAGGGTTCTCAGTGGTTTTCATGGACTACCCTTGTAACCTAGTACCAAACATGGTGGCCAAGGCAACAGCAACTTTTATTTCTGTAGTTCATTTAAAGTGTGCAGCATTTTTTGGGATCATACTTCAGCATTACTTGAGGTAATTCTGTGGAGATCTCCATACACTATTATGAATTCCAAGAACCTTCACATTGGGAGAGCACTACAAGCAAATGCTGTACTGAATTAACAAAAATACATATTCAGAGAATGATTATTACCATTTTGGTCTTCTAATTCTCTTTATTAAAAGACAGAATCAGTAACAAAAAATTAAAATTTGAATCCTCCTTGCTAATACTTCAGAATAGGAGGATATTAGTATGCTTACCTGCTTCTTGTTAGATACATTAAAATGATTTAGTCATTATATATTGCTGCTTGTGAAAACTGAGTAGAAGTTGAAGCAATAAAATAGTGAGGAGTATCTCACTTTAGTATCTCACTTCAGTCAGTATCAATTGTACTGTATCAATTCCTACAGTGCATTTTTATTCAGCTAACTTTGCTTATATCTGTGAATGACACTGTTAATAAAAAGGGAGAGGCCAGTTTCTCAAGACTATCCTGAGGAAGTGATACAAGGCATTATTAGATGTGCTTGAGGATGACTCAATGATTCTTAAGTTACATCATGCTAAATAAATTATGCCAGAAGTTTGGCTACAATCACAGAACAACAGGATAGGGAAAGTAAGCCAGTCCTGGAGGCTGAACTACAAGCATTAGTTTGAAGTGAGTAAGACAGTTCTGACTGGGTTTCACAGAGAAGCAAAGTTAAGACTGATAAAAAGAGAGGCACGGGAAACTGGGATGATAAAAGGAAGAAGGAAGCGCAGCAGCCCAGCAGGATTGTGTGACACAGGACATGCTGCAGATTAAGGATTACTGGTTTCATGGGATTACCTCACTTTTAGTCATTTTAATTGCTGCACCCTTCAGACCTTCAGTTTATTCCATGAACATTCCCATCTTTCCCTAGCCCCTTACTCCAAAGCACCACTTGGTCCCCTGCAGTACATTGCCTCTAGATCCTCCTGCTGCCTCTGAAGTCACCTGGACTAAGAGAGTTGTGTACCATCCTACTGACACTGAAAGCAAATTATTACAGGCTGGTTGTGTCTCAGGCTCAGTGCCTGCAGCAGACCACCAGTTCTGGGTTCTGAATGTCTCAGTTACTTGCTGTTGAAATGTAAAAGACTAAGATCATGAAGCAAAACGTGTTTGGGAATTTCAGGAAAAAGAACAGCCTATCAAGCAGAGACCAGGAGGAATTACCTAGTTAGAGCTGTGATGAAGAGTTCTCACAAACTTGTGAGAAATACATAGCACAAAGTTTACTGTGATTATCATGTGTTGAGGGTTCATTCTGTATAGCAGAAATATGTGGCACAGAGTACCTATAACCCCCTATGCCATGTGAATACAGCTTTGCTAAAGCAGCAAATTAACTCAGCCTGTCTCTTCAACAGACCCCACGTGCCCAGGCTCCCACAAGTTCCATAAAGGAAACTCTGGAAACACCACCCTCTGCTTTCTGAGTCAACTGCCCTCCACAGAGACTGAGGAGCTGGGCCACCCACTATTCCTGCCTAGAGATCATTTTGCTTTTCAAAGATGGATTTTATTTGTAAGAAAATTTACATAATGATAGGTAAGTTACAGATAAAATGCAAGAGCTGCAGCTTCAAGTCGCTGTGGCACCACAGATGTTTTTCCTACTCCTCTCATATTAAAAAAAGGCATGAGAACATTTCTTTATGTGATACCCAAAACTCTTGGGTAAAGGTAACAGAGCAGATGGTTAAAGGGTAATACACTTTCTGTTTTTCTTAAAAACACCAAGATATTTTAAATAGTCAGATACTATGTGGATGGCAGTCAGCCAGTGTGGAGAGGTTAAGTCAGCCAGAGAGGTGGGAAGCAACAATCCCACACCGAGCAGAGAAAATATATCCTCCCTTCTTAGTCTTCTCTCTACAATTTTGCATTTTCTGTCCCCTGGCACTTCTGATGAGAGGCTGCTCTACCTGACTTATTCCTTCCCTTATCTCTGTTCCTATCCTTAACTCTCGCAGGGTGAGGCTGGCAGCAGCTGTGGTACCACGGGGCCAAGCGAGAGGCCCTGCACCCTGGCACAGGGGCTGGAAGGAGGGTGGCACTTGTGCTGCTGGCAGAGGGTGTCCAGCCACCCCAGACAGACATGTCCAAGTCCAGCCCAGCAGCCTGCAGGGTGCCCTTGCTGCTGATAAACCCAGGACTTCAGCCTAGGGCTTTGGCACACCAGGCCACAAGGAATAAGGGAGAAGGTGATGAGGCACACAGAGAAACTCAGAAGCAGCTCTTGTCTGTCCTTTCACCTAGGTGATGCTGAAGGCCAGGAAACAGAGTAATTACAAAGCCTCTTAGAGAACATAATTAACTCCAGCTGGAGCTTTTCAACTCAACTTTTTAAAACCTTTCCCTCCTCATTAAGGGCATTAAGTAGTCACTTTTTCCTAGATTTCAGAGAGAATCAGTTTCCTCATATTAATACAGTCTTTAAATGACCAAGAATTGTTCTTTTCTCCCCTTAGTCTTAAGAAATAGCTTACAGATCACGTACTGAGAAAATCAGGAGTACAGGGGGGAGATGAGTGACATCTGCTAGCCATCAATTCTAGGTAAGAAGGCACATGTGTTCTGAGGTGTGTTAAATGCAGAGCTCACAGAATGCTTTGAAAGGGTTTTGGGAGCTTTCTGTTAAAAGCTGATGGTGTGAAAGGGAGAACTACTGAAGAAGAAAACATTTTTGCTATTCTCTTTCTCTCAAGGAGATAGAAAGATAGGAGAATGCTTTTTCATCCTTTGTGACCAGCAGTTAATCAGCAAGTTGGAACAATAGGGAACATGAATAGCTTGTATGTGCTTTGCCAAATGCAGTGCTATTTTAGGTATGAGTCTAAGGGCATGATTCAGCAGTTTCTTAGCTAGCAAGTAGAGCAGACCTATCTCAAGAGTATTTTAAGACTCACGGTATCACATGTTTCTTAGTAATGGTTTTCCTTTCTTCCTTTATCTGGGGTTATGTAGTAATTCCATTAATGCATCACTCATTAGTAAGTATGGGAAAACATTGGGTTATACAATATAGTGAGAGAGTTCAAACGGATACAGTGATCTCTAAAGGTGTTCCTGCTGAATAGAATTATCTGTGGGGCTCTTTAACAAACTTTAATTCTTGTGAGACAGTTAATTTGAATTAAAGATAGCTGAAACCCATGAAATATTACCATGGCAGGGTCAACTCTGAACCATATTAAATTTGCATGCAGGTAGGAGGGTTAGCAATCTTCTCAAGGCTGCTAATACCAATTTGTATGTCTTTTTAGGATTGGGGTTCTGGTTGCAGCTACTCATTTGGCACTGTCAAAAAAAGTTACAATGGTCAGAGGTTAGCTGTAAGGCTGGAAATTTGAACTGACAGTAAGTGTGAACATAAGTATAATGAGAGAGGTAGGATTCAACTACCTTAAAATGCAGGGTGTGTGTGAGAAGCTCTTGTTTAATCTGCAGTCAGGGGTGCACCACTCATGTTCACTCTGTATAGGAGAAATACAGCTTCATGAGCAGCAAGCAGGGTTCTTGCTTCCTTTGCCATAAATATCCTGATCAGAACTAAAAAGGAAACAAAACTCACATGATAGAATCTTGAGCAGTTTAAATCTCCTTTCTTTATTCACACTTAACACTGCACAGATTTCTTTTCTCCCCTGTCCTGCCATCTCAGTGGTTACTGGCTCATAGCATGGACTTTCCTTGGGAAGAATCCTGATTTGGTGTTGCACTGTGAGAAAACCCTTTGGCCTCCTTGCTACAGTAGCCTGTTTGTTCCATAACTCAGCTTTTGTGGTTCCTTCACAGTTTTCAGGCAGGAAATAGGGTAAAGCACATCTGACACCCCTTGGCATGTTCACCCTGTTCCTTGCATCGAGAAGAAAAGAGCCTGTGTGGGCAACTTCCAGTATCTGTGAAATCAAACATGTTCCTCTGGAAAAACATTTCATGGTATTTCCTCTGCAGGGAGGGGCTGGGAATGAGAGGTGGAAAGAATCCGACCTGATAGTGCAGTGCTCAATGAAAAAAAAAGTGAAAAATAATCAGCACAGTTCTCAGTGGAGGGAGTGATTCCTCTTCTTCATGTGGGAGTCAGGCACCAAAATGCCTTTGCAGCTTCAGTGCATGATCTAGAACTAATGTGAAATGTCCATATTGAGTCAGTGACTGAGCTGGGGCAAAAGAGACTTTTGGCTAGGTGAAAAACATCCCAAATACATGGGTCTCACTCAGCGTCAAGCACTTGGATGTTCTTGGCAAAACCAGCAAAAAATTAGCTACAAAAGAACACTCCAAAATATATTTTGGGCAAAGATAAAATACTGAGCCTTATACAAAGTTACCTCTAAAGAAGAGTAACTCTGCAAAATAGAACATTAAAATGTTATGAAATGTCAGACCCCAAACAACTTACTTGCTTGTTTTTCTTTACTACAGTGAAGAGGAAAAATCTGTGTATTTTGTTAGAAGCTGTTCTGTGATTTAAACCAAATTCCCACCAAAGTTTCCTTACTGCAATAGCTCCAGTCTACTTATTTGTATTTTAGAGGGGTAAAAGTTTATAAAAATGAAATAGAAAGAATGAGTGTTATGGCACATCAAGCCACCAGAATAGCAACAAATTCTTAACAAGAAATTTTTAACAAAATAAAACTCTTCCAAAAATACCTAAGTTGTCCTTTGGTAAAGGTAACAAAAAAATGGCTGTTAAAGGTTTGGGGGCTCCCATGTTCCCTCAGCTGCTCATGAGCAAGATTAAAAACTTCAGCAGTGAAATACAAATGTGGGACATGTCATGTGGGGCTTTTTCTGTGTTTCTGACAAATCAGGGCTGTTTATGGTGGATTTATTAATCTCTTAACTTATCAGCCTATATGTGGTGTGTGTGGGAAGTCTTTTTGGGAAGGTATGCTAAAAGAATTCTGTAGTAGCTGGGTACCAGAGTGAAAGCTGACCTCTGACTACAGGCTTAGCACAATATGAATTGTTACTTACAATGAAAGCTTTTTTTCCCCCTGGATTCCCACAGAGTTGACAGTTCTGTAAGCAAGTAAAGGCAAATGAAAATATGAAAGCTGTAGAGACCTCTGGCCTTGTCAGCCACTATGTAAGGCAAAGTTCAGCTTGCTGCTCTCCATTGCTGACATTCTTGGCAGGCAGGACAAAGCTTTCCTCCTACCACTGCTGGAGCCCTGCCACAGCTGTGCTGAACATCTCCCTGCTTTAGGCTCTGAGAAGCTGATGGAGGACATTTGACATTGTACCTTTATCTTTTTTTAAATGGGGAAAAAAATTACAACTGTGCTCTCAAAACTGCTGTGTTTGCTCCTTGAGAAATTCTTTAAGCATCGAAATTTGGCTGGAAGCTTCAAACACTACAAACAAGTCCTTCTATTAGACAGAAACACTGGTAATTATTTAACAGTATCTTGTAGTTGTTTCAGATTCTTTTAGCAAAGGTGCTGATGAAATTCCTAGGTGGTGACAGCCTTTTTATCTCCTTGTGAGAAAGACCCTTATGAACACACTGTGATTCTGGATGGAGATGTGCCTTGATTTTACCTGCTTTAGCTTTTTTCTTCTGTGTGAAACATGCTGTTACTCAAACTGTACATGCCAGTGGTTCTGGATGCCCAGAAAATCAAACACCCTTTGGTGTAAGCACTGACATCACTTCACTTGGATGTGATGTAAACATGTTAAACAGTGTGTAATGAAAATGGAGAAAAATCTCTACAGGATCTTCCAGCATTTCAAAGATAAAAAAATATTGTCTTTACCACTTGACTTCATTTTTGGATTCTGAAAATGTTTACTATTAGAAAGAAAAGTATATGAACTTAAAGGTTGAACACTAAAAATGTGGTAAGTCTGTTGATCTGAGGCCTAAATCGTTATTTTCTTCAAGTAAACTTTCATTTTAAACTATTGCATCAAGCATTTTGCACAGATTCCCTGCATGGACTGTTACCTTTAGGAATGAAAAGAACTAAAATCCTTGCTTGTCTTACTGGTAAAGTTTTATCAGAATGCCAATTACAGCTGATCACAGAGTAACAGTCCACTTTTCTGACTGCAGACCACAAGTTCTTCTCACAGGGTCAGGAAATGTATGTTTTCTACTGTCAGACACGTTTATTACTACCAATACATATTTTGAATTGCATTAAGTATCACAAACCTGAATTCTAATTATCAAGCCACAAAACTGCTCTTGCAGAACACAATAAGGTATCACCTTAAGTAGGAAGAAATTTTTTGCTTTGAGGTAAAATAGTTATAATCTGCTTGCTAGGATTTTAAATTTTTTTGCAAGTTCAAGTTTCTTTTCTAGAAGTTTCTTTTCAATCACTAGAATGATTTAAGCTTTGTGGCACTCCAGCTCAAATAATGAGTTCTCCCTTTGCCTGTGACAGTGCTCATTATTGGCTCTGCTTCCTGAGTTAAACAAAAGCCAGGAAAACTGCACAGTTTAAGTTGAGAGACTGCAAGTGAAAAATCTAAGTTTTCCAAACAGTCTGGGTCCTGTTCACTGGCTGAGGTGTAGGAGTGGACGCAAGAAAAATTTTCTATAATAACCAACACTGTAAAGGAAGCTCTCATGTTTTGAGAATAGATTGTTGTTCCTCACCCTTTGCAGAAAAACAACAGAAATTTGTTGGATTATGGTAACTTCTACCTAAAAACTACCAACAGTGTAGAAATTTCAGCTGTTCTGCCCTCAAACAGAGTTAATACAAAGGCTCTTTATGAACTGGGAGTCAGCCACTTTTAAAGGTTACTTCTTTGAAATTCAGACCTGCTGGACATCTTCAGCTTGATATCCCAGCTTGAGCTTTTCCCTCCCCTGAGCTTCCACATGAGTGATAGCACTTCAAAGGGGTTTGTTAAGAAATGTGTCAGAGCTCCTGCCCACACCATCCCCACTTTCCCTTCCATCCTTCCTGGCACACTGCACCTCTAAACAGTGTGACACAGGCTCAGTCCTGTCTTAGTGTATCTATAACTGGAAAAGCTAAAGATAATTTTGAAGGAAAATCAGTAGTCTTGACAATATTTTGTTAGGCTTTGAATACTAATTTACTGACAAGATATTGGAAATACTTCCTTAAAGTATCCAGGGTACAGTAAAACATTTCTGTGCACATTGAAAAGATGTGGTTATGAGGTCAGCAAGGTAAAACACCATCTTCAATGTGTCAGGTCTATGTTTAATTTACACAATGAACTTCACCTCAGCCATGAAAAAAATGTCTTCCATGCAGCCACTGATAAGGAATATGGGGCTGGAGAGCAGATTCATCTGCTTTTTCCAAGGCTGGGAATAGCAAGGATGCATTAGCCACTGAGCAATCTGCTCCAGTGCCTATCCACCATCAGGAGGGCCTACTGTACCTTTTATGTGAGGATCTTTCAACTCCAAAACATTAATTTTGTGTGAAACAGAAAATTCATCTGGTGCCCTTTACCTCAGGGTCGCTTTTTAGAACATGTTCTTTCTGTCCTTAGAAAGAAAAGCTCATGTTTTTCAGCACAGATATTGCAAACGTAATTATGCTGATACTTGTAGCTGGAGAGTTTCATTTCCTTGAAGTCCTTCTATTTCCCCTGTCCTTGGAAAAACAGAAATGCAATTAGGAACTTGAATCGCTGTCCATTGGCTATTTATGGAAAGTTGGCACATTGCTCACATGCTCACATGATCTTTATTTTTGCCCTTGAAAAGAACTAATGCACCCTTTCACTTTGCATGTAGTCTAGAATGAGCCTCTACCTCTTGTTTGCACTCTTTCAGAGAAGTCACTTTTTTTTTTCCTAAGAGAGGCTTAAAAATTAAAACCAAACCAGACCAAGTTAAAGGGAAGGTCAATATTTAATGACTCATAAATATATGCACAATATGAATTTCAAGTAACTTCAGATTCTAGGATAAGAAGGGATTCTCAAATGAAATTTTAATTTAATTTTTTTTTTTTTTTGCAGGAAGAAAATCATTTTGGGCCAAAAGTAATTTTTACATGATGCAGACACTTGCCAGAAAGGCAGGGATGGCAGGCAGCAAGTGTGGAATGGCAGTGAGTTGCCAAGAGGCTCTGAGCAAGAAGATGTTGCAAAGATATTCAGACACTTTGAGAGGTGAGTGGTGTAAAATAAACTAGAACAGGACAAAATACAGTGAGGTATGTAAAATCTTATTCTGTCTGCCTACAGAGCTGTAAGAATAAATTTCCTTACCTGTCATCTGCTAAAGTTAGGCATTTTCTCTTCCTTTTGGTGAATGGAAATGATTTTTCACTCCATTTGTTTCTACAGCATCAGAAATACAGGTTTTTTTATAACTCCCAAAAATACCTGTGCCTCTCCAAACAGGGAATGTGGGTTTCTCAGGTGAGTCTGCTGGTTCTCTCTGGTGAACATCTACATGTTCAAAGGAAAATGGGTTATATGAGATCATCCTTTGCACTTTAGTACCAAAACCACAATAAGTGCACTGTGCATAAAGGTACAACCTCATGTAAGCATATAGGTACCATCAAATTCTACAAGTGCAAAAAAATTTGATATTTTAGAAGGGAAGTTCCTTCAAAAAGGAAACCTTTGCTGTAAATAGTCTATTTTAATAGATCAAAACCTGAGTTTAATGTGTTCTGATTCTAGCAATAAGCATGCTCTGTGATTTCCCCCGGGAGCAAGCAAATTCATTGTGCTCATGACATATAAAAATATACAAGAAATTTTACTTCTGAGGTTTCACATCCTTTCACAGTGTAATCAGAAGACCCAGGAGTAGATGTCTGAGCAATGATAGGAGTGCAGTGGAGTCATATGTTTCCCTTGGAAATTATTTGTGACTTCCCTCTCTTTACTGCCACACATCTTCAAAGCACAAAACCAGTTTGTATTTTAAGCAGAACAATTATTTGCTTTACATCAAAGTTTTATGTAGCTCTTAATTCAAACTGGATTTCAAAGGAGTGAAGTGAAGGGAGGTGTCTGTAACACATGGGTGGTGAAGTTTTCCATTCCTGGTACAATTTCTATTGATAGATCTTGACATACTTTACAAACATTAATAATTCAGCTGCTTGCCAGAAAGAAAATATGATTTGTTGTTTCAGAAGAAGAATTATTGCCAATTCCTTCTTTTGCAGAGAATTGTAAAAGCAGTCATCTCTACACCTAAACTGATGTGTAATTGCAATGTGATTATGGTCTGATGTATCTCCAGGTGTTTCAGTTGAAGTGTCTGGGTGATCTAAACATATATTTTTTATTTTTGCCTCTCAGGACCTTTTTTGCTGCTTGTGTTGTTTCTATGAGTCAGAGTTTTGAGTTGTCTTTTATTTAATGGAGTAAACTGCTGTCTGAACAAGTTGTTTGCCATCCCCTTTCTGATACAATTAGAATACTTGGAAAATTAATTAAAAATCAGAAATGGGATTACCCATACTAAAAAAAAAAATCAATATCATTACTGTAAGACTCTATTAACAGAGATAGCTATTGAACACAGATAACCCAACTTTTTTGATCCACGTGTTAGACAATTTGTTTCTTCTTCAAAAGAATAGGTCAGTGTTAACTAGTAAAAAAATGGGAACTGTAATATTATTTTATTTGTGCTGATTGGATCATAGAAGAGCTTGAAGCCTTGTCTGGGATCCCTTGGTGTAACTGTGTTCAGTTTGTGGTGACAGTGGCCCTCCTGTACTGTGGGGCTCTTGGTTCTGTCTGTGAAATTGTTGTTTCTGCACATTATGTGCAGAAGGCTGGTTGTGAACATTTTGCTTTTGAAACTCATACTCGGTCCAAAACTTGTTTGAACACATTGTTTCTGTTTTCTGGAAAGGTTAAAATGGCTTCAGGTGTGTAATGAATTGACACTAAACTACCCATTTGAGCCCTTATGTCTGTACTTTCAGGAAGCTGTATGCCTCCCTAGGACAACAGGTGAGTGCAGGTGGTTTTCAGGGTTACTTTTGCCTCACAGCCCTTTACAAAGGGCTCTTTAGACTTGATGGTTTTTAAATGGAATGAAGTCCTGATTATGTCCAAGAACAAAACTAGGGCAAAAATTGTTTTCTTTTGTACTCCTTGTGGCCAGGAGCTGAGGCAGCAGAAGGGTTTTGTTTTCCAGGCCACTGCTGCACCAGTAACAGCCAGCTCAGGGCTGTCAGCTCTTGCAGATAATAACTGTGTCTTCCTGCTTGTGTGGCTGAGATGGGCAAAGGCTCCTCTCAGAACAGGGAATCCTCTCTCCTCAGCCCCTAACCTCCATCTCAGCTAAAATCCCAGTCAGGACCAACAAATAAATATTTCTTTTTAGCATTTACCTCTTTGTTACTCAGTGCTGTTAACATTTCTATTTTATAGTTTTACTTTAAACCTCCATGTTTTCTTTTTATACTTACAGACTCTTGTTTCTTTAGCAAGATGAATTTCTTTCCAGGCCAAGAGAGGTGTTTAGAGAAGAGAAATAAAAGTGGAGTCTCTAAGGAGTCCAGTTTAAGCAGTGTGCTTTCTTCTTATGTCTTCAGTTGCCTTAGACATCTCTGCCTGCCTTCAGACTGACTTGTTTGTTCATACTGAAAGAGTTGCTGGAGTCAAATCCAAGGGGAATGACAAATATTCCATTAACCCCATTGCATAGTCCAGTCCTCCCATTTGAGGGCTAATTTCCATAGTAGGGGACAGAAAAACTTGAACATTTAAACTGTTTCTAGCTAGAAACTAGAGCCCAGTGGAAAGCATCATTCCCTTATTCTCCTTCACTGGTGGATGGGGTGAATTTGCACGCTCTGCATTTTTTTTTTTTTTTTTTTTTTTTCTCTCTTTCACAATGGATTTTGGGTCAGGATGGCTACGTGGTGTTGCTGAGGGCAGGAGAGCTGCTTCCACACCCAGCCCTATGAAATACATGTTATCCCATGAAAAAAAGCCAGCTCTGGGGAGCTGGAGGAAGGAAATACATTTCCTGTTTTGTATTGGCCCCAGACACTCTAAAGCTACTTTTGTGATTAATTTAGCTAAGTGCCATTTGAGAGATGTATATCTTGTTCATCTCTGAATGTCTTTCCTCTTTGGAATTCAAACATGGTATGAAATCCTTGGTACAGGAACATTTTTGAAATAAAAAAGGTATATTTTTTCTTAGTCATACAGTTACCACACATCACAAATGGGAGGTAAAAACATTCAGTAATAGGCCCACTTCATGCTTTCTCTGTTATTTTACAGTGAGGTTTTTTTTCAAAAAGCAGATTTGATCCTACACAAAAGTTGCTTTTATAGACAGCTTCTGCAGGATGAGGCCACATGGCACAAGGTGTGCTTTGTAGGAAGTAAATAATTAAGGATTGTCTGTGTTTCTTGTTGTGGTCCTTTCTGTGGCTCCAGAGGCCTTTGTGGGAATATATTCCACTGAAATAACAGAACCACTTTATCTACTGTGTGATTAATTCTTCAGCAAAATAATTAAATTAGTGAGGTAAGAAAAAACTTAATGGAAAAACTGAAAAAAAAAATCCATGTTAAAATGGGACGGGGGAGCACTAAAATGAAGACTGCACATTGCTCAATAGTTGTTTTGTTTTTTTGTGGTTAGTCAAACTGTCTTTCCCTGCACAAATGAGGATTGCTAAGCATGAAAGATCCTCTTTTCTAAGCAATCCAAGCCACAGCTTATGTGCTGTGTCAGCTTTCTCACCACTTTAGGTACTGTGAGCAGCAGAGAACTGCTGTCACTTGTGACTGGTTCAATGACCACGAGTAATGGTTAAGGAATAAAAATGACCCTCAGATCATATGATTTTGATCTGGAGAATATGTTCTTAGCATTAAGGCAAAGTTTGGCATGTTTTTCAGCTTTGCTTTACTAAAAGACAAGATATTTCACATGGCAAAATATGAATTCAAAAAACATGTGTGAGAAATTAAAATTTACAAAGGATTAAATGAAACTGCTTTGGTGTATTGTCCACAGCAACGTTATTGTCCCATGCAAGATCAGCATTCTCAGTAGTGTAAGTAGTTATGGATCATGATTTTAGCTTTAGTCTTTGGGATATGTGGCCTCAAAACTGTCTCATTTCATATGATAATTTGAATCTACCACTATTTGTCTACTATGTAAGCTTTTGATAATAAATTGGGATTGTTTTAGTTTCTCCAGAAGTGAAAGCAAACCCTGTGTATTTAAACACCACCAGTGTGCTTGGAGGCATTGCTGCTCATTCAAGCACTGGTGCCTCCAGCTGGATATGTAGTAAGAGGCTTTGTAACCCAATACAAGATTTTCCTAATCCTTTACATACATACAGAACAGCTTTTTATCTCTTATTTTTTTAAAGGCTGTAGGTTTAAAAGCTTTTCAACTGTAGGATACACAGAACAAGTTTCTCAACAGGATCCTTAATTCTCCAGCAGAGAATCCTTAAATTGTGTGGTAATGCAGATAGTTACCCAAGTAATCCCAAGAAACAAATCTTTAGTAAGTCTCTGACACAGGCTAAGGCTTTTCAAGGAGTTGGGTTTTTTTTCCCAATTGTTCATAATTTATGTTTCATAAAATCCTTAAGTACTGAAATATTGCAGTGAGATCTTGTGCCAGCTTCCCTAAGGATGCAGAAAGTTTATATCAAATGTTACATTATTTTAATGCCATGAAGTAAGATTCCTCATCCTTTTGGTAGCAGCCTCGCTTTCAGGTTTGTGGATGTGTGATATAATTTCTCTCTTAGAATCAAATAGTTTGAGCTTCCCTCTGCCTTTACAAGCCTTAGCTCCTTGTCAGGAGTGCCTGCAGTAGATAACAGTTCCTGCTGTGTTGGGTAATGTGTGTGCTCCTTGGACACAGTGCAGCCCAGGGATCTATACCTGCCATGACTCTGAGAAAGGCTCCATTCCATATGCTTGGAGATAGAGAAGTCTATTTATCATGGAAAATGTGAAAAAGCATCTGTAGATATGCACTGGTATTCCAAAGCTGTAAATTCTTCTATGCCACGCAACCTTAGCAAATACAAAGTACAAATATAATTACATGCCTGATTACCTTGAGCTGTTGTTATGTGCTACAGGCATGAACCAAGGAAGATCAAGTCTCTGTTTGTTCAGCTGAGACTTTTGGGTCCTCTCTGCCCAACTTCTCTATCTGATTGAGCTCATGGGCTGCAGCAGCGTTTGTTTGTAGGCTTGGATGTGGCTGCAGGCACAGGCAGCTGACCTGCTGTCCAATTAGCTTTTCTTTTGGTAGATCTAGGAGCTCAGGTCTTTGGAGAGATAATGTCATCAAGTTTTATACACCAGTAGCATGGGCTTCATCTTTTGGAACCCCTTCACCTTATGTGGTGTTGGAAAACCAGAAGCTAGTTGAGAAGCTGTGGTGCCTAACTCATGAAATTTCTGTCTGCTCTCCTACCCTCATTTCCACTCCCTGAAAGGATCTAGAAGTCTCTGATTTTTGCAAATGTATATATAAGTAATTCCTATTGTATCTGAATTGTCCCAGTAAATTGAATTAGGCTAACTTTCTGTGCTTGAACTCATGTGGAAGGACTGGGTCTTCTAATTGTAACTTCAGTGCTGTTAAAGTTCTGAACACAGAGAGACTGAGAAAAATCCAGATCTTACTTGGACACTAATCCAAGTCAATGCACTAAAATCTGCATCTGGTACTGTAGGAATAACTTTTCTGGCAAAATGAACATTTTCTCTGACTGGATTTGATTAATTAACAGTGTCCCTTAGTCTGCTGCTCTACCTTCCCTACACATGCAGCCTTATGTAGGTACAGTCAGGGCTTGATTTTGGGGGCAAGTACTTATTTAGTGCACTGAACTACCATTATTAGCAAGCTAGCTTTGATTAGAATTGCTTCTTTTTATCCTTTTAAGTAGTACTGTCTGCCCTATCCTTTTAGAAAAATCAAACTGAGAAAATAAGAAATTTTCTGTGTGCATCTGGTTCTGATTAACCACTTTATTTTCTGAATAGCAGTGGAACTTATTCAGCAAATCAGTGTACAGTCCACAAATGTGGTATTAATTAGTGAGGTACATGCTTTGGATTTGGCTGCCACCAGCTCAGTGGTTTCTGAGCATGTTGATACATTGCAGAGAATTCCTGATTTCTATGGCTACCTCCCAGCTGGGGGTTGATATTGCTTAAACTAAATACTGGGCAAAATACTGAAGGAAATACATTCTCTGCTATGCTAGGGAATATCACCCTGTGTTGTATTTATGGAGAGCTCACAGGATCATTTAACATTAATTATGATTTCTGTAGAAAAAACTCAGAAGTAATTGGCCCAAGTATTATAGGAATATAATTTAATTACAGGCATTAAATTTAGTGTATATAAAGAGCAAACAGTTTTCTAGTAATGTCTTAGTAGATAAATTAAAAACCAGATAGTCCCAAAAGTTGTATTTCCTCTTTCAAAGTAACCAGTTGCTTTCAGAGGGCAGGAATAGACACCACTGAAAGAATTGAATGCAACAAATGGTTAGAAAAATCTGTCTAGGCAGTGATAGCTGTCCTCAGAAGAGTGATACTTGAGAAGGTAAGAAATCCTTGGCTTGTTTTATGGAATATACCATTGACATATCAAATTGCTTTGAAGAGATATTACACGTATCTAAAACGTGTTCTACCTTTCCATCTTTTCATTTCCTCTGCTTGAGGACAGCCCTGGGACTGTTTCACATTAGTGCTGGGTGCTGTGTTTCCTTCCAGCCGTGCTGGGGGCCCAGCCAGTCCTGCAGAGCTTCCCTAAGCTGCCAGGTGGGACTTGCCATGTGCCTCTGGAGGGAACGTGCTGTAAATCCAGCACCCACTCTCACGCCTGTGGGATGTGTCACCTCTGCAGGACTAACAGAACAAGCCCAGACTCACTTGCCAGGCTACTCCTGCAGTGTTTTCCCCTCTCCTTTAAGAGCAGAAGTGTAACAGAACTGTGTCCTCTGGAAACTGGAGGCTGCAGGTAGATTTGCTGTCAAGAAAACCGTTGAGAGTATTTAACTCTTCTTTTATCTCTAACCATTACACACAAGTGTGGTGTGCCTTCCAGCCCTTGCTTCCAGATACAGCTGTAGCAAAAGAGTACATAAAAAAATTAAATTAGTTAATTGCTAATAGTCTACAAACATTTGAAGGATGCTGTGAACTTTACAAACTATTTTTTGAGGTTACTCATTACTTCAATCAATTAATGTTTGTTTAAATGCAAACACAGCTGTTTTGTAGGGTTGTTTGGTTTTTACCCCATGCACAAGGGACTTAGAAACTGAGCAAATGAAACACTTTGGGTGAACAAACCCTATTTCTCCAAAGCCCATAATCTCAAATGATAAATATTATTGCTCTTACAATTGGGGCCATGAGGGTGGATGGGAAATCAGCCTGGGTTTTGGTTGGTTTTTTTTCCTGATGTTGTTGCCTTTTGGTTTGTAACCCTCAAAGCCATAAAATTCATAAACCTGAGCCTCCAGTAATGGCTTTCAAGATGGACTTTGTCTCCATCAATGTGCCAGGAAAAGAGACAAATATATTTGCAGTGTCCTCCCTGTGCCATATCTGGAATATATATTTGGCCTTACCAGCCCCAACAAACCTGACTCTCATCTCTGCTAGTGCCAGTGACCACACACAGCCTCCCTTTGCCCAGATGATGTCTGTGCTCTATTTAGACAGCAGACACCCCTGGTATTAAAAGACTAAAGAAGAAATTATAACCTTTTTCCCTCTAAAAACTTGGACTAGCCTAATATTTGCCAGTACTATTTCAACCTCTCTGATCTGCAATATGTACATTGTAGCCCTATTTCACTATTGTTTTACAGAAAATTGCCTCAGAAATACCTGGTTTTGTTTTTTGAATCTCAGTAACAGCCTTCCAAGAGGGCACTTTGGCATTTCTGAATTGTTCATTTTTCCACTTTTCTGTTACTCTATTTTGTCTTCCCTTAAACAGATATTTCTTTCATTTACACTAATTTTGCTTTATGAACATGAAAACTTAACCTTTTGTGGGCAAACAGTAAATACAGGATTAGCAAACTTGCACAATGGCTTGGTTCACATTTCATTCTTTGCAGTGTGATCTCCTTAATGAGTAGTCAAGTTGAATTTGGAAAATGAATAGAGGATTAAAAAACCTGCTTTTTACCACTCAGATTCTACTTTAGAAATAATTAGTGTTGACTGGATCTAATAAAAAGGTAGGCTTTGCAGTTTATAATTTTGAATTGAATGTTTGCTATGGAATTTCTTATTCTTCTAATTTCTTGAGAAATAGCAGCACCTAAAGATCCTGTGATCATTTCCTTGGAACCCTGCTGATTTTATTCTTAATAAATTCTATAGATTTGAGTCTGTAGTTATTATGAAACTTAAAAGAAAATGACAATTGAAGTAATTATTTCAGTAAAATGTTAGGAAAATTAACCTAATCCCTATTGTTAAGTGGACAGATTTTTTTTTTCCCTATGGAGAAAAAAGTTATAAAAAATAATTCATTAAAAGTTTTAGTTTTCTGAGTTCTGTTAAGCTGTTAATATTTTACACTTCATTTTGATGAGATCCATATTTGCATTAGTCTAGACGTGGTTTGATTGTAACTCTTGAATCTCTTTTAAAAAGATGTCAGAAACAACCACATGTTTTGGATTCCTTAATGAAGGCAGCCTGCTTGCTTAGGTCTGCTTTCTTGTAATGAATATTTAGCACATTAACCTGAGCACAATGGCTTGTTCCACATTTCAGGCTGGATACCAAGCTGCTGTGAACCCTTCTGTCTCTTGCATTCTGTTTGATTCCTTGGGAATGGGCGAAGTGTACAGGATTGGAAACAGCAAAATTCACTATTCCTGTCAGGGCTTTGCTTGGGCAAACTGCACCTCACCTCTGAGAATCACACATGTGATGTCCAGAGCCTGCTTATGTGTGGAAATCAGAAGCAAAACTGTTTCTAGATGCCATTCATATTTTTCTTCCCTCTAAAACTTTGATTTTTTTTTTTTAGAGAAAAAAATGTATTGACTCTAGGAGTGAATTGGGAGCAAACTAATAAGATGGTAATTAACAAAACAACAGGAAAGTGAGAACAGCAGATGCTACAGAAAAGTCTTGCAGAATAAGACTTCAGTAAATCTACAGCAAATGAATATCAGTTCTATAAAGCTCCAACTGATAATCATGGGAATAAAAATTAAAGCTTAGATTAAAACCCAGAATCACACTTAGCTGTCGCCTAAAATCAAACTTAATTTGTTGATCTCTGTGGTGTATTCTGCTGTGTTGCACATGTAGAGTTTTTGGGTCATCTCTGGTTGGACACCTTTGCACGAATTACTGTAATAAAACACTTATGAAATTTTAGTAATCTTTCAAATCCATTTGATGTGCCTGCAGGAAGCCTCTTTTCTGTCCTTTCCTAATCATTTTTATTTAGAACAATGACCTAGACTGAATTTGTTAGATTTCATTCTTTGGCATATATTTTGAGTCAATAGATCAGCAAGGTCTTAATGTGAGGATCTTGTCCCTGTGCACTTGTGCGTGATCATCTGGATCCTCTTCCACCCCTGGTACTGCAGGTGGCCCAGTGTGTGAGTACAGGGAAAAGGCTCAGCTGCTGCCTCTCCCACTTGGCATGACTGCCTAGGAGGGAGTTGTACAAAAGGAGAGAATTGATTTCTACATTGCTTCCATGAGAAAAATGAAACCTCCTGCAATTTCTCTGTGCACGTCTCCCTCACCCCTGCTCCCCGTCCAAACAACTTTTGAACTCTTTGGTCAGTTTTGGCCCTGCTGGATCAGGAGGTTGCACTGCAGGGAGTTAATTGAGATAAGCAGTTGCTAAGAGGAGTCTCCAAGAACATCCCAGTGAAGAGGAGTCTGTGGCTCAGCACCAGAAGATTCATATGGAAAAGAGACGTGAACACTCCAGGTAGATGAAAAGCAGTCATGATAGATCAACCCAAACCCAAAAAATGTTGGGAACAACTAGCAGTATTGTGCTGTGCATAGAACTTCTTAGGTTCCTTTCTCCTGAAGTTGTAAGGAATGGGTTTTTTTTAGCCTGTTCCCTTTTGCTGTCCCTTTGCTTGCTGACACTACTCTTGCAACTTGAGCAGCACCTGTGAGTCTGCAGATTCCTTCTCTCTTAAACAAAGAACTAAGCATGCTTAAAATTTATTTCTCTGGATGCAGAATTTCAATGTTATACATCACACAGTTGTATTTAGTCTCAAAAACTATTTAAGAACTTCTGAACTTTTTTGAATGTAAATAGGAAGCTCTCCTTTTTTGACATGTTTGTGTTTGCATTGGTATCCATTTCTAAGCTAAGGTCTCAAACATGGTTGTATTACATTTATCTATCTATAGAGAGATCTTTGCAGCATTTCTACAGGATTTACTGATCTACTGAATTGTTTTACCTGAACTATGGAAGTGGCTTGATTTACTTCTGAGCTGAGAGAAGCAACTGTAAATGTCCACTATTTGTATATCTCAACCCATCTTTAATTATTTTGTAATTGATTCTACTTACATTGCATTACTCCAAGTTGAAATGTATTTTGGAACATTCTTTGCTGGTTAATTGGAAAGCTATTATTTATGGCTTCCAGATTATTTGCACTGGTAGGCATTCAGGGTGGTTTTCTGGCTTCATTTAACCTGTTGATTTAGAAGTGGGTATTTATCTTGCAGTTGATGTGAGTTTTTCTTTCCACTTAATCCTTGAGATCAGTTAGTAGATTTCATAGAAAAGGAAAGATAAACTGTCTCTGTATCCTGAGCCTACTCACAGAATATGCAGTCCAGAAATAACATGCTGTACAGCAAGCACTATGAAAATTTTCCTTTCCTACAGATGTGATAGTTCTCAGAAATCCAGCTTTCATTTGTGCTGTGCCAGGTGAAAAAGGGCTCTTTTCAGGATGGACTATTTCAGCGTTTAAATAGTCTCTTTGTACTAAGAGCTCATGCACTGGTTTGTACTCTTTATATTTTATATTTTTGGTACTTTTCCTTCTTTGAAGCGATAGGGGAAACAGAGCAATCTGCAGCTCATAAGAAAAGCCAGGAGGCCAAAGTGATGTGCCCTGGGACTTGCTCTTCAATGTCTTTGTGATCCCAACAGTCCCTGTGCTCCTGCTTGGTCACAGGGCAGCAGCCCAAGGTGTCAAACCCACTCTGATCCTCCTTCTGAGGCAGGATTTAGCTGTCTTTCATACTGAGAACTTATCCTAACATAATTTTAATGAATAAGATGAACTTCATGCTGTGTTAAGCTTCATTTTCAAAGTGGAAAAGGAAGAGAACTGTGAAAGATGTTCCTGCTTTCCCTGTATTTCTTCTGTAGAAGAGCTAGGACTGCAAGTAAGAGAAGAGTAGGGGCAAGGAAGATCAAGGGACAGAGGAAACTTGGCCTGAACAAAACCTCTTATTACAGAAGTGTCTGACTTTGGTGAAAATTGTATATTGCTTTTGACTAGCACCTTTTACAAGAGAACCAAGTTACTTTATTATTTGTAAAGTCAGTGACTAAAAATGAAAGATAACATCTCAGATAATGTTGGAGAGTTTGTTTGTTTGTTGTCTTGTTTTACTGGTTTGAGGACGAAATGAAAACTCCTTTGGTCACTAAAGGAAATCATGTAGCCAAGATATTCAAAGCTTTGATCACAGTTTTGAATCTAAAAATAAAATAAACAAACTGCAAATATAAGTTGAGGCATCAATAACAGTAACTGATAAACCAGCTTTATGGCTGGGATAATTTAGCTAGTTTAAAGTAAAGGAGCTAGCAGTATAAGAAAGCAATTTTGAAAAACTGGCAAAAACTCTTGCTTTTCTGGACACTACCTTCTACCTACGCCTTTGTTGCTGCTCTCATGAAGAAATTATATGAGTTGATGACTGCAATGTGTGTTCTTGAATGATAAACCTAATTCTTAGTTACACAGCTACATCTGGAAAGGTCAACAGAAGACAAAGGTCTTGGCTCCAATAATGATACTTCCTTACATGTTAAAAAGTTCATAATTCTTTTAACAGTTTTCATTTTAGAAGCTAATAGAATAATCACCCTCAGCAGCTTAATGTCATCAGTCTAAAAGTATTTTCTTTGAACTGCTGGCAACTGCTTTATTTGTTTATTTACCTATTATTTAGGGAGAGGAGGAAGAGGGTGTAAGGGGAAACCAGGAATTGCTGCATGAGAGCTGAGCTGAATCAGGTATCACACCAAACAAACATCTCTTGGGAATGTTCTAGGTGTGGCTGCAGCTCTCGTAGCACAAGGGACAGGCTCTGGGACAAACGAGTGAGGTTTGGGTGTACAACATTAAAGCTTCATGTTCTGAGCATAGAAAAATCTCTTGAAGAAAAGTCCTGCCCTGGTCTCATTGGAACTGCAGTTCTGTGAACATCTTAAACTATTTATTCATGTATTATCTGGTTTCGAGATTTTTTTCCCCCAGCCAGCTCCTCACAAAGGCAGTGGGAGCTTGTGTTGGCATAGGAGATGCAGCAGCAGGCAGCAGATGTTAGCTGGGAGGTGGGAACGCTGCTTTCCATGGTGGTCACTTATGTGTTCAAAGCATTTGAGAAACCCACAGCCTCAGGAACTGCTGATATGCAGGTTCCAGAGCTGTGTGCTAACTTTGCTTGCAGCCACATTATGGTATTTACCTAAAGGGCTTCGCTCCCTCCATTACCAACAATATTAACAAGAAATTCTTTGTAAGAATCTTGGGCTACATTCACTTTCAAACCACACATACAACTCAGAACACTGCCCTTGCAGTATTTTAAGATTTGGTACTTTACCTTGTTGTTGGCAATGTGACTTTGTGACCCTGGACTATAAAGTGAAAGGGTGCTTTGTCAGTGATTTCTGAAGAGTAGGGATTTCATCCTGAGTTGGCTTTATAGTACAAACACAAATATTGTTAATTATTTCTGATAATGATTTAATCTTCTGAAGAGACCCTACTGTGACAAGCCCACCCCTTTATGTTAATGAAGAAGTTAAAATGCAGAGCTGTTCAGAGTATTATTTAAGTGTCTTTTGCAACCATAGAGGGGAATGACCTTGCTGCCCTGGCTAAATTCCAGTTTACATCATTACAGCCTACTATTTAACTCCTGAAGGAAATGCTGTGCAGAGGCCAAAGTTAAACCTGCACTGTTCAGTCTGAACTGGGATATCCACAGAAACCAGTGCTCTGCAGGGATTCTGCATTGGGAGAGGGGTTTGCTGAGAAGCACTGGGGTGTCAGCTGACATATAAATTGCTGCCTTTGCTTCTGCCATGACCAGAAAGACTCAGATACTAAAGATAATCAGCAAGGAGCACAAGCCAGAACTGAGAAAGAACAGGCTTTAGGACTTTGCAGAAATCTTTTAAATTACCCTGACAAGTTTTGCCCATGAAATTATAAATTAGTCAGAACAATATTTAACCTGTAAGCAATTAGCCCAAAGAAGGGCTGAAGGACAGTTCTGGTGTTGCTAAGGCCCAGGGAAAAGCAAAAAAAAAAAAAAAAAAGTTAAAAGGGATGTTATATTATTTAAAGGAAATAGAGTAGCATGCGTTAATTTTTCTTTTCTACAGATTCTTATTGAAGAATGGTACAAAAATTTTGCAGGAAAGGAAGATTACTTTTATTAGGAAAAACTGTGCCTGTCAGAAAAGGTAAGCACTGAACAGATTCCATACCATAGAATGTCTTTTATCAGAGGTTTGCAAAATTAGACTAGCATCTGTCAAGAATAAATATACCTCAGTTCCTTTGCTATGAGGGAGAAAGTCTATTCAGGTCTCTCTGAGTTATATTTGAAGCTGTTGTTGTTTTCCTCTGTCCTATTCTCTGCTGGTTCTAATTCTGGCTGTTAGCATGTGCTTTAGAAGGCTCACTGCAGACTGGGATTTGGCAGATTGAGGCATCTAAAAGAGCCTCCCCAAGGCCAGACACACAAATCGTTGTTAGGCTGAAATACAAAGATCCAGGTGATCCTCAAACATGCAGCACAATTTGCAGGGTTTTTTTTTTCCCCTGTTCTTGAACTCAAAACTCCATAGCAACTACTGTTTAGTAATACGAGCCTCTTTCTCATAGCTTTCCTGCCAAGTCTGCCCACCAAGGACAGGGCACGTGTTGGAGCTGCTGTTAACTAGTATTTGGTTTGGGCCTCAAAAATGCCACTGGAAAGCAGTGATTTTCAGTCTCTCTGGAACTACACTTGACTGGAACAAATGGGCTAAAATTACTGGCCACCTCTTCAGCACTTAGAGCAGCACCTGAGCAGTCTCAGAGGAGCAGCCCTTCAGTCAAAGCCCATTTTGCCATGATGTGCTCCATAAGGCCTTGCTTGTATATTTATTTTTTGTAATGTTTGCCTTAGCTGCTGGATTTTCAGGCCCTCATGTTTATCCAGCCACTTGTCTGAGTGGAAAATTTGGGAAGTAAACAAGTTCCCTTCTAGGCACCTGCCATCCTCGTGTGTTCTGTCTCTCAGCCTAAATCAAGCTGTGACTGCTTCTGTGGAAATTGCTGTCCTGCTGTGTGCACAGGGCAGCCACAGGTATTGAACACTGACCTCTACACACTGCAGAGGCAATTTCTTACCTGTTGTATTTATCATGTAACTGGAATAATGAGATTAAGTTCAATCTTCTTCTCTACGGTCTTTCGTGTCAAATCTTTCTATAAAAGAATAATAAAATCTTGTAAAGTAGCCTTTAGAAGGAAGAAGCAGAAGCCAAAAAAATCAAATGAAGATTTGACTTAGGGCATCACAGTAAATACAGGGACTGATACGGCTACTGAGATACACAAGATTGAAACAGCAGAGAACTGTTTTAAAACTAAAGCATTCCAAAGCAGCCACAGTCAAATCAGTAGCAGCCCTCCCTCTGCATTCTTTATTCTTGTAATTGCAGTATCAGTCAGAAGACATTTTCTAAAAGGTTGTTCAAGAATGTGCCTGTTAACTGCAGTAAAATTGTAACCAGAAATGTATTTCCTTCTTGAGCAGAAAAAACACACAGGGAACAACAAAGTGAGGGCCCTCTGATATCCCAGTACATTGAGTCTGCTGGGAAAAGCAAAACCAAGTCAGTAATGACAAAAGATTTAAGTCTAAAAGCTGTATCTTGCTGAAGATTTCTAACACAATGCACTACTACCCGAACACAAAAGTGAACTGCACCTTCACATGCTGACTTGCACATGAGCTGTCTCTTGCTCATGCTGGCTTGGCTTCCAGGAAAGCACCTGACTTTCACAAGAACATGTGAATTTAAAAAAACCCACATGAACAGATATTAAGGTTTCCTCCTTTAAAGCCACACTCAAATGTTGCTGACGCAGTATCACCAGGCTTTGATGCAGCACTTTTGCAACATGTGTATAGATCCCTGCTTAATTCATACTTGTTTTCCACAGAGCTGAAGTCTGATGTTATTTAAGGAAAAAATACAAAAGCCTTTCAGTGTGTCTTTCCTAATATGATGCATATTTTGGAGGGAGAATATATATACTTTTTATTTTCCTGTACTTTCTTAATGTTTCCGAGTTTTCAAAACCTATTATTTGTCAGTTACAGTCTTAAATAATTTTCCCTATTTATTCTGTTGAAACTTTGCATTTAGGGAAAAATCCACTGGGTCCAAGGTTCTGAAAAGGCTGTATCAGTTTCAGCTCTGCAGGTAAGAGGGACAGAAATAAAGATTGCTAACATTTGGGGAGCTGTGGTTTCTGCTTCAGAGGCATATACCATGAGGTTATCTAAAAAGCTGTTATACAAAGGGAGAAAAATGCAAAAGGAGAAAACTGGCCAGAAGTATCATAGGGCATGTTTTCCTTCTTTCCCTGTAAGTGTGATAGAAGAGACATGAACTTGCATGTTTTAAAATGTTATTTTTCTGTATACCAAGGCCTAAACAGGAAAGAAAAATGCCTAATGATTAAAAACTTTCCTTAAAATTCTCACTAATACGTCCTAATAAGTAATTTATGATAGAAGAAAACATGTCTCACAGTTGTAAATAATGGTAGTCTGAAGAGCTGTGGTACCTGACTTTATTGTATGAGAAGATGCAGGAGCCCCTTTTGTCATGGGACTAAGTTAGCCCTAGCTGGTTCAGGCTGAAACTGGATCACTATTTTTCACATTAATGTCTGATTAGGAGGAAACATAAAGAGTGTGCAAGGGACTATCATCACTGAATTCAAGTCGCATGGCAGACATTCCAAAGCTTTTTACAGAAACTAATGTTGTCTTCTAAAGTATCTTCATATCCTCACATTCATGTTTTGACATCCATAATAGTGATTTTACAGAATTAAAAGGTAATTTGCTAAAATAATGGGTTTTAAACTAGTTTTTGGATTTTTTTTGTTCCCGAGGCCAGCACTCAGACCTATTGGTAGAATTGTTTATAACAGCTCTTTTTGGTGCCCCTGTCTTTATGGCAGCATTTTCAATCTCTCAGGTTTTAAGACTTTCCCCATAGCAGGCCCAACATCCAAAGTACCTCACTCCTAAATGTACAGGTCACTGTTGTGCCACATTCTGGGGGCTGCTACAACCTCCATTCCTCCCTGGCTGCAGCCTGGACCTCTTTAACCCCACAGCAGCTGATGATGGACCTGCCAGCACACCAAGGGAGAAAACACAGCCATTATCTTAAAATGGGAGAGGTAAACCTGCCAGAAAAATAATTCTGAGCTGCTTTCCTTGATGCCTAAGGAATTTCAGTATTTTTATACTTGGGGTGGTAGTGACAGATTTTGTCTGTTGTAGGATACATTTTCCCCCAAAAAGTTAAAAGTGTTGCCACTAACTGCCTTCCACTATATGGTGTTAACACAGGAGAGGAAGCAAAGGGTCCTTCTCTGTTGGAAAGGCAGAGTAGGGAGAACTCAGGTTTCACTGAGTGTTGGATTGTTCTTGTTCCAGCATTTTTGATCTGAATAGTTTTAGCAAAATATTTTCTTCAGAGCTTTTAGTGACCTGTGCCATTTACAATCTGCATGCTTTCATCCTGCAGCACCACAGAAACTGTATTCACTCTAAGGCACTCAAATTCACCACTTCAAATCAATTCTCCACTCTGCTGTGTATAGTTAAGTGATATATTGGAATTGCAGCTGGTGCATTCAAGGCCTGTTAACCTGGCTGTTGCATAAACTGATGCATCTCCTACATGATGCAGCTGTCTTGATATTTTTAAAGGTTTCATAGTGCTCTGATACACTGAGTGACCTTCACCTAAGAATCTCCATACTCTGTGAACTCCACAAAAGATTAATATTTATATTCTCTAACCAGGCATGTTAAACCACTGCTCATCTGTCTCTTCTGGGGAAGAGACTTGTTACTTACCTGTATAGAGCAGCAAGAACCACCCTGATCTCCCCTGCCATACCTTGAGCTAAGCTCTGTCACCAACTGAAGGCATTTGCTGCTGCTGCTGCTTTGGCAGCAGTAACCCTGCCTCAGTGGGGAAGATTTTCAGCAGCTGAGCTGTCAATTTGTTAACTGATCACAAGTCAGATAATGAACTCAGTTTTGCTATTAGCCTTTTAAATACACTTGCAAGGGGGGAGGGGAAGCCCCCAAACCAGGTTAAGCATTTTCTAAGGTCACAGAGAATCAGTAATAAACTTAGAGCAGAATCAGCTTTTCAAACCTTTAATCACTCCCCCTTGTTCTGCATTCCTTTGGAAAGAGAAGCTACTAAAATTTTTGGCCAGAGGACTTGAATTTTTTTGAATAATATTTAATCCACAAAGCTTCAACTTGCAGTATAAAAAAAGTAAGATGTCTGCTTAGAAGGCTGATATCCAACTGTAGTCCATTTTTCTTATTTTTCGTAGCTCTTTTTCCTGGGATTTAGACAGTTTACATGTAATCTCTCCTAATAATTCCACATGGCTTGTATCTTCTTGTTCCATTGCTGTGACATCTTCCTCATCTGATTCATCCTCTGCTTTTTCACTTTCCATTTCTACTTCATCAGCAACTTCTTCAGCACTGGAAGATGGTTGGAAACAACTGAATTAACAGGTACTCTCACATACTTCAGTACTGGGGAGAAGTATCAAGCAAACACCTAAATAAAGATTTTATCTTTTTTTTTTCATTTCAGTCTACCTTTTTCATTTCAGTCTTCCTTCAGTCTACCTACTATACTTCTCTTGCTATCTCAATTTCAAGCCATTTCTCAAATAGCTCTCCTCTAAGTAAACTTAAAATAGTTTTTTCTTTCTTGAAATATCGTAGGTAACTGCAGAGCAGGCAGGTCAGCATTAAAACAAGTGTTACAACATTGCAGTCCTACAGGATCAGGAATGTTGGCTATACTGGTAGATGAGACAGTATTCAAGAAGGCCATTCTTCTCTTTCAAATCTGAAAAGGGTCACTTGGTCTTAAAAACTGCTGCAATACCTAGAGCATTACTAGGAATGAAAAAAATTCTTGGTTGTTTTTTTTCTCTAAACATAGAGAGATGTTTAAAGTGGCTGTTCCCTTCTGAGTTCAACAGTTTTAAGCCTATGCTGAAGTAGAAAGCACAATTACAATAAATTATATGGAACTGTTATACTTTAAAATCCATTAATTAATAGTATTAATTAAAGTGTCTATTGTATAAATACTGCAGATCTATTAAGAGTGAACTGCATGGCAAAACAATACTGGTCTTCTAAAAATCATCTGTTCTAACACAAACTATTAATTACTCACAAAATGTAAATGGAGAAGCACACAGTAATATCATATTTCCAAGGAAAATAGAAGCATTTAATGTTAATAATATATCTGCTGTATAATATATACACTATACAGTGATAAATGGTGGTCATCTTTAAGGACCCAATGCTTACAATTACATGTACCTTTAAATGCACAGCCACAGTAGCCACCACTGTCAAAGTACAAGCTCTGCAAGTGCAAATATTTACACAGGTCACTGAACTCTCACATTCTTCAGGACTGAAACTAGAGGCAAGTTCCCATGTCTAAGATTTCTGCCACTGTTCTGTGGCTGTTTTGTTGCGCCATGCAGTCAGAGATCTTGCAGCAGTGGCCAGCACAATGTGGCAGAAGCCAGGGCACACTCAGGAGCTGTGCTTGCTCCCAGGTGAGCTCTGGCCCTGCGAACCCATCTGGCAAATCCACAACAACACCCAGTTGCAAGGTCAGGTTTTCATCCCTGGCCTGGCAGAGCTTCATGAAGCACTTTAAAGAATAGATGGCACAGAAATGCAATCACCGAACTGCCTTCAGTGTTAGTGAAGATATTAATCCTAATACAAGACCCCTGTCATAATCCCTGTGCCTGCATTTCTTTGATCCCAAAGAAGAATGCTACAATTTTAAGTACCTACCAAACTACTCTATTAAATTGGCACTAATGCACTGTAAGCCAAATTTAAATGTGCTTACAATATACACTTGTATTTTGTAGCTTCATTAAAAATGACAATTGAGTTCTAAACAAATTCTTAAGATCAAGCTTCTAACTTATTGGTGTATCTAGAAATTATGCAGCAAATAATAGTAATTTCAAATAAAGTTGAGACTCTAACATTTAACCAAAAATAGCACTAAAAAGCCATTAAATCCCTGGAATAAAGTTAAATTCATAGAGAACATTTGTGTGTAAAAGGCAGCATTTTGTGTATAAGTACACTATACAAAACCCAGCAAAAATAACAGCAACAAAAGAGCCAATACACTAAACAGGCAGACCATTAACCACACTGAAGTATTCTAGTAAATTACTGAATAGATAAAGGGAGTTTGAAAACTGCTTTTACACTTCACACAAAGACTCATGTAATTTAAAGTAACTTTGATAACTAAGCAAAGTTCTTGATCTTTTCTTACCTTTTGTTCTCTTTGGAGATGAGCAATGAGTTAATAAATATAGTGCAGAGGAAGGAAGCAGACGGCAAAACGTGTGCTGGAGTGTGCAAAAGCTGCAAAGATAAAACAGAAGCTTTATGAAAGGCTTTGTTTGTTGTGATTTTGCTTGCACATTTACTGTAATTATTCCTACCTCTTTGACAGCAGGTGAAGCTTGCTCCTGCTTATTATTAACAACTGGTTTTCCAAGGTCTATATCCTCCTGTGCTTGCTGATGTCTGTGCTTTCCCAACAGCACACTAAATGGTGTCACAGGAAGACTTTCTTCTACTGCCAGCTTGAAAAAATATAAGTAGAATTTTAGTGTCACAAATCTAAGTTCTATTTCCTTTTAAGTTACCAAAGTTCAGAATAAACCCAAGTGAGAAAAGCCTACACTCAAATTTAACTCAACTGACCTATGTGGGTCTTTGTATTCATTCTCTGTCATGTGTCTAGAGAAAATCCTGCACAGAAGTTTGCAAAACTCTCCAGAATATAGACCCAAGAACACTTACCTATTAACTTCCAAATACAGAAGGTGGTGCATGTGCCAGAAAACCAAAGGATGGGTTTTTCTGATACCACAGAGTCAAAAGATCATTTATGTTCCAAGATAAAGAAAGAACTTACTCAAACATTTTGCTTCATCTGTGTAAGTTGAATCTTTTAGAAAAGTATTCTTTTTTTTTTCCTTTCCCCCAGGGGAAATGGAAAGCAGCTCACCAATACGTAAGAAAATTTTTACAAACACCACTTCTTGTCAAAAAATAAGCAAATCCAGCTTATTGCCCCTTCAGCTAAATGACTCCAGGTAGGGATCTGGTGTGCATTGTCATGATAAAAGGGAATTTCAATATGGCAAAATAACCATCAGAATTTTGAACTCTTCTTCTCACTATGGAACTTGTATGAGAGGTACCTGTTTGCTTGATGGTGTGAGCCTTTCTTCCAGAGACTTTGTGCTAAGTGTCATTAGCTCCTAAAATACAGAAGGATGTAGCACAGTTATCATATGTCAAACTGCTTTCTATATTTACATAGCTTGCCTACAGAAGCTTCCAACTGGCCCAAAAGTTTTATCAGTCAGGTGGAAGAGGCAAAACCATCTCTTCCTCTTTATTTTGTAAAGAAACTGAAGAGAAGCAAGAATGAAGCTAGAGGTTCCACAGGCTTTTTTTTTGGAAAACAAACCAAAAATCCCACACTCCCATCCAGAAATTACAGGGAAACCAACTATCACCTGGAACATTTGAATAATCAGCAATAATCCATACAGCTTCTAGGTGATTGTTTAAGTTAAAGAGAATAGGCAATGTTCCCATGTTATCTCGTCTCTTGTATCAATGAAGCAGCATAAACTCTTCACAATAGAAAACTAATAAATAATTTTGATCTTAGGCTGTTTTGGCAGTTGAAAGCTTTCAACAAAGCACAGCTTACAACGACTTGAAATCAAAAAAGGAACTCCTATGCTCATAAGCACAACTCTGAATTCCTATTAATCCATTTTAAAACCCCAGTTTTTCCCCAGGAACCACCTATCAATTACTATTCCTTACTTGTGTATCCGTAAGAAAAAACAGTTGGGAATTTCTTAGCCAAAGGTATTTTTCTGAACTTATCATTTCAGGTTCATCTCTTGGAACGAAGGCAGCAAGCAGGATCTTTTCTTTACAAAGATTTCTCTGGATGTAGATTGGTCGTGGCTCACTTGGTTTAAACACAAACACTGCAAAACCAAAAATATCTTCTTTTTAAATCAGGAAATTCTTATGCTTCTGGCCATTTGTCAAAGCCCTGTATGTCACAGCCAGGAAGGCTGGGCAGGATTGCCTCCAACCACCAGTTCACAAGAATATAATTGGATAACTTTACTCAGTAATAGCAGGGACCTTTCACAGTAGTCCAGTCCAGAGAACACACTTGGAAATTAACATTTCTGTAAGAGAAGTTAATTTAATGTCAGAGCTCTAAAATGTAGCTGCACAATTCTGTATTTACAAGAGAGGGTCAAGAAGATTTGAGACCCTCACCCAGAAAGTGTGGTTAATCCTGAGATTTATCCTGTACCTGAAACTACCTGCTGGAAGAAATGGTAACACACTTTATTTGAATGCTGCTGTCAGATATGGCTCAGTTTCCACAGGTGCAAGCACACACTGACGTCCCTCTCCAGCTTTCATGGTCTGAATTCTAAGAAAATTTCTCTTCTAGAAATTGTGCTTCCCCAGTTTTAAATTCTGCCAATTATGACTCGTGAAAGAAGCTTTGTACTTACAGCTGGACTCTTTGGAGAGCCATGAGACTGTAGCAATATGTTCAGAAAGGGGATCAGGTTGCAGAATTACGACGTTGAGGTGGGCACTCCACTCCACTGAAAAGCAAACACAGCAAGAGCCAGAGGTGAAAAGGAGCCAAACGAAAGGTCAAACAAACAACACACAGGGCCTTAGCTGCTGGAAGAGGCAGCTCCACTCATTCCCTGGTGAATAAAAACACACAAACGCTACCAACTCCTACACAAGTGTAAGATACACCACCTATTACTGGGTTATCATTCACTTAACCCAAGATTTATTCTGCACACACAAAACACATGGACAGGATACTATCCTAAGGATGAAAATAATCCCATTTCCACAGGGCATTTTGTAATGTGTTAAATCTAGAATTGAACTAGAATTATTTCACGGTTTCACAGTAATTTCAGGTAATAAATTACGCTAGCACACATTCAAGCTGATCTTACATGCACAAGTGAGCAGGTTCCAGCAACACAGAAAGCCATAATCAGTGGCACCAATAAGGTACTTGGAACATGTTAGTCTCCCAAAGCAGATGTTCCTACAGAAGTAAAAAGTCAAAACAAATTAGTCACCTTCAGAGTTCATCTTTGTTTTTCTATGTAGCAATTACTCAAAACTCACAACAACCATTAAGTTATGATTTAGTGTTGGTATCTAAATCCAAAGTTTGCTTTTTGTATTCACCTCTAGTGGCATGAAACTCCACACACAAGTATCAGAAAGTCTGATAATTCGAAGTGAGTGTAAATATGTAAGGATTACAAGTTTCTACAGCATTCCAATACAAAGGTGGGATTTAAAACTTTTAAATAAATTACAAACCCATACATAATATAAGTACTGACACTGGGATTAGAAAATCATTAAATAATTAAAGAAGCCCTACTATTATTTGGGAACTAGAATGAGATAAATAGTTAAAAAAGGGTTATTATAAGCTGCTCCAGTTGAAGAAAGCATGTGATTTAATTTCTCAGTCTCTTGTTTGAGAATAACAGAACAGCCTTATGACTTTTAATGATAAAAGATTTTCAGAAAAGCTAATAAGGGAAGAATTTGTATATTAAAGCATAGCCCTTTGAAGTTATGCAGGTAATACAGTAGTTCATTATATTCAGAGAGTAATTTATTTCCTTTTAATATAAAAAATAGTAAAGGTTGTAAGAGGAGGCAGCTGGCCTGGGAAAAGCTTGCCACTGCACCAAGCTGGTGGCTTGTGTGCCTCCCACAATTTTCCTGCACACCAGTTTCAGAATAACATTTCTCAATTTCTAATCTTAGAGGACCAACATAAAACAGACTTCATCACGCAAAAGAAAAGCTTACAAACATACACACAGCACATGGAAGGGAGAAACCTCTGTATGCTGCCATGATTCTTTGTGTCAAGTGTTTAAAATATTGTGACCACACAATATTGATGTCTTTTATCATGGCAGCATTGCTGGGATAGTCTGCCAGGAAAACATGGATTTTTGAACAAAGGTTACAGAGGATCAGGATATGTATTTCATAGTACAGATAAGGTCATCAAGCCTTTATTGATGGTTTATTGATATAATTTCTATTTGCATGCATGCATACACAAAGAACTGTTTGTTTGTATTTATACTTTTCCAGGACTTTGACTCAGCCCTGGATTACTGAGGAAAAAGAGAAGGGCTATCAACACATTATTTGTGTGCTCCATGATACAGATTTAAGGAGGGGAGGTACAAGAGACATAAGTAAGCAAGAAGGAACTGCAACACTCGATCTTATTTTTAACCAACACCAAAAAGCCATTTTAGTATTTTCTATAAATTTTAGTCTTAAATTTATCACATTTAAGACTGATAAATTCAATGTTTATGTGTCTATGTTTATGAACACATACAAGGTTGTGGACTGCTATGAATCGATTCTTTCTTTTCTGAGAGTTCAAATGAGACATAGAAGAGCAGATGAAAAACGTACCTTATATTTCCAGGTGGATGGCAAAATGTACACTTAAGATCCCAAGTAAGTGAATCCCATAAAGTGACAGTTTCTTCAAAACTAACAGCAAGCAAAGAGCCATCTTCTGAGAAGCAGCAGTTTGTAGCTTGGTAGTTGTGGTAGCTGCCTACAAAATCACAGCTCCAGCTCACATTCTGGTGTGCTGCATTGAATGAACAAGCCAGTTAATTCAAGTCCATACATGAAGAAAGAAGAATTCAATTATTATTGCAAAATAGGCTCAAGAGCAAGGCAGTTTTCTTTAATAATTTTTGAAGAGTACAGAGAATCTGCCCTATTCTAATATGAGAAACAGCTGGTAGGGTTTTCACTTCTTCTCAGTTTTGCACTTGAATAGTGAACTTTGAGACTGACATGGTACAATATTCATGCCTATTATGCCAACTCCATTAACTGAGCTCTCACAGAGGCAGAGGTTAGGTAAAATGATACTCAGATTCAACATTTATTGCTCTGGAAAAATTCTTCTGTCATAACTCTAGCAAGAGCACAGGATCATTATTCAAAATCTGAACACAGGTTGCATTTGAATCCAACAAAGGTCATTAATTTGCAGAAGATTTGAGTATCACCAAGTGACCCCACCAGCATGCTTCCTTCTGTTGGTACACCTGCCACTGGATTCTGTTTGGATAACCTTTCCCACTGTTGATAGTTAGCAGAAAATAAACTGGAGTGAGGTGATGTACTTACCACATTAACATACATTTCCCAGTATAAAATAATTCCTACATGCTTTTGAAACATTTGAGTAGGATGAGGAAAAAAAGGAAAATCACCCTATGCTAAGTTACCCTTTATATAATGGCTACAAGTTGATTAAAAGGCCTGCCTGTAAAAAAAAAAAAAAAAACAAGAAAAAAACACAAAACCAACAAAAACCAAAAAGCCAGAAACTATTGAGTACTTCCAACTGCATGGCACCATCTAGGGGCCCAGCAAGAGACCTGCAACAATTAACACACACCTGAGTGAACTCCACTGAGGAGCTCTTTGCTAAAATAATGGTTGCTGCAAAGAAACTGCAGCATGTAAAGCTTTTCTACCTAAGCATTCCTACTCTGCTCCACTGGGCAAATACACCACAGCAATCACCATTAATTGGTACTCTCACATATGCCATAAAACAAAACCCCGTAGTCACTTAAAATACAAATACCCTGATGAGGCCAGTCAGCACATACAAAACTACTTTGTGGAAGGAAAAAAAAAAGAAAACCTTAAGTTTCATCACCAACTGACACTATACTCAAGATCAAAGTATCTGCTCATTAAGTTAAGATATAATTTAGCCTCAGAATAATTTATGAAAAAAAAGCAAAACCAAACACTTTTTCAGATGCCATTGGGGAGATTACTACTAATACAGTATCTAATATTACTAATAGAGTAAACAACACAAAGTTTTGTCATCCTTCTCATCAGCAGCCACAGTTGAGGGACAAAGAGCTTGGAAAGAGAAAGTCTGGCAAAGTCTGCCAAAAGGAAACCCTAGCAGCTCAAAAGTACTTTTGAACATGTTCTCACCTACCCATGAAAAGACAGACTCCTAAACTGCAAGCAGTTCAGCAAGACCACTATTACAGCTACTTAGGAATATGAAATGACAAGACATCCAAGTGGCAGGAAAGTGTCACTTAAGTATGCCTGAAGCTGTAATAACATTTAAGTAAAAGAATATTAACATGTTGGAAATCTTTTGTTTCACATCCAGAGGCATATAGAGCAACCAAAAAACATACACAGATGTTCTGTTTGAAAGAAGTCAACATTAGTATGTCTTTCAAGAGGTTTAGTTATTAAAAGTATCTCAGAAATACCTAAATACCCATTCTATGATGTTCAAGTACATAATGGAAATGAAGGATGTTCAAAAAACGAACTCTGAAGTGGTGGATCTGTTGAATTGCAAAAGTGCTATTATTTTACAGTAAGTCAGCTCAAACACAGTAACACATTGCTGTATCCTGCGCCTTTGAGCAGGAGTCTCAAATGAAAAGCCAGCCCAGAGGACTGACAAAAATCCATTTTCTCAGCATGGAAAAATCATTACCACAAACAGTTCTTTAACCAACAAACATGGGCTGCCATTCCTTTCTGCAGCAGCTTGCCAAGGTGTTTGCCTTTATCAGGAACCTCAATACCAAACTAATACTGTGGGACTATGCCAGAACTCCATCACAGGATGCTCAGGAGAACACACTACTTCATGCAGCAGCCACAGCAGATCAATGCACGGGACTAAGCAAATGAAAGTAGGGTCTTAATTTCTACAGCATGACTTCAAATGTCATTGTAGGTCCTTTCCAACTCAGCTTATTCTTATGGTTCTATGTTACAAGGTGAAGTAAGAGTAAGTTATATTTTAGCCACGCTTACCTTCTGGATCAGAGTCTTCTACCATCACCCAGACTTTAAACACACAGTCTCTGCCAGTTGTTACCAGTATGAGAGAGTCATCTCCCAGCTCATCCATGTCACGAAAGCACATGTCTGTGATGTGGTTGTCATGGGGTGTGTTTATTCTGGTGTTCAGTGCAAAGCTATAGGAAAAGAAAGCAGAAGCTTGCCATTCTGTTTAATATGGAATACGGAGAAGACGTCAGTTCAAGATGATTCTGGAATGGGCAGGGAGAACATCAATCAAAGGAATTTCTTAAAAGACAGCTAAATGGTATTGCATTAACAGATCAGATTTCTCTAATGGCTTCCATACAGTAGCCCAGCACCAAGAATTATCACTAGGCAAGTATCTCTCAAATACTCAGCCTGAACCCTGGGCAGTCTTTCCAGTACTAAGAAAATCAGTCATGTGGTTGGTCTGTGTAGTAGCTTTCTTTTGCTTTGTTTCTTTAAGAAAATAATAATTTGTAGTCAAAATGTAATTTTTCAGTAGGAAAATTAGGGAAAGGCTATTAACCAGATGCATATGTTAGCTAAAGACCAACAATAAAATTGTAATTTTCTGTACCTTCTGGAGAAGAACTAATCAATTAATGATGGATTACAGAGAGGTGGGAAAACCGTATGAGCTACAGAACCATTCTGTCAGGTCCACGATTTTTAATACCAAGAAAATATGTGAATTTAAGTCCTGTGGCTACAATAGTCTCTGATTACTGTAAGTAAAATAGATCCAGAACAATTATTTCCTGTGTGTATTCAGTGCAACTCTGTGCTGTGCCGCAGATGTTGCAGTGTGCATGGTAACTCCCCAGGTCTGGAAAAACTCTGCAAGGCGACATCTGTGCAGGGATTTGTGTGACTGACAGCTGGAAGGCCAGCTGTTCTCATTACCTTTGTGTCTCTTCACTGTAGAACCACAGCTTCAGCTGTAGCTCGGGGTCAGTCACTTCTTCACTCTCCTCCACCGTGGCCAGCCAGGTGCCCCGAGCGCTGAACGCGACCTTCACCAGGTCCGACTGCTTCAGACCCGCCTGGTGGATGTACTGGCGCTGCACAATGTCCAGCTGCAAAGCAAGGCCACAGGTGTGGTTAGAATTCAGGTAGAGCTCTAAGAGATACCACTCATGAAACCACGGAGAAAGGGTGTTCTCTCCAGTGAGACCTGACTGGGTTGTGGCAGGAAGAAGTATGTCAACATGTGGAGAAAGCAGAATTACAACAATGCATTCCACAATGATGAGAAGTGTTGGAAAGAATGAAAAATAATCTGAAAGTGTTTTACCTACAAATTTTTGACATTTAAGAGGATAGCACACTGTTTCAAAGTACTATTTGCAGTACCAATATTTAGATTTGCTTAGCAAGTGAAGTCAGAGATAAGGCCAAGAACATCTCAGCCTGGAATCCAGCTTTGTGGGATAGCTGCATGTTTTTTTCCCATTTGCCATATTAAGTTACTTGACGGAGTAAGTTAAAGCTTTTGTATAAGCCAATCCAACTTACACTGAACAACTGTTGGTCACTCTGGAGGGAATAGAACTGCAAGTGGCCTGGCTCTCCATTCAGGACCAAAGCTTTGGTTCTAGGATCAACCACTAGGCCAGTCTTGACATCTCTACCTGAAAACAAAATTCAGGTGACAAATGACCAAAGCTGTCAAGTGACACATTCCACCCTCTTAAGTGGAAGACAAGTTTTACTGCACTTACTTTTGATTAGCCCTTGAATACTTCTGGAAAACCTTAAGTTGCTGTTAATTATTGTAATTCCTGAAAGAGAAAGCAGACCAAGTCTTGCAAAAGGCACACATGTCATGATGGGAAAGAACTGTAACTGTACTGTAAATCTATCTTTTCCCAGTTTATGACACCAAGGTGGAAAGCCAAGTTACAGAAGTCACAAAGCAAATTCACAGAACTGATCAAAGAGCAAAAGAATCTGTTTTTTCAGGTTACTAATGAAATTTTATGCAGCTCTTAGTTAATTAATCCAAAATCAACAAAATAAAGCTCATACAGATCTACATTTCCATTGAAGTGATACTAGGATGTGTTTTGGCTTACTGTTATCTCTGTGCAGGGTGCAGCAGAGAACACCATCAGAGGACATGGAGATGTACTCAATAGGAGACCCCAGGCGAGGTAGGAAATCCTTCTGGCATGAAGATTCATTGTGCCACTGGACTAGAACAGATTCAACTCCACCACTCAGCAACCTGGTTCCTTTTCCAGCAACAAAATACAGTTAAAAGATTTTGTTTAAAAAGAAATAAAATCAGCAGCCTGTGTCTTTACAATGACAGACAGACATGAGTTTCTCAAAACTTTTTAAACTGTCACAAGTAAACAATCATAGCAAACCTGGGCAATACACACAGACATGCTTTTCTTTATATCCTGTTAAATTGCTAGAGAAACTTTGATTAAGTAACAGGAACTTGTGTCTACAGTGAAATTTAAGCAATGCTTTGGGAGTAGTAGATCCCACCACTTTCTGAATCAGCTGGGTATTTGTGTTAGGATATGGCTGAATTGTTCTCCTGTGAAAAGTACTTTGCAGTAAGAAATACCTTAAGAAGAATAGTTCAGATCACACAATTCAGATAAAAGTGTATTATTTATGACAGCAAGTTTGAGCTCAGACAAGACTGGCTTGTTTTATTTGGATGCAAGTAAAACTGGCAAGAACTCATCAATACTATTAATCAAACAGAAAGGGAGGTGAGGGAGAAGAGGTGAGTGAAGGGGTTAGACTTTTCTTTCTATGACAAAAGGCAGATATCTAACATTATAAATGCCAATCAAAATGCATATAAAAAATAACTCCTTTAATTTTTATTTCAGATCCTTCCTGGATACTCTTAAAATTCTAGAAATTAACTTGTTAGTAAGTGGACAAACTTGGAGCTTCTACAGATTCTTCCCTGTCTGCTGCAACACTTCAAATTTGAGAAGGCTTTGTTTGTTTGATGGAGATTTTTGGGGTTTTTTGGTAGGTTTTGTTTTTCATTGCTTTGTTTTGGTTTTTATTTTTCTTTTACTCACCCTCCACAGAATAAGCCAGATCCATGACAATATCATGATGCCAGTGCAGTGCAGAATATGTGTACTCTTTCCTGTGCTGGAAATTCCTCCTGTGTGGAGAGAAACAAAACAATTATTTACTCACAACATCAACAACAGAGTAAACAAAAGGAAATACTGAATTGAATCAGTTATATCATCCTGCCCTCTAACTTCTAGACTAGTTTATCCTATGCTCAAGTGATGCAGAAGGAGGGAAGGAACCACACTACAGGTTTTCAGAACCCTCCTGGTCCACCTCACATCTCAGAGGTACTGAGCAACTCAGCCCTGGAAGCAACTTAACCATGAAATGTTTTTAATCATGTATTCCACTGATGTACTCTCCTTAGGACTCTACTTGCCCATAAAGAGTTATTTCAGCTGTTCTTACATTACCTTTTATACCCAAGTTTAGATTTAAGAGAGCATAACTTAGGCATTTTTTCCACGTGACATATACACTGTCAGCACTGTAGGTTCATTGCTCATTCTGACTTCTGAAAATGGCAATGCTAAGGACAAATTAGACTGCTTTGCTCAGGTTTGACTTAATTCCTACAGTAAGAGGACTTAATGGGATACACAGTTAACCAAAATGCACATACCAGAGGCGAATCTTCCCATCAGCATGGCCAGTTGCTATGCAATCCTCTGTAGGATGGCACACAACACAACTGAAACGATTGTCTCCTTTTGTCTTCACTGTACTTAAAGAAAACCTTCAAAAGTTAAGAAAGGAAATTTAATTGTAAGAGTTAGGTTGGTTTTTCTAAAACAAATCTTCAAAAGGATCAGCTAGTGCACATAAAAAATAATTCTAAGCAGAAAAATTAAACATATTCAAGTTGTTATGGTTACATGCACTCTCAAAAAATAGCGACAGACTTATTTTCCTCTTGATTTCCTTAATTCTTCACCTTCAATCAAGGTAAAAGAGTTTTTGCTTCTGTCTTTCTCTACCTCTCCTTTTCTCCTGCTTCCCTCCTGCTGCCTGGGCCCTGCCCAAACCATGTCACTTGTTTCAGTCAGCATCAACCTAAGTATTTAACTGAAAAAAAATACATTCATCAGCTGCAAAGGTAAGGTACCACTGCCATTGATCTGCTCACTGATCATTTCTACAGGAAGTTTTTTATACAGTGTCTACATCCCCTCCAGCAGAAAATCAAATATGATATTGTGTGTACACACATCATGAGTTAAAAAACATTTAGGATATATCAGACTGAATCAATACCTGACATTTTCATTCTTACCTGTTCAACAGTTTCTTTTCAAAAAAATAAACTTGGAGATCCACATTCTTCACTGATACCACATATGCACCCTGTTAAAGTAAAGCCATTTAGGACATACAGATTATGTTTTCACATAAGAAAAAAATAAAGCACATTTCACTACAAAATCCTTTACTCTGGAGGCAACATATAAGCTGATGTTGAGTAAATAAATATCAAAGTTTCTTTTTTGTTTTTGTAATATTAAAGAAAGCATAGCTCTTACACGGATTCCTTTACTTTCAGTTTTGTTTTAGTACTGCTGTGCTTTGTATAAAGGTATAAACAGCACAGCATTTGAGAGGAAAAAAAAAACCCCAACCAACCAACACCCAGAGAAGAAAAAAACCCAAATGTGAACATACTTCTCTTCCAAATGCAATTTGCTTCGTTGATGCACCCACCCCATCCAGAACCACTGAGAGCTCCTTGCCTTCCAGATCTTGGCCTGTTCCTTTTGTCAGCTTAACTGAGACCAGCTGGAATGTATCTGACCAAAGAAAAAATCTGTATGAAACCAAACAGTAGTACTGAAGAACAAGGACCTGACAATGCCTAGCAGTGCAATTGTAAGCAGAAGAATCCAAGAGAAGCTGCATAGTGTTTGTTCTTGCTCTGAAGTAGTAATATATTACACAGTAAGGCTAAGCTGTATTTACTGCAGACATAATCCCATACAAATATACCTAGATGTGCTGTGAATAGGCCAAGTCTGTTTATGGTAATACTGCCTAAGGTGGGAGAATAATCTTCAGCACTCATACCCAACTTCAGTAGTATAACCTGAACCTTGGTAAGCACTGCTCAGAGATGAACTGCATCTACAAAACCATATCCATGCAGTACATGCCTGAAAAGCAAAGACAAGCACTCCTCTAGACAAATATTGGAATGGTAGATGTCAGAGAATGAAAAAGGAAGTGCAGGACTAGACATCTGCCATAGGATTTAAAAAACATTTTGCAATTAACATATTAAAGCCCATTCTTGCAGCTCACTGCTGGGACAGTAGCACAGACACAGAATGATTGAGATTACATGGGTGATGCTATTTGTACTGTACCTCGTTCACCCTTCTTTGGAATGACAACAAACACAGAGTCCTCAGCACTAGCAAGTGTGTACAGTGCCAGAAGTTTGTGTCCTACAGTGAAAGTCTGAAAAAAAAAAAGAGAAGGGAATCAACAATCACTACATTTGTGCATATGTCCTTAAACTATGGAAATAATGTTTTAAAGAAAAGTTCATCTATTAATTAAAATTCTTGATTCTAAGACAAATTCATCTTTATTCTATCAAAGACTGATACAAATGTTAAAGCAATGCTAATAAAATATGAGACATCAGATTTACAGAAAAGCCTCAGGATTCCTTATCTCTAATACAAAGCAGAAGTCACACCCAGACTGCTGGGGCGGTGCTGCAGGTGGGTATTTAGCAGAAAATGTGAGCAAGAGTAAGCAGCTCATATTATCAAGCCATTGGATCAATTCCTGTTGGTGTATCCCAAACTGCAGCACACTTTCCAGAGCTACCCTGGACTCAAAACTGCAGCAGGTAGCAAAGTCAGGATGTCAGTACATCTTCCACCTTCTTCCCTGAAAGGATCTGCATCATTATCATCATCATCACCACACATTCTATTACTGCCATAATTAAATGGGTTTTAGGTTGTGTTAATAATAGAACAATCCATCTCAGGCAATTGGTGCCCATTTTTGACATGCTCTTAACAGGAATAACTCAACATACTTTAATGGGAATGCCATCCATGAAGTCCCACAGCTTAATGGTGCCATCGAGAGAGGAAGAATAGAGCTGAAGATAAAAAAAAACCAAAAACAACTACCTAAGTAATAGCAAAATATCAAATATATTGATATATATAGCAATATATCAAACCACATTCTACATAAAATCACAACCACAATTCTAGATAACTGAATAATAAAAAATTACAGGAGAGACCAGCTCTGTGCTGCTTTCAAATAAAGTGAAAACACAACACTATTAGTGTAGTTTGAAATGTACTTTGTGACAAAGAGTGAATGCACAGATAACCACCATGTGAACACGTAAATTTGCAAAGCTAATATGTAGATCAGTCCTTCGATAAATAAGTCTTGTTTATGTCGAGACACCAAAAAAGTCCAAGCAAACTAGAAGGGGGGAAGGCAGGCTAGGGGCAGAGGAAGCTACTGGGCAAGTTAAAGGGATTTAGTCACATCTGCATCACTAGCAGCAGATACAGAAGGGTGAACAGCAAGAACAGTATTTCTGATCGTCTCACATGGTTCTTTTACCCTTTCAATCAAAGAACCGGAAATTTTGCTGTATTTCAGTTTTGTTGTGATTCCATCCAACTAGTGTAATCCACGTGACATTTCACGTTCGCGTTTGTAGGAAACTGACATAACTCTACCCTTCTTGTCACATTTCAGCTAAACATCAGCTCGACGATGCCCCAGTCGCGCCCAGCCCCTTCCCAAACTGCAGCCAGCTCCGGGACAGCCCCCGCGGCGGCACATCAGGGTCAGGGACACCCCCAGCCAGACCTGCCCCCGCAAACCTGCATGTGGTTGTGCGGGTTCAGCTGGATGCCGGTCACCAGGTCGGCGTGGCCGCACAGGAGCCGCAGGGTCTCCTCGGTGTTCACGCTGAGCACCTTCACGAAGTCCCCCGAGGCGCACAGCAAGTACCTGCAAGGGGAAAACACTGTTACCCCGGCCCTAAGGGCCCGGGCGCACCGCGGCAGCCACAGGCCGCGGGGACACCGGCGGGCAGAGCCCCGCTGGGAGCTCAGGAGCCCCCCCTGAGCGCGGCAGCCCCAAGCCCCCGTCCCACTTGCTTGGAGTCGGCGGAGAACACGGGCCGGGCGCCGCGCACGCCGCTGCCCCCGCAGCGCACCACGCGGAGCGCGCCCGGCGCCACCATCTTGTCCCGCCGCCGCCCGCGCGCCGCCCCGCCCCGGCGCTGATTGGCCCCGCCCCGCCCCGGCGCTGATTGGCCCCGCCCCGCCCCGGCGCTGATTGGCCCCGCCCCGCCCCGGCGCTGATTGGCCCCGCCGCCGCCGCGCGCTGCGGGCGGGCTGCACGCGCGCCCCCTCACGGAGACACAGCGGCAGCGCAGGAGGGGAGCGGCCCCAAAGCCGGCTCAGCTCAGCTCAGCTCAGCTCAGCTCAGCTCATCTCATCCATCACCAGCGCCGCGTCCAGCCTCTCCCTGAACACCTCCGGGAGCTGCCGCCTCCCCGAGCAGCTCCTTGCAACCACATTCTCTGAATTCTTCTTAATGTCCAAACCGAGCAGCTCCTTGCAACCACATTCTCTGAATTCTTCTTAATGTCCAACCCGAGCAGCTCCCTGCAACCACATTCTCTGAATTCTTCTTAATGTCCAAGCCGAGCCTCCACTGTCCTCCCGTCGGTTTCCTGGGAGCATAGCCCGCCCCTCACCTGGCCGCAGCCGCCCATCAGGTGGTTTGTACAGGGCGCTCCGCCCTTCATCAGCGCCCCTGCGAGCATCCCTCAGAGCGCTGGGGAGCTGCGGAGCCTGCGGGCATGCTGCCCGTGCCCACCACCAGGCTTTCCGTCCGAAACCTCCCCCGGCTGCTCTCCGCGGCCATTCCCAGGCTGGAAGGCGGGGGAGCGCTGGGCAGGGCTGCCCCTGAGGGGCTGCGCTGACCCCGAGGGGCTGCGCCGCTGTCACCCCCATCCCCCCGAGCAGCCTCCTGGCTGCCTCCGGAATTGCGCCCGAGGAGAAAAATGCGTTGACTCCCTTGTTTAAGTTGCCAGGAAGGCTCAACAGAGGAAACTGATGGGTAAGCTTTGCTAAATCCCCGCTTGTTCGCCGACTTGGATGAGCTGTGGGTTTGCCGAGCTGCTGAGCACACCGCGTTCTCGTATCTGAAGGAAAACCGCTGTCAGAAACAATGGGAATGGCTGGAGTACACGGTGATTTATGGTGTCTGCGCCCTTTACTGCTGCTCCGGAGTAGCAATTGCAGTTCTTGCGCAGCTGTGTAGTTTTGGCGGCTGTTTACGCGATTGAAGGCATCTCTAGTATGCTTGTAATTGGTTTTTAAACAGTCGCCCTTCACAGACAGTAACAGGGAGAGGTGTGTTATGAGCGGGTAGTTGTGATCATCCCGCTGTAATCTCCGTCCTTTTCTTCCCTGCTGACTGAATCCTAGTTCGGAGGTTAACTCAGGGTTAACTCATAGGGAACTAGGCGTGGGTGTGAGAGCCCAGTGCACCCCAAAAACCTGGCTGCCGGTCTCAGATGCTTTGGCAATTAAATTGGCAATCTACTCTCCGGAGCTGAGAGTAGAATTTACAAGTGCTGCCTAAATTGCAGTTGGGTGCAACAGCTGTGTTGTGCTGTCATTCTGGAGAATGTTTTAGAACCCAAAGGCAGATGCAACCTAGTGCTCCTCCTGTATGGGACAGTACATCGTGTCCAGGTCCCGAGCCACAAGCACTGAGTAGAGCCAGAGTTCTGTCAAAGGGGGGAAAAAAACAAGGTCTCCAGGAAAAGCCAGTCCCTTTAACCCACATTATTATGTGAATGGGACTCTTTTGTCAGGTCTACACTAAATGTAAGTCAAGTCTTGTTAAAACACAGGAACTTGGTATACTCATCCTTCTCCTTGATAAGGGAGAAAGGTAAATACCTTGTACATCTTAATGCATGTGTTTTTGTGATGCACATTTATTTTTATCATTTTAGGAAATCTGCCATAAGCTTTGAAGCTGATAAACCAAGTAGAGATCAAGACTAACTCCAAACATATATCCTAGGGAGCAGGATATATGCAGGAGCTCAGAGTGATAAAACAAACCATATAGTGCCAGCACCAGTGCAGAGCATTGTTTCCCTACAGCACAGCCACTGCTTTCAGCACTGGCTTTCTCTGCTTCCACCAGCACAATTAATTTGATTTTCCTTCCTATGTTTTGGGGATAAGAAAGGCTGCTTGTTTAATAATGCCTATGTTTAGGAGGTGATGTGATTGACTCAAATAATTGATAACTAATTTGCCTAAGTAAACGTCACACAAAGACAATGTATTCATATGTTGACTTCAGTTCGGGGGATATATTTGTTTTAAGGGACATGACACTGTTTTATTTGTGGTACACAAAAATTAACACCTCATTTGTTGAAAGAAAAGGTAACGGGACAGAGATGAGAGCGGGGTATGCGGCAGGAACGCGCGTGGTGTGGGAAGCTCCTGCAGCGGGGCACATCAATGGTGTTCAAGTCGGCAAAGCAGCTCTGCGGGCAGGGGAGGCTTGGCTTATGGGGAGGTGGAACTTACAGCAACTCAGTATAGCAACGAGTCAAAGCCGCCGTCGGCACTAGAGGGTGCTGGAAGAACGACTGCTGCATGAACAACTCCGCGTTCGAAGTGCAGAACCCCCGAAAGGCGGGTTCGCCAAAGGCGTGGTGCCCCTCGGAGCTCCCTGTTCTGACCCGGCCTTGCCATAAACAGCACGCTGGTGCTCTCCTATTGGATCCTGCTGTCAGAGGGAGGGCCGGCACCTTGGAGGCACTCCCTTGTGCGACACTTTCCTTAGCAGTGCTCAGCAGGTGATGGCAAAACAAATGTACCCACTAAATAGAGGGACTAAGCATATGGTGAGAATGAGTAAAGGCAAACTTGAGAAACGGAAATTTGAATCTTGATAGTGATTCTGAAGTTGGTCTTTAAAATAATTTAATGTCTGTATGCTTTGGTGTTTGATAAATTGTGGAAGAGTAAGTAGTATGGTTTCACTTGAATTTAAATAGTTAATTTTGAAAGTACCCGTTTCTTTTGAAGATTGTAAGACTGTTTAATACTACAGAGTTCTTGATTATAATGTCATCCCATACTAGTTTGATTTTACAAGTTCTTTAAGTACTTTGGAAATATTGGCCAATTATTACTGAAGTACATTTAGTTTGATGATAGACCTGTTTGGAATTTTTGTTACCAACATTTTAAGGTAAGGAGATATCAGTTACCTATAAGGAGGCAATGACACAGTGAGAAGCCTTGCAAGTAAATAATATGGATATTTCATATAAGAATGTGACAACATCAATGCCACTCAAATTTCTTCCCATTTCATGCATTCCTCTTTTTTTTTAATGGTAAAAAGGGAATAGGATTTCTTTTCTGACCACTTCTAGTAGTTAGAATAGAAAAAAACTGTAGCATATGACAGCAGAAACCCACACTGAGGTGGTGTGAATGTACTTGACCTTTTCCTCATTCATTGGATTGTGTCTTTCCCTTTGGAAAGGGCATTTTGTGGAGGTGTGGTACCAACTGACCTCCACACTTGCACAACTGTACTTTTGTGTCCAGGCTGTGAATAGTCTTAGAGCCCTGCTATGGGAACTCTATATGTGCTGTCCCAGATGGTGGTTTGTACCAGCTGTGCATCATCTGCATTTTCTGCATCTGTGCCTTAAACCAAGGCAGTCACTGAAGAGTCAGGGTTTTGACTAGAGAAACAAGTGCCTGCTAGATAAAGTGCCAAGGGTCTTCTAGATTACCCCAACAGACAAAGTGGAGATAGTGTTGATCCACATGCATTTTACAGCACCTTTTCCTCATTGAAAAGCAGAGGTGTCTTGTATACATCTGTCATGGCAATGCCAGTCAAATCCCATCATTAACTGCTTATTAATACCAGCCAGGTGTAGAGATGTGATGCTGATTTTGTATTCTGGTGTATCTCCTCTATTCTGGTAAAGAAAAGAAGCTCTGAAATAAATGATAAAAAGTATTTCCTAATTAGCTGAGACACTTAAAGACTTTAAGTTACTTTATCAATAAGGCATTGGCTACTGCTGGACACCATTTCCTTTCCACAAAAATGCAAACGGAGCAACTCATTACAGCTGAAACAGATGCTGAGTATTCAAAAGACAACCTGAGAAGCAAACAGAGCCTGCACCTCTAACTTCTGAACTGAAACTGTTCAGTGGAACAACTCTGCTACAAAAAGACAGATATGCTCAATCTTATTGTATGTGGAGGTCTTCATTCATGTGTTTGTTCTTTAAGCAGTGGCTGTTAGTAAGCAAAAACAGAGTTTAAGGGGAGCAGAGCTAAAATGGGTCTCAATCTTATTTACATCAAGCAGCTGCTGAATCTTTAGTGTTCACTGTCCCATGTTTTTAAAGATTTTAAAGATTTTTTTTTTCTTCCCTTACCAGTAGCAGGGGAGACAAAGCTTTGCTCAGCTAGGGAACAAAGCTGCTAGGCAAGTGCTGCAATAGCTACAAAAAGATTCTGGTTTAAAAGGAGAGACTCTCAGTCTTTTTAAAGCTTTATGCCTGTTGTCTAACAAATGTTCACAGCCTCTCCTGTGATACAAACCAGCTGTAACCATGCATTACTGTGTGTAAACAGTGTTCTCTTGCTGTAAGTGTTTCCAACAACAAAGCAGGACATACAAGCTTTACTGTTCTCTTCTCAACTTGTGTTAATTCCCTACTGCTGATAATCAGCCTACTTTTAAAAATCCTGTCCCATTCTTGAAGCCAGCAAGAGCAGGGGCCAGCACTGGATTGCATGCCAGCCAGGATTGCATTCCCAGTGACAGGCTGAAAGCTGGCCTAAGAGACTGGGGTCTTGGTGCAGCTTTTAGTGTCTTTGGGAAAAGTCTCATTGCAGAATCTTTGAACCCATGGAAACAATGTGCTTTTAATGCATTAGTTCATCAGGATAACCACGGTCCTACTTTTCAAGAAGGAATTCATCAAGCAAGCATAGACTCTTCTTCTTGTGTTTCATTAATTAACTCTAAAACATTCCTTACTGGAGGTGGTTATCTTTAATGGTAGTTATCGTCTTCTCTCAGAGAGCTCTGAGAGGAGCCTCAAGGGTTCATAGATCAGAGTCTGTGACACTTCAGAACTGGTAGGTGTCCTAAGTAAGGTAATATAATAGGTCAAGTAAATATCTACTTTCCCTTTTCTGATACTGCAGCTAGCAGCGTTACTTGTTTTTTTTTTTTTCTTCTCATATATCTATGTCTTACAAGAAATGTGCCCTCTATTTTTCCCCTGCATTTTGCACTGATGCCTTGGCTTTTTTTGGCATCTGTCTGCCACAAAGGGGCTGATTCTAAGGGGTAGGTGCCCTTTACTATTCACGTGTCTCCTCTGAGATAAACAATGCCAACAGAACTCTAGTTTATAAGTGTGTTCAAACTGAGGTAAAATTCATTTCCCAAATTATTTCCAAGCACCAAGTCCAGATGCTTACTGTTGAGGTTTGGATTTTTCTCTTGCAGCAGCTGCAGAGTGGATTTTTTTTGAACAGTTGTATTGAGTTTCATAGCAGGGAAAACTGTTTTGTTGCCAAATGGTCGTTACCATGATTTCTACTGAAAGAAGGATTTTGGAGGGGAGAGTGAGTCCAAATGTGCTGTTTGTTTCAGAGTTGTGTGGTACCTTTTAATGCACAATGTTTTTAGTAGTCTGGATAAATGCTGCTGCTTTAACTGACAGGAAAAAACAAGATAAACCATGATGGATTCTGAACTGGGGTTTGTAACTGTTAGAAACAGCAGTCAGAAAGCATTGACTAGCTTTGTATTGTAAGGCCTATTGAACTGACAAGCATAAATTAATGGGAGACATCTCTTAGCTCACATGCAAGTAACTGGTTGTGTGAAGTGTAGTTTAGGCATTAGACCCTCCAAAGTCTGTCTTCCCTTACCCACACATGGCTGCTTACTTCTCGTGCTGCATGCCTGCTCTTAACATTCTTAATCCACAGGCACCAATTCTACTAAAGGGTATTCTAAAATGGTATGCACATGTCTTATATCCTTTACATGCTTTTTCCCAATGTTTGCTGGAACTTGGTAGCTGGTGGAGCAAGGATTGCCTTTGGGTTTGGGCTCATGTTGCCTTTAGCAATTGTTGACATAATTTATGTTGCTAATGTTCTGTAGCTTTAATTAGGGTGTTTTTTTTCTGAAGGCTGCATGTTCCACTGGCACAGTGTGCTCCAGATCCACATGGTGCACTTGGAGGGCAGAGTCAGAGCTCATAGTATTGAACTGCAGCTGGTTTTGTGGTTTAGAAGGAAGGTATTGCTCCAGTGAACTGATAAGGATGGCACCATGTTTCTGAAGGCAGCAGTAGCAAAGTCTGCTGTCTTCAGATGATGTCAAGGCTTATCGAAGGATCCCAGCATGAGCAGTTCCATGCATCTCTTGTTTCATGTTATCCCTGAAATGCATGCTTGTAGCAAGAACCTGAGGTTGCTACAAACCATGCTGTTGGTTCATCTAGGGCAAACATTGTTAAACCCTCCTACTTTTAGAAGTCACAGAAGTGGTGGAGTTTACCAGGCGTTACATACAGTTTGTAATTAGTTAAATTGAGGTGAGAGAAAATACTCTATGCAATGGAAGCATTTATATGGATTACTTTAGTATTGTTCATGAACACTAAATCAGTCTCCTGTTCCAAATTATACTTAAGTATAGTTTTGCTCTCTTTCTGTTGGACTAATAAGTCTTTTTATGAATAAGCACCTTAGGTTGTATTGTTTTAGGGCACATTTGTAAGTTTATGCCAATTTAAATTCTTTGTATATTGTGGTAAAAGTGACCTTAATCTGATTAACCTAGGTGTCCACACTTGTTATTTCTGTGAGAGAGAATCTTTCTGAGATACTTGTTCTTCTAAATACTTACCCATAGTTATTTTGGTTGCAATCACTTGCTTATTTGTCTTGATTCAATTTCTTTTTTCTTTTCATGTAAATGTCTTCTAGCTTGACTTTGTATTTAATTTGTGGCTTGCTCTGGGTAAGTTAATACATCCTCAGGCTATTACAGTTTCCGTGGCAGATTTTAGTTTGGCCTTATTACTTCAAGTTCTATTCTACCCTCTTTGAAGGTAATTAATATAAATTCTTGTGGTATGTTCTGTGTAGTTTCACTTCTAGATACACAATTGCCTTTCATTGTCTTCAGTGCTATTCTGCTTGTATACTGCAGTAAAACTGAAATGTGTTTTAGGGTTTTGTTTTGTGAAGATGAGTGTGTTGGGCTACTGCTATACTTTCCCTGCTTAACATACAATTCTTTTTCATTTTCAAATTGCTTTCTTCCAAATTTCAAATCTTTCACTGATTTCTTGATTACTATCAGAGGTAAATAAACTGCCACACCCTAGAAATTTCTTCTGTCTCTGAAGAAAAATGCCCCCAGCACAGCCCACAGGTTGGTGTATGGTATGTCCTGCTGTTTTGCTGCAGGTGTCTAGGGAGCTAATGCCCTTTAACTTCAGCAAGGTCCTGCCATGTGCCCACTTCTATCAGTCAGACTGACATACCACACAGGTATTTCCCATCTCAGGGATGAATAAACAGGATAATATTTGACATTTGTGGATAAATATTTGGCCTCCACTCTTCCCTGAAACTTGCAGGTGTCATAATTTAGGAGAACTCATGGTTACTGGCTGTGAAAGGCTGGACAGAGCTCCTGCCAGAGCCATGAAAATCTTCTCTTTGTCAGCCAGCAGACTGGCTGTTGAGCAATTTGAGATCCTCCCTTCCCACAGAGACTGAGTATTTTGTTACTGCAGTGCTTCCAGGCACTCCTGCATGGAGGAGAGAAAGCTGTTGGAAATATTTGGTCTCTTACATGATGGTATAGGAAGAACTGCAGAATTTGGCTGGCAAGGCAGAGCTTGATGAGCAGTGAGTCTCTCTATAAAACAGATTGTTTGTTAGCCAGTTGATGATGACTTCTGTGGAGTCTGTGCTGCTCTGTAATTATCAGGGTTGAGAAGCAGGACCAAAGGTTATGGTTTGCAGGTTAAATAATCCTGTATAAAGGATGTGCAGCCTTTGGAATACCAAAATAACCTAGGCTGTCAAAGTAAAATAGCAAAGGTACCAGCAACTGACTTATTTTGTCTGAATTTTCTTCCACTGTTGAGCAATAATGTCTGTAGAAAAAAAAAAAATTCTAAGAGCCCCACAAGAGAGTAGCTGCCAAGCACAACAAAGGTTTCCTGTGCAATTCTAGAGAGCCAGGCTTCAGTCAGCCTTATGGCAATTGCTGGAATTTGCTTACCCCTGCATTTTGTTTGACTGGGTGTCCTTCAGGCCCACAGGGGTAACCAGTTTTAACTTTGTGAATTATGAATTTTCAATCTAGATGGAAAAAAATGCAAATAGTGTTAGAGAAAACCATATTAAATGGTTTTAGTGAAATGTTGTGTGCTTTACTTTTACTTTTATGCTGCCATTTATTACTAAGAGCCCAAACACAAGAACTCTCATACTGTTGTATTTATAAACTATTTCCATGGGCAAGTGCTGCAGGTTCTTCCTGTTTTTTGTCACTTGAAGCCAACTGAATGTTAACTGATGCAAGGTGATTTCTGGGTATCTGTCTTTCATGATGTTGTAACAAGAAGTGTTTTGTTCCCCACTAGCAGACCTTCCTAGCTGGCTCTGGTGGGCAGGTATTTGGGACCAGCTGCTTTGTTGTGTCATTTTCCTTCTTGTTCTCTTCCTCAGGTACACGTGTTGGTGTAGTAAGAAAGATTTCTCAGCTGCTTATCCCCTGTGTTGTGGGTGTAAGTCTCTTCTGGGTTTGTGCAGGAGTTGTGGTTGAGATACCGATGTGTGGAAAAAACTGACGTGCAAGACAAAATAGAATGGAATAAATATGGAAGTTGTGTGACAAATTCTTCTGTTTGATATGGACTCATCAACAAAAATATTTTTCTCTGCAACATACTAACTGCACTTCAATTGTAAGCTATTTGCTGCCCAGGCTAAACTTCCCAGGCTATTTGCTGCTGGGGAAGTCCAAGGGAAATAAATGTTTTATGCTTACTTTGTCACACTTTAGATTGAACAGCCTTTCAGTGTAGAACCTTCTTTGACCCAGGATGCCCTGATGTCAAAAACATGGTCCCCTGTGAAACTAAATTGGAATGATCTTGAAACAGAATCACTGAAGCTTTAATTTCCTTTTTTATTTGTGGATGCATATGGAATAATAATTTTGCTTCATAATTTCAAGCTGAAAGATAGCTTTTCACATCTATCAAGATTTTCCTTCAAATGCATTTAATCTTTTATGCTTGATTCCTAAGAGGCACATTAATATTAGGAACAGGAAAATGAAAAAGGACCTCTTCAAGGGCAGAGGAAAATTTTTTTAAATTCATTATTTTTTTGTCTTTGTGTGACTTTGAAAGCTAGAGGACAGCTGAGTATTCCAGCAGCAAAAGAAGCAGGAGGCATATATAAAAAATACAGGAGGCAGTGCAGGAGAGTCAAGAAAAGAAGCAAGGTAGTGTGAAAATAGAAATATCTAGTTTTTCTTTTAACAGTATTGAAAGGCAGTAAGTGAACAGAGCATTTATTAAGTGAGGGGACAAATCTCAGTGTGATGTTACAGCTTTCTGACTTGTTAAGCACACCAGGAATTTGTAGAAAAGAAGGAAAGACAATGTTCAAAGCTGAATGTTGTGAACTATAATTAGTTTGAAAAGACAAGTCCCTACACTGAAACTTTCAGACTTAGCAAAGAGGAGTGTCTTTCCCTTTGTGCCCCATATGAAAGGATCTGAGAAGACTTAGATCAAGAGACAGAGGAGATATTTATGGAATGTCAACAGCACATCGAGAAGCAGTTTGTTCTTGTGGTGGAGGATCAGCAGAAGTAGAAGGGACTTAGAAGGGAATGAAACTGAATTACTTTCATTTGATCTTTTTTTTGTGGATGGTCACTAGCCCAGAGTTTTGGAAATGTGAGGAGCTATTTGAAGAGATGTTATACTCCCAACTGTATGTGCTGTGTGGGTGAAATCAGAGATCCTGGTTTTCACCACCCTCTCCCACCTCATTAGCCATAAAATTACATATAGTCTCAAAGAAAAGAACTTTTAAACAGGGAAAACTGCCAGCCTGATCTTCCATGAAATAACAAAATTAACTCAGCAAAAAGAGAAGCCTTTTTTTCTCAGGGGCTTTGTATCCCTCCCAAAGGTTTTTCACTAGCAGTCTTAGTACAGCACCAAATATGAACATCTAACTTTTTAGATTGCACTGAATAATCAAAGAATTGCAGCAATCACAGTGCAAGTCCATCAAAATGGACAAATTGCTTAAGTACTTAAGGTCTGTTTAGCTTGAACAGGAGAACAGAAGGACATTTATAGAGGTTTATTTCTGGATTCCTTGTGGATGATGCAATGTGCATAGAGTGGCGTGAACTTACCTGAGGGGAGCCTGGTGATTATCTTTTCTTAGGAATTGCAATATCATCCAGTCTGGAGGAAACCAGCTCTTTTGATTTGAGGATAATTTGAAAAGCATCTGTTTTCAGATGGTTTCATTAGGTCATTCCATTAGAAATGGAAGTGCTGGAAATATTTTTGATGGGAATTATGCAGTGGAAAAAGAATGCAGTTGGATTTTATCTCTAAAATGGCTTTTTATTTCAAAGAAGTTTACCAAAAAAAAGTGGGCTTCCGAGCATGTCAAGAATGTTTGAATAACTGAAAAGAATGTTTGAATGACTGAAGATCAAATTGTAAGTGGACTTGGTAATTGCATCTTCAGTTCTGATGTAAAAGTGGCATTTTGATGAGCACTTTTGTTACCCAGTTTATGTTATTTCATGTGGAGCTCATTCTTGTATTAAATTAGAATTTTATCTGGAACTTTTATGGCTTGAGACCATGTATTTGCTTGAGACTAATGTTAGATGTGCAATGAGATGGTACCTTGAGATGTGTTTTTAAAAAGAGAAGGTATTCTGGGTCTCTGCATCAAAAGGGTCATGTAGATAGAAACATTCAGCACATGAGAACAGGCTGGGGCAAATGGTGATTGTGGGAGCTGCAAGTGATGGATTATCAGGTGACTGTGTTGGAACAGCTGGATATGTCTGCAGCTAAGAGAGCTGACTGGTGCTTGGATGTGTCTGGGGAGGGGGGGAGCTGACAATACTTGTGTTTTCTTAAATACCCTTTCCCTCTCAAGTTACTCAGTTTAAATGCATACCTTCAATTTAAAATGCATTAAGGAAACTAAAAATAAGAGCAGGTATGTTGTTGGTAAGGCTTATTTTCTTAGGTAACTAGGTAAGTATTTACGGAGAAAACCTGTTTGCCTTGACAGCAGTGTTTTCAGGTTGCTTTCAAAGGTAAAAAGAAAAAAAAAAAAGAGAAAGCCAAAAAAATCAAAAGACAAAATTTGTGTGATCTAAATTTGTTAAAATGCTAAATGAGGGAGATGAGAAGAACAGAAGGAAGACACTGGACACTCTTTGGCTATTAGGGCTATTATGGAATGAAATTAGAAAACAAATGAAGACAGGAGGTGGACAAATAACATCTGTGCATCTTTTGGATGGTTCTGTAAGTTTTTTTGGTTTGGGTTTTTTTTTGCTGTTGTTGTTTTTTGGTTTTTTTTTTTTTGTGGGGGATTGGCGTTTGTTTCGGTTTTTTGTTTTGGTTGGCTTTAGAAATCTTGATTTCTGTTGAAACTGTTAAAGGTATGGAGTGCTAAAGCAGGGAATCCGAGTGAGTTGGACGCCGGTTTAATTGCTCCGCAACTGACAAGAGTGTTTGACCCCTTGGCAGCTGCCCTGCGCTCTGGCAGGATGAGGGACAAGCAGGCAGAGGAACAATCTGATCAGTTTTTCCACTGAGCTAACTCCCGAGCACCTAATGTTACACACTGGTGTTTAATAAATCAGCTCTCAGAACATGAGTGGGGAGAAGTTACAATTTAAGTACAGCAGTAGGTTCTATGTTTAAATAGACTCTGTGTAGATACTGATAGCTGCTCAATAGTCACCATGGCAGTTGCTAAAGCACATCCCTGTGTTTGAGTTTTGGGGAGAGTACATCTGTGGTATACATTAGGGAGTCTGCACCAGATCATACTCTTCCATGGTGTTTATTAGTTCACCTTTGTCAACTTACACTTTCAAAATCCCTTTCTCTGCTTTCTTTGTGCCAGCTCCTGCTTTTGGGTTCAGGGCTCAGCCCTGATTGAATGAGTTTACATTTAGTCAGCTCCTAAGTCATCATCCTCACACTCTGAAAGGTGGTTTGGCATAGAAAAGTGGAGTGGCTGGAGGCTAATGAGTCATACCCAGCTATTAAGTAAGATTTATGTTGATCATAATTAAAAGTTAATTGAAAACAAAATGGTGAGATTTTTGTTTTGAATGCACTGCACAATCAAGCATCCTTCAACTATTTTTTAGCCATGATTTTTAGTCCCAGGAGACCTTACCATAAGTAAAAAGAAGGTTGGAAAGAACTTGCCCTTTGCTTAAAGGCTTAACCTTGCTTTTAAATCTGTCCCCTTTTAACCAGAGGATCTGCTTTCCAGAATGTGACTCATAATTTTTAAAGAAAAACAAAATACTAATTACTAGCTGACAGTGCTAATTGCTAAGAAATTTGGTGCAGTCATCTATAAAATTTAAGTGAATTCCTTTTAGTTCTCTCTACTCTAAGAGAAGCCTGAATCCTGTGTTTCCATTTGGCCTTTGGGAGCACAGCTGAGACTTGAAAAAGATACACTTTAAGAAAAATGTTTTGTCTTGGAGTAGTAATCACTTGTTCTGAAGTGAGACCTGAGTGGCAAAATGTGAATGGTGCATAGTCAGGAGAAGGGCAAAGCCTGTATGTCACCCTAAATAAACCAGTCCCTCCTAGGTGTGTAGGAAAAAGATTAACTTGTTCTAGGGTGGAAAGTACAGCAGTGTTAGAAAGGCATTCAGTAGTTAGGAGTTCTCTAGCAGTGAATTTGTTGTGGTCCTTTTGTTAGTTTGTGAATGCTAATGAACTACACGTGGATTGAAAAGAAGCACCATTCTGTTACATCTACCTTGCTGGTAGAATTTTGACATGAACAAAACACTGAGAGTCTAGAGCTACACTGGTTAATGTATGTAGTTATCAACATGCATTCATTCTGTCAGGGGGTTTCTTACCTACATCTGTCATTACATATCCCACATTCTCCTTGTGGTGAAACTTCTCACTTACCAGTGTTCTACACATAGATTACTTGAGCTTATAAACTGTTCTTTAGTATTTTCAGTTTAGTTATTTTTGAGCAAAACACACAGATTCTCTTTCCAGTATTTATTTAGAACTGACCCTCCCAGAGAGTAAAAGAAGTATCCAGCCCATGTTATTTTTAAGGTGTTGCCTAAACCCATTCCAAAGCCAGTTCTTCAGAGGAAAGCAGAGACATAATTCATCTGCTGAAAGGGAATAACTTTTTTTTCAAGTTATAGCGGAAAAATCATTCCCTCATTTTGTTAGACAGCCAAACAAATCCCTGACAAGTGATTAATCAAAATAATATATCAAATTTTAGTAAGAAAAAAAAGACTTGTAGTCCTACTCAAGGAGGTGTGACTGTAGCAGCAGGGAGAGAATTTGATTGTTGGATGTTTAATTCTGTGGGCCTATTTGAAAATTAGGGTAAAATTTTTCCTTTGGAATAATTCAGACACCTACAGAATACCTTCCTACATTGAACAGGACAGAGCCAGCGTCTTCCAAGGACTTAACATAATGCTATATCAAGTGATACTTGTCTTCCTAATTCTGGGATTTTTTTTAGCCACCCATCTTCCTGAGTGGCATGATCCACTTATTCTGAGAACCAGGTTTTAAAACTTAGGATTGCAAATAGAGAAATATATATATATGTGTTCACTTTTGGCTTTATGTTCACCTTTCTTGTAGAGGTTAGTTACTTAAAATATTGTGGATTCCCCACATAGCTCTTTTGAATTCATTGCAGTTAGCAATGTAAATTGTGATCCAGGCTGGGCTTGCTACCAGAGATGATGCCAGAAAAGGCTGGAATGGGAGAAACTGCAATATTATAGACTGGAATTTTCCTTTCAGGATTACAACAGTAGTGCTATAGTAAGTGGATTCAGGAGGTAAACTGAAACAAAAGTAATTTGTATGTTGCAAACTTTAGACTAGTTTAGTTCTAAGGTCAGTTTTATGGGATATGCTTGCAGGCACACAGCCAGAAGAGAAACTTGAGGAGAAGCAGCACAGGACCCTCCTGGTGTTGCTTTACTTCTTGTTCCACTGCCCTCTTCACTAGCCATTGCCATTTTGCAGACCCCGTGTATGAGCACCAAATCTTTTACTTTTTGTAGAGAGGTTTGTGATTTTCCAGCCAAATGCTATTAACACAAATATTTTGCATTTGTCTTCTACCTCGCTTTGGTCAGTAGTGGGATAATTTTATCTTAATCCTCTACACTGCTTTATGAAAATGTGGCATTTTAAAAGGGACATGTAAGTACTAGATACCTGAATGAACAGGCTTGGTTTGTATTCCTGAGATATGAATTAAAAGTAAGTGAAAACAGATGTGTGTTATTTTGCATTTAAGAATGATTTTTTTTTTTTAGTGAATAATTAAATTATTCTTTGTTCAAGGCTCTCAGGATAAAATACAGAATACACAATACAGTTGTACATGTCACTATTTTCTGTCATATTTGCATAGGCTGTGTGATTGCAATTCACCTAGAGAGACCAATTCTAGTGGGAAAATACCAGTATATGTTTGACAATCACCTATATATGTGATTGTCTCCTAATTCGTGCTGTTGGCTGAGGTTGGTGTGCTGCCAAGCAGGTACAGTTAAAGAAGTATTATATCAGTCCCTCTGTCCCCAAGGACAGGTACAGCCAGAGGTAGAAAATGATCTGTTCTTGCTGCTTTGGATATCTTCTGGCTATTCTGCTGCTGCACGTACATCATTAAAGTAGTTTAAATGGAATTGCTCCTGTATGTGACTGTAGTGAAACAAAAATTTTCACTACTGTCTTGACTGTTATTTTTCCATAACATGTTTGAGATGAATGGGAGGAAAAGTACGTGGCAAGCTTCTACTGTAAGATAAATTACGTTGGTATGTTTCAAAACATGTGAGAAAACTTTTGTTAGGAAGTTGGCTTACAGACATATTGATTTGTTTATGCAATGCACATCAGCCATAAATATTTCGAAATTTTGTTAACAAAACCAAAGATGAGTTGATAGTTTTTTCTCCCAAGATCTCTATTTCTTTTGATAGTTCATTAGAATGCCTTGTTCAATACACTTAAGAGTCTGCCTTGAAGCTGTGTCAGTGGCTGTTTGACCTGTTAGCTGGCCATGTCCAGGTGACTGCTGCATTTTTCTTTAACCTGTCACTTACTTTCACTCGACCTGGTGTACTGTACATTTTGAGAAAAACCAGATCCTTAACCCTGCCGATTTTTCCACTATTTACAGCTACGTTGCTTAGCTACCATCACCCGAGTTCAAAGCACAGTTGTCTAGGCTTCTGTATGTTTGGGCAAGATATTGACAGAAACAGCCTTAATGAATGTTTTTTCTAGAATTCCTCTAGCAACTGCTTTTGATGGCAGTTTTAGTACCATGTATATAATATCCTTTTATGGAAATTCTACTGACCCTATGATTTGTAAATCTATAGTAAAGCTCTTCCGTATTCATCTGTCCTCTGGCCTTGCTGTGACAAAGTGCAAATCCTCATGTCTGGCATGGTTTTTTGAGTTCAGGGGGAAGAAAGCCCATTCATTAAGCATTTGCCAAAGCATGCCTGTTCATCTCTTCTCAATTATGTATGTACTGCAAAATGTGTGTTTTGTGCATGAAAATGGATTATTGGCAATTTGTCTTCTGATTAGTATTGTCAAGGACAAGTTTTTAAAGCTTTTTTCCCCTTGGTGCAGCATTCCACAAGAGATTCCATTTTGAAGGAGTGTTGAATTTTCCTGTATTTCAGTCCCAGTTTGTCTTAATTAAGTTGTTTTTTTTTTTCTCCCAAGCAATTTTTAATCTAATGTTACAGTGAATTCAAACTGAGCAGACATTTTTCTTATGCAGTTCTATTTTTTTCCTGGAGTTAAAATGCTCCTTAACTGTGCATGCTTTGGAATCTACAGCATTTCTCAGTAAAACAGATGCCATATATCAAAACCCATTTATAAGGTGGTGTAACTTGCCTCTGCAATCACAAATTTCTGGTTTGGGTAACAGTTTAAGTTCTAGTTGTGTATGTTTTTTATTTTTAATGGGTCTGCTGGAGTGGCAGCCGTGACATCAGTCCAAAACAGAATTACACAGTCACTGGAAAATGCACACTTTCATTAGCCAGCAGTGAAAGAAAGAAAGAGTGTGTTAGACTGTCAGAGTTTGTGCTGTGGAACAGATAAAAGGCCAAGTGTAGCAACTGCCAGTTAAATAATTTCTAAAATAAGCCAGTGGATTTTTTTTCAATTGAAAGATCAGTTTTTCCATAACTCCTCTAATCTTCTAGTTACAGTTCCTGCTTTAGAAACACTACTGCAAAACAGAGGCAGTAATACATAAACCAAGTTTTTTATTGTTAATGTAGATTTTATTTACATATGAATACAAGTTATATGTATATAATTTATTTTTTAAAATCACTCCCATTGCAGCTGACACACTATTGTCAGTCTGCCTAGGTCTTTGAAACAAGCCCTGGTGAATTTATTTTTTAAGCTTCTTTAAAGATATTTGGGAAATCTGTGGCATCTCAGATGATGCTATCAGGTAACGAAAATGGGAGTGAGGGTCATAGAACTGCAAATAACTTCCAAGTATTGAAGACTTGGCTTCCTGCATATCTGAAAGTACTGATGTAGGATAACTGGCAAGCTCTCCCCCTCTTTCTCAGTGTGGATCTATCTAAACTCTTTTTCAGGAATTTTTGAATATTTTATTGTCAGTTCTAAAATTTAAATTGTTTTACAGGAAAATTATCAAATGGCATCTTAAATGACATATGTGCTATGTCCTACTGTGATCTGTTCTTGTTGCTTTAGCTTCAGAATTGAGACTAAAATTGACCAAGACATTCAACAAGACCCCTTTGCATTTCAGTTTGGAGTTGAAATGTACTTATATCTGAATCAGCTGTGACTTGCTCACATTTTTGTCTGTGCTTACAGAGCTTAGTTCAAGCAGGATAAAAAACCAAAACCCAACATTTTTCATCTCACCAGCCTTTGGAACATTCTGTGCTATTTATTACAGATCTTTCCATCCACAGTGTATTCAGTGGCAAAAGACACATTACAGCTAAAAACCTTCTTCTGGTTTTGTAATCCCACTTCTGGTTCCAACAAAACACTCAATACAAATGTGAATCCCAGCTTTGTCACACGTTTGTAAAGAGATCAGGCATGTGAAAATTAGGTTAATTTAGTAATTGAGCTATTTGTTCATTTAGAAGCAGCCTTCAAAGGTCTCTTTGAAGTCAGACTTGAGAGCTATGTATTTTAAGTCATAGGCTGATTTCTTGGGAAGTGTAGAATTTTAGGGTCCAGCATACATTTCATGTTTTGTCTTAGTGTGATTTTGCTAGTTAAAGAACAAAGCTATGTACAATTGTCTCTGGCTTTTGGTCTTTTTTTATTACATTTTTTCCCCTCCCAAAATACAACTAATTGTGCTCATATAAAAAAGATGTTTAGAGCCTGAGGGACCCTGGAGTTTCTAAGCTTTCAACAGTTAAAGTATTTATACACTGTAGATTTAACTTTACCAGCTCTGCACACATACAAGCAAAACTTGGTTGGATACATATCAGCAACTTTCCAAGACAGTAAAATGAAAGAAACTTTTGAACCTCTTTAATGGGCTGTTATAGAGTAATTTTTCTTTCTATTCTATTACCCTGTTTCTGGCTCTATGGAGGATTCATTTTCAAACTAGAGTTGCTTTACCTTACTGCTAAGGCAGCTTCTTTCTGTTTCAGAATTGCTTCACAAATAATTTGGGTAGATTTCAGGTACAGCAAGACAAAATTTGTCAAAGCTTTGTTGCAAGGCATTGAAAGGTTAAGGGTATTTTCCCACTTAATAGGAGGTATAAAACTGCAAAAGGAGAATACACCTGGACAAACTGTAGTATATATTCCAGAAATTATGTCCAACTGGTTTTGATGCCACAAATAGAAATTCAGGAAACATTTCAAACTCTTGCCAGTCAAACAAAAATACCCTGAAACTAAACTCTGAGCTTCATTGGTTTTCCTTGGAACGGCATTGACCAAGTATATGGCATAGCAGCTGCCACTGCTTTGGAAATCAGTAAGAACTTTATTTACCCATTGATTTCAAGCATATAAGAAATTTCCTTTCTGGATCAGTGGAAAGCAAGTTCATGGGCTTATGTCTGTCCTCCTATAAATCTATACTTAATATGCCAGCACTAGCCTATGCTTTGCAGATATGCTTATTTTTCTTCACATATCACCTTCTCTCTGTCTCCCTTTGCTGTTATGACTTTAATTCCAAGTCTGAGGATTTACTAAGCAGTTTTATTGTACGCTTGGTGTTAACACAACTATTCTACCCTTGCTTATGATGAATCTGCAACAGAGTTCAGAGTTGCTGGCACTTTACACAAGTGTATCAAAGGACGATTTCCTCACAAAAATAGATTTACCACCAGAATTGCTTGGGAGCTGAATGCTAAACTGCCACCCCAATAAATGCTTTAAGAGAAAGTAAAATAATAAGAGACCTTTAGTACATCTTTCCATCTGGTTGTGCTTATGGGCCTTTCTGACTATGAAATAACATGTAGTGCTGTCATGATAGAATTTTCCATGACAAAACCTACTGGACAAGCCTTGGTTTCTGCTTTTGGAAATTATTACCTATTTCTATTAAGTAGGCCATTTCAGAGAGATAAATTATTCACATTATTGCAATATTAATTGAACTAAGAAATCATCTCTGGTAACGAAATGTAGTTGGAGTTCAGTTTTGAGAAGTCCTAGTCCAAGGAGATCAGTAATTAATAGGACTTAGGTCTATGGCAGGGCCAAATAGAAAAATGAAGGTATATGAATCATATCAACATGTATTTTCTGAACAATGAATAATATTTTTGAACTGATATATGCATTGTTGATTTCCCTATCCAGCTAATTACCTGGAAATTATGGAGAGGAGATGAAGTTCTATTATATGAAAAGGTAGAAATGCCCTGGCTATAGAAAGGTATCAAAATGTGTATGGACCTGTGTTGCACACTGGATTTGAGAGTCCTTACAGATTCCCTCAAAACACACATTTGTGGTAACTGTTGTTGTAATAGGCAGAGCTTTCTAATATCTGATGGCCACAGAAATATAATCTAATTCTCAAAAATATTTCCTTTTATATTTGTAAATCAAAGCCTTTTTTAAAAACAATAGCTTCTAACGAGTACCTCTGAAATATCTTTCCACCCTTAACTCATTTATTCTACATCGGAAGAACCACATAGATCTCCTAATACCCAGCTGACCAATTTTTAGTCTGAAGTCTCTTTCAAACTCTTTACAGGATTTGAATAAAGGACCTCAAATATGTGTCTAATAAAAAATTCTAACATAGCCAAAGGAAATATCTTTTATCTGTGTTCAAATATTCTGTCCTGACCCACTTTCCTAGGCATCCATTAATTGCAGTATTTTTACAGGTGTTAAAGAGTATGACTTTAATTCAGTTTTTTTACAACCTCTAAATGGAAAACAAAGAAATAATCAACAGGCTGGTAATTAATGTGGATATAGAAGTAGAACAGAATACTTAGGAATGTGTAATATGCTCAAAAATAATCAGAAGCTGAACTTGTTTGGCCTTCTCTTGAAATAGTCAATTTTCTATTGTCCTTTGTGGCCCTTCTGTGTGCACATCAATGTCAGGTAGCTTTGTGCTTCCCTATAATTTATAAACTACCCTTCAAGTTGGTTTTAAAGATGTTTGCTTCAATTCATAGTATTGTATTGTTCATAAAACATATAACTTCTTAACAGCAGAGGGTACTACATCTATGTAACAAGAAAAATACCATCTGTGGTAGATCACAGAGTAGAGCACACATGGTTCAAATAAGGAAAAAAAAATCCATTGTTTACTAGAATTTTATAATCTGCAACAAATACCACATGAAACATGGGCAGTTTTTTTCAGGCTGCTGTGTCAAATGCCAGAGAGAAAAGCAGGAAGAATGCATGAATTGTGGCAGAAAACCTAGTGTTACATGTCTTATTTCGTGAAATATGCCAGAAATGTATTTGTTTTCAGAAAGGGCAGCTGTAAAGTGGGAGGGAAGGACAGAAATACTTTCTCTGACTGTCTAGGAAGGCAAGTTTAGGACAGCCCTAGGTATTCTGTGCATGTCACTATGTTCACATGGATGTAATAAAGCTTTCCAGGCATAGATACACTCCAGACTCTCATCCTGACCATGCAACTTACTACTCAGTGCACCTCCTGAACAGCAGATGAGTTTTCCATTGCTATCACCAATGTGGTGACGTGCACATGGCCACCACCACCCAATTTCATGGAAAGTAACAAGAAAAGACTTCATGCCATTACATTTCCCAAACTACTTGAAGCAACTGTGAAGAATTTATTTTTATTTGATTATAAATCAAAAACCCCCTACCTTTTATTGTAAACATAAAGGTGCTGTTAAAAAAGAAAGAGATATTTTACATTGTCAGACATGCAGCATGTTTGACTTCAGGGTGAGAAGCTTGCAAGGGCAGCAGATTTGGTTTGGCCTGGTAATTTTGTAGATTTATATGCACTTGTAACAAACTACTCTTGAGCAGGTGTTCATTAGAGAATGCATGGTCTGTTGAGAGAAGGCTTTGGATGCACGTATCTGCATTTTTAAGGTTTGTTTAGGGTAAGTAGCCAAAAATTGCTGCTGTTACATGGTGGCTAAGTAAGGAATCAGCAGGATCTAGAAAAAAATGTTGAGAATCTAACTCATAAGTAGTGCTGAGCAAGGTGGATGATACAGGTAGGTAGTAGAAGTGGAGTACAGGCAGCCTCTAGAGGCAGTGTGTGTGGATAGGAGTTTGGCTGTTCTTTATCCTCATGGTATCATAGGATGTTCCAGACTTCCACACCTGGCTGAGCTTCCTGGGTGCCCAGAGCATGAACTCCAGGCAGAGTCATAGCCCAGCTTGAGGCATCTGTGAACTCTTACATGGTTGGTTTGAAAGCAGACTCCAATCACTCCTTGGGGTCTGGGAGCTGCCTTTCTGTATGTACAGCTGGAACTGTCTTGCTGTAAAACCCATCCAGACGGCTGAGAAGGTAGCATGTGTGTGTTTTCACACACATTAATGTGTGGAATGGTTGATACCAAGTGCTACATCTCAGCACTGACTTAAAATCATATCCCATTGACAGCACTGGAAGACTAAAAATTGCATTGTTTATATTGATACTAGGCTTACTTGAAATTGGCAAAACTGCTTAAAAAATAAGCACAGTAGACTAAAGTTGGTCTCAGTAAGATTATTATTTTTCCTAGAAAATTTGTTAGATCCTACCTGTGTATCTTGTTTAATAAACTCTTATTCAGAAGCCAGCTGTCCCTCTGTAGAGACTATAGAGGTAGCCGCAATCCCTGTCTTGTTTTCACACTGCCTGTGAAAGGGTTCTGGTTGTGGAAACTCAAACGTTTCCTTGGCCAGGCCTTTGTGCCAGTGACTGCTGGGAGGGGCAAACTTTTCACTCTGGCATTGTGCCTTTGCCCAGACTGCAGGTCCTGGGGCCATCCCATGGCTGTCACTTTTCCTGGAGCTGCTGGTGAGGTGTTTGTTGCACCTGGGAGAGCAGCCAGTGCAGGGTGATCAGAGACTGCCAGCTTGGTGTTCCAAGCTATGCTGGATAGGAAAGGTCACACAAAAGCAAACGTTTTGTGTAAGTTGCTGTTGGTAAGAGAGCAGGCTCTTGTTTTGTAGCAGACTAAGGAGGAGGTAGAAGATGAGTGAACAAATGTTTATTCTGGTGGTTGAATGTGTGTTACTGTGATAAGAAGGGCTGGGAGCAGAAATAAGCTTGGACAGCTTCTTTTAATGGAAACTCTTCAAACAGTCACTGGCTAACGTTGTACACAGAAATCAATTTAGAATTCATTAAATTCTTAGCTCCTGTTGTAGAAACCTTTTTTTTTTTTCTAGTTGGTTTATTTGAAATCTGCAAATCATGTACTATTAGGCTCTAATGGGCCCCAAAACTGAGGATGTTTTGGAAGTGCCTGTGGGACAATGCAAACCCCTCCCTAGTCCTTACCGTTGTTTTCCAGAGACCTGAGTTTCTAAGACCATGCCAGGAAATCCCTTGTCCTAACTATGGAAAGGGTGGGAAAAGGAGAAAGAGAAGGAGCACGACTGAGAGCTTAAAGAGGTCAGAAATAACTACATTGAAGTTTTACAGTCAGACAGGGACTTATTTACTACAGAGAGACTGCCCAAATGGAAAATTGTGTAATGATGGCTCCTGAATTTTCACACATACTGACAGAAGACATTTGTAGTTCAATGCATTATTACTGTCATGCAATAATGTTGTGTTTTGAAATTGTAGGGAGTCTTGGTTTCACTATGCCTGTAGGTTGTATCACAGGGAGCCTGGTTTCTCCTTGGCCATGCTTAGTAGAAGATGTAAAGATATAGAAGTCAATTAGCAGCTAGTAAAGGCATAATTCAAAAAGATGGTATTTCTTTTGGCACTGAGCCTGCAACTGCAATATTCTATAGTAAGCAAAGCAGCTACCTCAAACTCCTGTTGTATTGCAGGCCAGTAAATAGGAAAAAAATTCCTTCTGGTTGAATAAGCTGTTAGTCTAATGATGAGACTCTGGAAGTGAGGCAAATAAACCAAAAAAGACAGTCTTTACTGCAATGTAACATGATTTTAAATTATAAACTACTCTGGGGACTTTATTTGCCATTGTTTCTTGCCGAGCTGTTTGCTACTGTGCTTGAATTGCTTTAATTCCCCTCCCCTGGTGAATTAATTCCATCTTATCTATTATCTAGAGAAAGGTGAGTTTCACCTTGTTTTCCACTTTCTATGGTTTACAGTAATTTTTCAAAATTAATACACACTCCTAATGTAAGACTTAGAGACCATTTGTAATTTAAGTGCAATTCTTGTAGGGGCAAGAGCAGTCAGTAAAATAAGGTGCTACAAACTGTGTGCCTTCTATATTTGTTCATATTTCCTTAGAGCAGAAGCTGCTGCTTGTTAGGGATTAGAGAACTGAAATGTCCTGGCATCTCCTGCAAGCAGGAAAATTGCAAACCTTGGCCATGCATCTGTTGAAGTAGCTGTGGTACTTAAATAAAGGTCTTGAAACCTTAATTAAGATTAAGTGAAAACTAATCAGCAACACTTGGCACTGATCAGGCAAACTTAATTTTATTTGTCATGCTATTGCACCTCCTTCCCTGCACATGCACTCAAAATCCTGAGTAGTGTTTTCCCCTATGAAATATAGACCCCTATGTAGTTCTGGGATTTCAGTATTTTTGACTGTCTCAATTATAAAATAAAAAACAAAGAAAAAAAAAAACTGAAGAAAAAACACAAGCACAACTCTGTGTTCCAAAACCTCAAAACTTCATTAAACGAGTGCTTTTCCATTCATGGAACTTGCAGAGTTTTTTACTGTTTCCATGTTTTTTAGAGACATGGGGTTACAAAAGTTATTCAGAGTGCTCTCTTTGGGTGGAGGTTTGGTGTGTTTCTCTCAATCAGGCTTTACTCGTGTAATCACGGATTTTTGAGGCAGTGTTAAATTGGATTTCTTAAGGTAACAGAAACCTCTTCGTCTGAAACCTTCAATTCTAGAAATACCAAAGTGCAGTTTAGAGAAAAGAAATAAGAAACATCTGGTAAGTCGGGATGCTGTCTGCACTGGCACAAAGATGCAATAATAAAAGGCCATTTTTTTCCAAGTCTGTGTGCTTGCAAATAACGTTATTACAAGAGTTTGCTGGCTGCAGAGTGCCTTACGGGAACAAGGACATGTTGCAAAGTATTTTGCTGTATGGAACAGCTACACTTTGGAAATAGTTCTCTGTTGGCTACTTGCATGAGAGAATACTGAGGTTGGCTTATATTTGGGGCAGGTTTGTACATCTCGCAGAGACGTACTCATGGTAGCAGAACTAAGGGCAGTGTAAAATCTTAGTTTCTTACTAGGTTAGACAGTCATACTCTATTGTAATTGGCTCTTCATAGTCTTGAAAAGTCTTTTAAATACCGTTGGGATCATCCTCTCTGGTGTGTAAGCCTGTCTTTGATACTTGTGCAGTGAAAGGCCTACAAGGAAATGGACATTACGTGTGCATGTAAAGATTGCACCCCAAACCCTGTAGCACAGACCTGTGCTAGACTTGATACAGATTGGGCTCAATGCTCCAGTGCCTAGGGACAGTGTGTTTGGGGCAAGTAGCCAAAAAGTGCTGGCACACAAAACAGGGCATGCAGTGGTTGTAGCTGTTCGAGTAAGGTAAGCTCATGCCAGCCACAATCTAAGCCCTTGCTTTCAGAATGGAACAACGCTTGTGCTTTTCCTAGTGAGCAAGCTCTGCTCATCCTGGCACAGATTATCTTAATACTGTTCTCACAAAAATGGGGATCTCTATTTTAGCAGCAGCTAAAATTATCTTGCGATATGACAGCCAATAACACCATTTTGGAAAAGGTCCATTACAGAAAAAATATTATTAATGTTCTCTCACTTTCTTCTCCTGGCTTTAGGTATGTCCCTGGCACTTTTACTGTTTCATTTCTTTTTCCCGTTGCCAGACTCTGCTCTGGTTTGATGCTGAATAGGAGATGCTGATTTATCTTAGCGTCGAACTAGCAACTCTTCAGTGAGGTGTCAAGTAAGACCTTTGTCCCCGTGCAAGATGGCTCTGCTGGCACCAGATGTCAGTGTTGGTCTGCACTAACCAGGCACAGGGCCGGGCACGTCTGTGAGTCCCCCTCTGCCCCAGGGGCTGCAAGTGCCTCAACAGGCTGGGTCGTGAGAACCTACATGGGAGGAGCCATCGTCTGCAACTGCATTAGAGATGAGAGTTCCTTTCTGATTAAGTGATTCTTTAAAGAATAAAATAATTGTTGAAAAAAGTGATTTGATAAATTGTATCAACAAAACAACAGCCATTTTGTTCAGCTAATAAGAACTGTTGTTACATAGCCAGTTCTAGTTGTATTTTACCTCCAGCTGCTGTAACTATACTGAAAGTGCAGCCTGTGGAAATCTTCACAGATTTTGCATTTATGTTGTGCTAATTGTTTACAGGCAAATTATTTTTACTGGACACTGATTACAAAGAGCAGACTAACATAAATGTATTAGCTTTACTAAGATGCCTCATACCTTAAATAAATGGTCATTATTGTAAATGAATAATAGTCCATGATGTTATGAATGACACGAATGATACCAACTCAACCCATTGAAATGTGTGTATGTGGGAAATGTTGGATAAACTAGCAAGGCAGATGTTCTGAGGCCAGTGACTGAACCTGATTTCTGGGTCAGGTTTTGTGTTTCACCTTTGGGAGGACTGTAGGTAATTCTTGGCTTATTATGATCTATGGGCTGAAAGAGCTTTTGACATAAATTTGCCAGGGAAAAGTTACTCTGTAATGGACGCAGATGCTGGCTGGCTTTGCTTTTAATGGCCACAGTGATGTGGAACCTTGTGCCAGTGTGCTTGGCCAGCACTGGTGGTAAAGGATGGCATTCCTATGTAGTAGAGTCAGAGTTCAGGGTTAGGGATGCTATTTCTTGACTGACACCCTCAGTTTTGAGGGGAGTAAACAAATCTCTTTTGCAGTAATTTTAGTGAACCAAAGTAAAACCTATCTGTGACTTGAATTGCCTCTAGCGGTTCCTCTTAATCTCTGATCACTGAGGGGAATACAGCAAATAGTACCTTGGGTTATATAGATCAGCTAAGTGCTTAAGATTTAATGTGATGGATATCTTGTTGTTTAGGACATGTTAATAAATTTTTCTATCTGGATCAATTTTTTTTATAAAATTGATATTTTCTACTATCAACTTATACAATTCCTTTTTGCATTAGGTCCTCAGAGGAGGGAGAAGGTGAAGAAAAGCAAATCAGTAACTTCAGGTTAGTTGTACTGAAAAAAATAAATTTCTTTGGTAAGAGAGAATACTGACTGTGAGAGAATTGGAACGTTGCTCTAATTGAAAGGAATGCTGAACTAATGTTTGTATTAGAATAAATTACTGAAAAAAAACCCAAGAGAAAGTATGAAAACATATCTAGACCACAGAGTTGAAATAGATTAAATTTTAAGAGAACATAGGAATGAACTGGAAATTTCCTGTTATTCCCCTAAGTTAGATTTGTAATATAAATAAGAAAGTGGTCTTAGCTAGAAATGTTTTATTAACATACTGGATTTACTCCAAAAGTCTTATCTCTCTTTTTTTTTTTTTTTCATATTACCTTGAAAAAACAGGATAATGGATATCAAAAATAAGAGATCCATATGCCTGAGCATACATGTTTTGCTGATTTATATTTTTGTTGGGAAAATTCTAATTCATATTTGTGATGTAAATTAGGGCGTGAATGACATGAAAAAAAGCCCCAACATTTTTTCCCTAATTGAGAATAGAGGGTACTTCCCACCCTGCCATACCCCGTTCAGGATCCAAACGGTGCAAAAGGACATGAAGGAATGGGAACACATGAACTTTAGAAAATATTGAAGTATTATGAGGTGCTATTTGATACTGACATCCTCTAAAAAGAGATAGTGGCTAACAACAGACTTTAACTTTTAATGTGAATTTGTTTGAATAATTGCATCAGATCTTTTATATTTGCTTTTTAGCACTGAGATACAAACTTGGGCTTTTGGCAAAATTAAGATTTCCATCCTTTTTTTTTTTTTGGGAAGGGGGGGGGGGTGGGGGTGGGGGGAAGACCCAGTGGAGACCAAGCTCAACAAACAAACAGGCAAGGCAGAATAAGTCTATATCCTGTTATGGACATGGTTGCATACCTTTTGCAAACTCACCTCAATGGCAGCTCAATTTGTCTTGCACCCAAAGGCCTGTTATTCTCAAAGGAAAGTACAGAGTGTTTTATCAGTTAGAGAGGCTGCTTCTGGGATGTTCGCCTCCAAATGAATCCTACTTGTACTCCATTTCACAGTACTAATTTAATTCACTTCTAATCAGAAAAGATGTTTTCTCTGACACTCCCTTTTCCAAATGAGTTTCTAGGTTGGAATATGCAGCTATGAGTAAGAAAGGATCTGGATATTTGTATTGTCCTTTTAAAAGTTGTATTTCATATACTGTTGCATAAATTATCCTAACAAGGAGAAACCCCTTACCCCTGCCCCAAAGCTCAGCCCCTACCTGGGGCCATCTTTGTAATTCCTGTCAACCTGTAGGTACCTCAAATACTCAATAGTATTTAGCCAGGAGATTATTTCTAATTTTATATTGCTTTAGCATCTTATCTGCTTTTTACTTTTTAGTTCTTCTGTGATTTGCAGTCCCACCTGTTACACTCACTTCTCTCTTACTCTTTCCTGTTCTCACCATAATGCTGTTACAACATAAACTTTGCCTGGTACTTCTAAGGCCTTTCACAAGATAAAATTAAGTCATCAGTTGTTTGAGCATATTCTGACAGGAGTAATTTAAAATATGTTAAAGCTGTAATAACTTGGTTAATAAATGGAAATACTGGTCTATTTTAGAAATATGTAGAAGCCAAAAAGTATCCACAGCATATATTATAACTTATAATTCTTGAAGAATTACAACCTGTCAGTGTATTTCTAGCTGTGTAGTTAAGACTGCAATTTAAATACTCTATTTACTGAAATTTTCCTGCTTGGTGGTAGTAAGACCAACTGATGTTATGGAAATGGTATGTTAATTATGTTTTGAGAGGTGAAGTAGTATTTTGAGTACTAAAAAGGATTGTCTTTCTTTAAGGATTTTTGTCTCGATCTACTGAAAAACTGAAGAGCTTTCATTTGTGTGGATTTAATGTGTTTTATCCAGGGGAAAAAAGTTGTCATCTTCTAGTTCAGTGACACAGATCTAAATCCCATTGAAGTTTAAGAACTTTCTATCTGTTTCATAGTTTTTTTGCATCACGTTAGAAAATACTATCCTTTTCACTTTCATGCAAAGTGATCTACTTGTGTCTCATGATAAATCTAACAGGCAGTGGAAGGAATGCCTTTTTGTAGGCACTGAGCCATCGTCTAGGATTTTTACACACACTCTTTCTCCTCTTGTGTGCAAGTAATGACTGAGCAGGGCTCAGCTTTCCAGAGGGGAGGGCTGATGAATCTCTTCTTCCCCATTTTTATCTCAGGGAGCAGAGGGATCTCCTTCCCCAAGCTTGCCCAACATGGTGTCCTCCAAAGAAAGCAAGAATAAGAAGAATATTTAGCACAATTCTTTCTCACATTTCTTCCTTTAAGAAGTTCTGTGCTTTATTTTCCTTGTACTGGATTTACTCCAAATTTTTTATCATGAGCTCAGAGTTTTACTTAAATCTTACATCTGTTAAATTAATCTATTTGTGTGTGGCAGACTACTACAGTGATTAATATTTCCCATCTTGGTGTAGACGGTTGATGCAAAGCACAGGATAATATATGTAAAACTGCACATTTCTAACAAGAATCCTATTAGTCATCTTTTCTAGACAAAAATGAAGGGTCATTTCTACACTCAAAGTGAGGTTAGTTTAAAAAGCAGACAGAAAATACCATGTAAAAGCTCACAGCAATTTCAAACCATGCACTGATATATGTAGCTTTAAAAAATTCCAGGGTGTGAATTTTTTCATTTCTGGAAGAAAATACAGATGTTCAAACTCCAGCATTACCCACAGCACTAGTCATGTTTTCCAGGCTGGCTTCCTAGATGGACTGTGGCTTCCAGTCTTATATCTCTGGGATTCCTCTTCAACTACATCAACATCTGGCACAGTGATTTTATAGTTTTGTTATTACTTTCCCCATTTAAAATACATACACCATGAAAAATATTATGGGATGGTGACATATGTTATCATACAAAGGAAAAAGGTTGTGGCTGCAAAACGTCACCTCTGCTTTAATGGTTAAACATGAAGATTTAAGTAATGGGAGGATAGACACCCTGGTCATAACTTTGATTTAATTTTATTTTTCTTACCTCGGAATAAGAACTTTCATCAAACAATAATCAGTGATAACCTAGGCATCTGAGTCAAACAGAGAGAGCAGTCTGTGGAGCAATGGAGCCACCAAGGAGGTTCTCAACCACAGCTCAGTGACCCTTAGTATGGCTGCTGTGGTCCAGCCCTTCCTTTAGCAATGCTGGAGAAATGCTACTGAGAGCAGAAGGTTTCAAAGAGGGGAAAGTCAGTCATGGTTCTTGTTCGTTCTACTTAAAGATGATAAAGCAGGTAAGTAACCCATATGTCGAACAAAACTGAGTTTTGAGAATGCAAGTAATACCCAAGGTGAATTTGGGGCAGACAAGGAGTGTGACAAAATCAGCTGACAAAAGGTGACTTTATAAAATTACAGACTTGATTACTTTGGATCACTTCGATAAGTCTTTAGTTTGTAGCACCCAAATTGCAGGGTGTTGTATTCCGCCTTAAATTGCTCATAAACCAAAAAACTTACAGGCTATATTTCCCTTGCCTTTCTCAATTCCTCATTTAAAACTATGGCTTTTATAAATTTAATTTTATATGCGGCCTGTGCTTTATGATGTCATGTAAGGTAATTTCTACTATTTCTGCCCAGTTTCTGTCAGAGTTTCCTTAATGTGTAGCTCCATGTGCTGCAGATACAATTAGAGGTGCCAGAGCTGTATCTCCCTGTTACTAACATGGCTGAGCTGCATATAAAGTCATTTTGCTGAGACTCAAAGACCAGGGGGTTTGCAGGACTTACTCAGAGTCAGCTTGAACTTGGTGACTTCCAGAGATACTGGTAAATAAAATGTCTCTGCCGGGCAGATTAATATTTCTATTTTAGATTATGGAAGAGGAAAGTAGTAGCTAGCCAAGGTTCTGTGTTAAAACAATTTAAGTTTAATTGCAATTTATGTAATTAAATGAAATAATCTAGTGCCTTAGAGGTCGATTTCAGAAATTTATTTAAAATTAATAATAAAATAATTATTAATTCTTACATTTAACCTAGTTCATACTGTTCCATAACCCAAAGCAAAAAAGATGGCTTATATGAAATTTTATATTCTAAATTTTTCATTTTATCAAGTAGTCCTACGTGTCTTTTTCTCTAATCTGAAAACGGTAATTGGAATTCACCACTTCTGTGGAATGAAGCAGGGGCTGAATTCTGAGTACAGCAGTAAATGGAACTACCTGTATTCTTTCCTAACCAGGAGTACCCATTGCCCTGTAATTCAGAGAGGGACGTCCAAAGCTGTCTATAAACACTTAGTCATAAAAAAGGAGTCCCCAAACACGAAACCTTGATCTTTTCTTTGATAAGAATGCATCTGAATAAGTCAATTAATAAACATATTTAGTACTCCCAAGGTTTTCTAGCAGTTATGCCATTGTAATGTCTTGCTTCCTACTCTTCCTGCTTGCATTCTCAGAACTTTCAGAGTATAGTTTGACTTTCTACTGTAGCTTCTCAAGTTTGCCAGAATTTCTGAACTGTAGTCATCTTTGTAGCTGTAATCATGGCAAAGGCTCTTGTCTTGTGCTCCCCTGAGAGTGCCTCTTATTGGGATTCTTGGAAAATAAATCAGTGACTGTTTCAGCCCACGTTCTAGTGAGTAGCCGACCTCTATATCCCTTTGGATAGCTCTGAAGTGACTCACAAGTCTTGTCCAATCCTGGCTTTCATAGCATTTTTCCATTCACTTCAGTTGCAGAACAGTATTTTTTCCTGCACTTCGGCTCTGAAAACATAAGGGAATTCTGTTTAGCATACATTAAATTATCTGGTAAATTATCTGACTAAATCTGTGCCTCTTAGTGGGTTCTTCATGTGGCAGTTAATTTCCTTTTCCCTGCCATGAGCTTCTGAGTTTGGGCACTGAGCAAGCCAGGTGGGCATCTCCTGGCTGGCCCTTGGCTGTGTGTGCCAGCAGTGTGACCTTCTCCTGGCACTCCACAGATTGCTGCCATGCTCAGCCTGATTTAATTTACCTGTTTGCACAGATTATATTTTGGAAAAGGAATCTGGCCATGCTGATATGTGGAACAATGCAACAATGCATTGACAAAACTTCTGTGTTGCACTGTGGGAAATTACTCATCTGCATGCAAAAATGGACAACCTAAATAAAGTATGTAGCCAAGACTTTAAAGTGTGAGCAGCATCAATTTTAGTTTTGTTCTGGTTTTGAACACAGCATGAGCGCAGTTGTTCAGGCTGTACCAGTCCCTTGCTCTTGCACAGAACCTGCCTGGGTCTATGTGGGTAGTCAGGCTGTACCTGGGGTTCCATTGATGTCAGGTTTGGGTTTTAGTCCTTAGCTGTTTCTGGCCATAGCCCAGCCTCAGCTGCTGGGATGTCCTGTCCATGTTGCAGACAAAATCCTGTCAAATTAAGCCAGATTCAAGATAGTGCCACTTTCCATGTAAAACACAATATCCATCTGCTGTGACAAAGTTTGCAATGACAATGATGGATTTATTGTGTGGTATGAAAGAAGCAGGTGTCCTGATCTGAAGTCTTGAAAATTGTCTTGTATGCATAAACATGTTTATGAAACAGTCATTACAGAGGGGAAGGCTCGGTTGTTTGAAAACAAAATGTGTAATTTTTTAAATACAATGTTGTAACTGGAAATTTTTTATCAGCAGATTTGATCTACTTGGAAAGAAGATGAAAACTATTTTGATGAAAACTATTAGATCTGAGTGATGGAATCTTTATTCTGAAGGAGAGATTGTATGCAGTAAGTAGCAGAAATATTTTGTGATTGTTATTATATTCTTAAATATTTAAGACTCCAGCATACCATGCAGTAGAGATTATTTTATTGAGGCTGAATTAATGATGCCGAATACTACCAGCTTCTGGAATGGCTAGAGCTCAATTTCTGTAAAGGGTTACCTGTCTTACATTGTTAATATTAATTTGGCTTTGCCCCCTGCCTTTTCCAGTTAAAATTACCTATTTTTACTTATTTACCAAAATATTGCTTTATGGCTTCACAGAACTGAATCCAAGGACACTGATACCTTTTTGTTTTTATAGTACGTACCGCATTCTTCCAGCTTTCACTTCCATGTGGTGGGTGAAAGAGAAGAGTCACTGTTCTCAAGTAAAAACAGCTCTCAAAGATGCTTAAAAATAAAGATCTGAATGTTGGATTAAAAATACAAAGCTGCATTTCTTTATAACAGCCAGCATTGCATTTCATGTGTTCCACTATTAAATGGAGCTTTCTGTGCTAAACCCCACCCTTTTAAAATTTGTCCTTTATAAACACTAGAGGTTACTTGAGAGATTGTTTTTTTCAAATAGGGTAATGTCTTAGCAAACCTATGCCTGAAAGGTGTGTCTTTTTAAGAATAAATAACTGCTGAGAAAAGACAGCTTTGAAAAGGTATAGCAACCAATAATTGCAAAATGTTAATTATAAACCTGGCTTTGCATCTGTAACTGATTACATTTCTGTGATTATTTCACAGCAGTCAAGAAATAGGTGCTCACTTGTTAGCAAAAGTAAATTTTGATGACAGCTCTCAATCATTCAGATTGCTAAGAGGTTAATTCACAAACCAGGTGGTACTAGGTGGAGTTGAAAGAGTGTGCCAGGCACTGTGAGAACTGTCCCACAAGCAGTCAGGAAAAACCTTCTGCAGTGGCATGCAGCTATGTCAGCTGAAGGGTCAAGGTAGGTGAATTGTAGCCTTCACAAAGAGCTTGGGGAAGTAAACGTACATTCTTTGACTTGGACTTCTAGACATGCAAAATGTTTAAGGAAAAAACAAAGTGAATAAACTGCCAAGTGGAGGAGTTGATCTCTTCATGTTCCTGAGAAGTGATTCAGGTAGCTTCATTTTTTATGTATTTCATTTGCTTTGAAAACAGCAGCAACAAAAAAACCCCAACAAACCAAAATTCCACACCAAACCCTGCCTCCCCAAAATGCAAAAAACCCCCCACCTGAATATATACATATATATCTGTGAACCAGATTTTTGTGATGTTTACTCTCATAGAGCTTATTTGTGGCAGAGAAGCTGCCGTTTCAAATCTTGCCCTCATATATTTTCCAGAAAAAAAGAAAATTGATAGATATTAACTAGAGCAGTAATAGAAATTGCTAAAACATGTACTTTTATCTTTTTGAAGTAACCATAAAAGCTTTTCTGCAAAATTCTACTTTTTTTTGGGGTGGGATTTCTACTTATGTGATAGGACTTGACCACTTGATAAAAAATACCAAATTCTCTAGATTCCAGAAATCTAGGGGAATGTGGGTGATGTTGCCACCAAGTCCAGATAACTGAAAATATCTGTTCTGACCTTGTCTATCTTTATTAGAACCAACAGAGCTCTTCAGAGATGCCACTTTACTACTGTGATAAATCTTGAGGAGTGGAATTTTTATAGTTTTCTCTTACAGATTTTAAGAACAGGGTCTTGTCAGCCAATTGCTGAAGTTTATGAATTAGAGATGTGACACACAAAACCCCACAGGAAAAGCCCCTGTGCCTCTGGGGTTGGTATATCATCCACTGTTTAGAACACTGCAGGATCAGTGGTAAAAACTATAAAATCAGTAACTAGTAGAATTTTTTTTTGTATGTACCAGCATTTGTGGCACAGAAAATGTGAGCAGTTTTTGAAGGGTTATCTAAAATACTTTTTTGAGTTTCTTTGTGCAGGCCTGTGTGGTGTCACTGAACTTCATTTACCCAACAAAAATGATTTTACAGGTGGGATATTTTGGATCAAAATGACAATCCTGTTTATATAGAGTTTTGTAAGTTATAAAGACATAATTGGGCATTTTATATGAGCAGTATCTAAGAATAGTTGTATTTTATTAATTTGGAAAACAGTAAAGCTTGCAGAAATTGTTTGCATTAGCCTTTGAAGTCTGTTGTCTTAACATCTTGAATTCTGCTTTGGCTTCCTGGCTTTGTGACAGAGATGCTCTCTGGAATGACTAACGAATGGTAGCAACTACTCTTGAGCCCAGCTGCTTCAGTGAATCCAGGCTTTGGTACATGGTCCTTATGTTTTCCAGAAAAACTGCAATTTAAAATTGGCCAGAATAAAGAAGACTCGTTTGTAACATCAGTCATAGTAACACGGTCCTTGCAACTTCTGCCTGCTAGAAAACTTTCAGAGTTAAAACTGTATGAATTTGTTCTGTATTCCTATAAAATAGAGAAAAGAATTCTAAACTTTATGCTCATAAAGTTTGATATCATGTTTTTTGTTCCCTCTCTCCTCTCATAGGAACTTTATAGGCACTTAAAGCATTGCAGTAAGTCACCGCAGGTTTGATGCTCTTCCATGCTGCACAGATGTGTGGGGTTTTTTTCTTAGCTGTGATTCTCATCAGGTAGTTTTGGACTCTTTACTAAGATATGTAGCAGAGGAGAAAAGAGAAGAGGCTTGTGAAAAGAGAAACATTGGACTTTAAGACCAAAAAATAAATGGGAAGGGAGAAGAGAAACTTTGTTATCACCAAAGGAAAAAAAAAAGGTTGGTTTTTTTCCACATTTCCTCCATTTTCTATATTCATTATATAATTTGCACATAATCTCATATAATGTTTTATTGAAAAATCATATACAGCATGATTTTTTGGTTTTTAAAAACTTTATTCTAAAAATAATTAAGGTTTTGTTGCTTTAACTGGATGACTTATTCCTGAAGCACTTCTGAATTCTACTGGGTTTTATGAGGAAAATTTTCAAAGCTGTGTAGTGAAGTATTCCCATTCAAATTCAGCTGTAGTTGAACACTGAACTCCTATTCTTTGAAAACTTCCCAGAGTATGTTTGAGTATTGGGAAAGGGCTGCATGGCTCCCTGCAAGCTTGTGCAATGACTGGAACATTCAGAAAGCAGCTTAATCTGTGGCTTCTAAAATCACTGTTTGTGAAAATGATTAATAAAATGTGATGAAGGAACTATTTAAAGAATTATACTGATGAAAAATTATGAGAGAACTTGTAAAGACAGCAACATCCAAAAAATCCTAAGCAGCAACAAAAATTCAAAACCTACTGAACTGCTGATATCAGTGTTCTATAATTAAAAAGAAAAAATATGCACACACCCCACACCCCCAAAAAATCCCAATACAAAATCAACTCAAACCTGAGGTTCTGTAGTGTTGTAAACCCATGATATGCTATTTTTAATGTAAAAACTCAAAGTGACGAACTCATGCATCCACCCAGTTTAATAAATTTGTAGGCCAACAGAATATACTTCCTAAAAGTCTGAGTACAATTGCTCTTTTTAGATTAGGCTGACAAACCAAAAATTTTGCCTGTTTATTGAGGATTTTGTTTTCACAGTGGGTTAAAGTGTGAATAGACTATTTCCCTGTACATTCTTGGAAAAGTGAAATTTAATATATATTCTAGAGTGTATTTTTGGGATGAAAGATTTTTATAAATACTCCATACCTGTAGGACAAGAACACTGTAAAATTAGAAAGGTGGAGTGGAGAATGCAGCAGTGAACACAATGACAAATCCCAAAGAAGCAGTGTTTTCCCCATGCCCCTTCTTGGTATGGTATGGGAGCTGTTGTCACCTTGTGGTGCTAATCACTTCCTGGGTGATATTTGCTGACAACTATTTTTACAGTCATCAGAAGAAAAAATTTTAAATAGCACTAAATTACTCTAGTTGCCTTCTTATATACTACGTAATAGTAATCTAACTCTCAGAGTTAAGTTGGGGCTTAAGTGCCTTTGATGTAATGCATTGAAAACCCATATGGGCAGTGGTCTCAGGGATTTCTGATGCTTGGCACTTTGCCCTGGCTTATGTTTCCACAGATACTCTAGAGATGAGTAAAAGGACACTTTTCCTTCAGTCTGTAAAAAGCTGATGGAGCATTGCTTTGGTATGAAAGACAAAGACCTGTCTATGAATTATGCAGTGGAAACTATATGGGAGAAATTAATACTATAGGTATGGCTCTCCTTCTGCTGGGTCTTGGCAGTAGTTCCAGGTTATCCCTGTGTGTTACTGACAGAGGGGAAACTTCAAGGCCCCATGCACGTCTGGAAAATTACTTTTGGAAAATTCAGTCATGTCAGACCAAGTAAAATAGTAATGCAGAAACAGTAACAGGAACAGCAAAAACATTTGCAGTGTCTGCCTGCCTGGTCCTCTCTTGCTACGCTTCCCTTCCACTCCTGAGCACCTGATAAGTGTCAGAACTTCTTTGTTTTGTTTGTGCAACTGCTAATCTCATTCTGATTTTTCTCATTACTGAGGAAAAAAAAAAGAAAAAAAAACCTCCAGAAATTAAGATGAACAGTTCCCACAAAAAGTAAGAGTGGAGTTTAAAAGTGAGGACTGGAGAGGACTGACAATTCCTGACCTCCTTAATGTTCTAGCTGAACTTTTGTCTGAGTTTTTGTTCAGCATTTTGGGCAAAGATTGATTTATGATGCATGCAATTTTCATCTAAAGCTGCACTCAAGACATGAATGGGTAGGATAGAGTTTGCTTTTGTGATGACATTATAAAAATAGCTCTGTCTGGAAGCAATTTGAAGTGTCCCTGCAACATGAACAGCACACTATAAAGGCTTTCTGACTTATAAAATATTTTCTACACCATCAGACTTAACTCTTCAATGACTGTAGATGTGTAGCAGTTGACAAAATACATACAGTGATGTGATCTAGCAGGAGACAAGCCACAAAGGAAATAAAGTTAAGATATTATAAAGTCAGAGGTATGGGTATTCCAAGGATGTGAGGATAAATTATTCATCTAAGTAGCATACTGCAGATTAAATGTCCTAAATATTTGTGGGTTTTTTGCTAAATACTATATAAATATCATATTTACATATATGCATAGAATTGAAATACATGTGTGTTTCATGCTGTTAGATACATTTTCCATGAATATTAACTGGGTTTGCAGTCCAGAAAATATTTGGACTTAAACTGTTAAGAAACACTGTCCCAAGGGCACTTTCTTTAGAGAGAGCTTTTATGTAGGTTGGAAATGCCTTGCTGTTTATACATAAGTGCATACACAATATGGGCATTACAGATGGGTGTGTAAAACAGCATCTGCAAGCGGTTTGTGGCCAGCTTGAGCTGCAAATTTCTATCAGTGCCCAGGGATGTCACTTGTAACAACACTGAAAAGGGTTTAGTTTGCTCTAAAACTTTGGTTTCTCAATTGCATTTTTAGTATAAATAGAAGATGTGTCTTGTCTGGAAGTAGCTGGTAAGTTTATTATTCTTAGCTTCGTGTTGTCTGAGCTGCTCCTGAATTGAATTGAAGTCCACTGCAATTTCCCTTGTAGCTCTTAAAGAAAAGTGAACTGTTGTTTGTGTTTCCTTAAAATTCTGTGTGAACTGTGCCAGCTGAGGAGATGGTTATATTCCAGTTGCTGAGGAGATGGAATATTCCAGTTGCCCCAGGCAGCTGAGGCCACTGCCTCAGCAGTTATCCCAAGCCAAGTAGTTTGTCTCTGTGGTCAGTGAGCTATGGCTTGTTTCTCTTTTGCAGTGTATTTTGGACTTTAATGTACAGCTTTTTCTATTCATTTTTCCTTGAAGAACCATGAATTGGAGTGTTGCTGTGCTGAGAAAAAGAATGGCTGGTGTCCCAGTAAGGGCCTGGTGGCTGAGGCAGGCAGGGCCAGTATGAGAAGGGGGAGCTGCTGCAATCCAAGTGCTCCAGACAACACAGCACAGAAAGGGCTTGGATGGAGAGAAATTTACTGCATGTCTGCATAATCTACATTGAGGAGGACATCTTTCTCCATTGAGATGTTTTTTTTCCCAATGTGATTGGATAGATTCTCTTCTCTGGCTGAAAATCAGAAGGCAGAAAAATGCAGTATATTAGAGCAAACGAGAGGTTTCAGGTTCTGTGAGCAGGGAAACACACATTTCTGGAGAAGCAGATCTTATTGCATAACCTCTGCTTAGCAGCTAAAGGAGAAAGCAAATGCTTTCTCCAGGCTAACAGCCACTCATGACATGCCTTTTGCTCCAATCTGAGAAGCTCATGAAATAATCATTTATTTTGTACAAGTTTTCCATGTGAGTGAAAGAATAGCTAGGCTTTATGATTGCAGTTATTACTTTCATCCAGTGTCAAAGCTGAGTTCCAAAAGGTCTCTCTTTAGTCTCCAATGAATGAAAAAAGTTCCCTGCTCCTACTGAAAACTCTCTCATCTTTTCCAAATAGTTTCTGTGTGAAACAGAGGATGTGTCTGAGCTGTAGAGGTGGCAGCAGTTATGTTATGCTTTGGCTACAATGGGAATTTGCAGAGCAGTTCTCTCTGGAATCCAAGCTGAACATCCCTTCACTTGAGTAACATACCTATGGAAAGGCAGGATAACAGAAGGAAACCATGTCCCCTGTGTCTGTCCTCCCTGCTTAGGGATGCACATGAGCAAAGCCCTAAATGAACAAGGCCTGAGTGAATTTCAGAGTGCTTTCCTTTTATGAAATGTTTGCTGCTTTATGTATTAGCTGTTCCTTTTTATTTATATACCACTAAACCACTTGGTGAAGGATATTTAATTAGGAAAAAATATTCAATTTTGATTTTTATTTTAAATTAGTTTCTAAGATTAGAAGTGCAGACATTTTAGAGTAATGATTCCTTAAAGAAATAGCGATTTGGTGGGATTTTTTTTTAAATTTGAAAATAGTGTTAAAACTTGTCATGTGGTTGTTAAAAGATTTTTAGTTTATTCCAATCTAAAAACCAGAATCAAAACTGCATTGTGTCCTTACTGTTCTTCATACTTGTACAGAAGCAGTTTATGGAGCTGTTGTCTTAGAGAGGTGGGAGTTTTACACAGTCCTCCATCAGGTAGAAATAGGTCTGCAAGGAACAAAGCAGAGGAAATCAGTCTCTGGTTGCTCAGTGCTCTTTAACAGCTTTAGTGTATGACATGAAAGTTCTCTGTCTGCATTTCAGAAGAGAGGAGCCAGTTACAGCAGTGCCCTGGCCAGATTCCAGCAGGGAACTCCAGAGCTCCATCTGCCAACTCCCTCCCGCAGTTACAGACGGGTAACTCTTGCCTAAATAAAGCATCCACCCACTGCAGATTCTCTCCTGGGCACAAGTACATGCAGTATGCACAGTTTAAGTGTCTTCATGCCTATGTCTAAATAATCTTCTGGTTCTGATAACACATCTTCATTGTGTTATCAGAAGCAGCTCTTCATTGTTGTGTGTTACATGGCATGAATGTTCAACCCCCACCAAATTTTCTGAAATGCTTAATTTTTTTTTCCTCATCTTTGAGCATGATTTTGGTGTTAGAGAAATATTTTTACTCTCTATCAAATTCAATAATGAAGAGGAAATTGGCAGAAATTCCTTTTGTAACAATGTCTAGAAGTATCAAGTGTACTGTTATATAGGAGCTGACAATCTCTGTGAGGTGGAGAAGGCCTGGCATCTCTCAGCCTGAGGATACTGGAAGGAGGGAAATGTCTCTCTCCATCCAAAGGTAGGATTTAGGTTTTGCAGCAAGCTTTGACTTTTGAAGACATGCTTCAAAGAAGCAGTCATTATAGTTTTACCTACAGGAAATCTGCATTGCTTGTCATGCACAAACCAAGATGTGTGTCTTTAGCAGAATGTGACTGAGCATCTTTTCCAGCCCTGCATCTTGTCTTTGCTAATTCTAAACTGGCTCCCTTGAAGAAGAGACAATAAGAAAGAAACTATACAACATCCTCCCAGGAAGCAAAATATTTGTTTTAGTGAAAAGAGAAAAAGAGAGTTCAACAGAGGCTCCTGATTTGAAAGACATTTGCAGACAGAAGCACAAGGCAGTGTTAGTCTGACATAATGAACATCCTGGGCCAGCAGTTGCATTCCTTTTCATTTTTTTGCAAACCAGAGAATTTAAATCAATTTACCTTGAGCATTAGTTTTATGTATACAGTATATGCAGGCATTTTCTGACTCCAAAATAAGTACCAAACATCATTTTTTTTGATGCTGAAAGTATATTTAATGTTTGAATTTATGTTTATACTGTTACAGAAAAATAACAATTGTAGAATTATTGCCATGCTGCTGTTTCTACAGTCTTTGTAGTTGGATGTGAGGGAAAATGAAATTCCTTATCTCTAGTTTTCAATAGATTTTATTTTCCTATTTTCCCAAGGTTTAAGAAAGCAATTGCTCTTTGGCAGTCAAATTTGCAAACAGATTCATTTGGCATATGAGCTTCTGGCATAGCTGTATGTTGATAATCAATTTTACAACAGAATGAAAATAAAAAATCAATGATGGTAGTTTAATATTTCCTTGATAATAAAAGGGTTATTCAGTATGTATTTTTGTACCCTAGCCCCAGAATTATGTTAATTTTTGCTAAACTCCTGCAGAATGCAGTCATTTATAAACTCTTGTCAGTGTCAGAAAAATGGGCAGTAGTTAAAAATCTGGGCATATGAGATGCAAGTAGGACTTTCACAGTGATAGGATTTCACCCTTGGATTATGCTGAGAGTTCTCACTCAAGAAATGCCTGAAAGCTTAAGCAATTTCTTTTTTTCTTCTACTGGGAGATAAGAAGTTGTTTCAGGCTTGTGTCAGAATTTATCTGAGTGGGTATGGAAGCAGGCAAGTTCCAAAATCACTTTAAATTAAAAATCAGGCCAATGATAGTTTACATTCCCTGAAAGCAAAAATTTCTCAGTATCCAAATATAGCTTTAAAATACATGGCCCCAAGGAAGGATTAGTATCATCTTATGATAAATATGATTAAATAGAAGAGTCTATTTGAAGTTCCTCTGGAATTTGCCACTCCTATATTTGTACACCTTTAGCTAATCCTGGAGAAAAGTGAGTGAAAGGAATTTTCCTGGGATTTGTATTTGAAAACTTGTATGAGCCAAGAAGTCTTAAATTACTCTAAAATGTATTTGGAATATGAGAATGGTAGTCTATTCTCTTTTTTGTCATACTGCCGATAAACTAAATATTGTGATATTTCAGCAACAAAACCCAGAGAAGCTGTCAGTCTTGAAATGCAGTAGAAGATTTGGTGAACTATTGAGTGAATAGTTTCTATTTTGAATGTCTAGTAAAATGAGTGTGAAGAATACACAGATTGAATTTACATTCTGAAACAGAATTTTGTGGTGAAGGGAAGGAAAAAAACATACAAGGGCTTTACTCTAAGAAACAATCACAGAGTAAAAGTATGACAAAAAAGAGTTCTAAAATGTATCAGTTTAATCTCCAGGTTTTGTGAGATGTAGCAGGCTGTGGGTCAGGGTCTTGGCAGAAAATTAATGCATTTTAAACTTAATGTGAAACTACAGGAGGGCATGATACAGGCAATGAATGTTCAGGGAGTTGTGTACTGTGGTGGTTTGGTAGATAATGGCACTGTGTGGCTCAATGGATCTTCTCCCTCCCTCATTTGGGTGATTCCTCATATCCCCAGAACTCTTGTCTGAACAATTGTTGTGGAAATCACCAGGTGATCACTTCTGTAAATGATTGGCACCACAGTGATGGTCTTTGGTATAGAGGTGGAATTTTTTTGGCTGCTAAAGTTGTTGTAGTCTTAGGCACACTTAAGGGATCAGGAGGTTGTGTTTCCCTATTAGATGCTGCCCTCATACTTCATTCTGTTTGTATGGATTCTATAAGTGTGTATGAATATGTGTGTGTAGAGTGTGTACATTTATGCAGAGTGAGTGAATTTTGTGAATGGAAAATTCTAATCTGGCAGCATATTAGGCAAAATGGGAATTACAGAGATTCTGTCAGGACAGTAAGGCCTCGTGTTTTTTTTTTGTTGTTGTTTTTTTGTTTGTTTTTTTTTTTTTTAATTTAACTGGAAATAATACTTGTGAAATATGTCATGTTGATAATACTAAAAAATAAAATTTATCTTTTATGAGAACAGACTCAGTTGGAACACGTATAGCTCAAGCTGTTAATTTATTTACCCTAATTCAGAGAGACAATTTTAAAGCATGTTTCAGCCTCCAGGGCATTTTTTGATGGATAGTTATGACAGTTTATGTACTAATAACACTTGTTCACTAGAAAATAATTTTGAAACCATAGATCACCTAAGTAGTCATCCCACAATTTAACTTTCAGTCATTGTTGGAGTCAGCTACATTTGAGTCACAAGCTTACCAGTCAAAATATTTATTTGTTTATGAACCCTCTGGATCCCCTTGTCTCCTCAGAATTACATTATTTACGCACCTATATAAGCTGATGTTTATTTTTACACAATTAGGGGAAATTATATTGGTAACTTAGAAAATTGTAATCTTGGGCAAATTATGAGAGATGAAAGGTCAAGCTGGTATGTACAAGGTGAGTGGCTTTTACAAAATAGAGCAAATTCATTTAATAGCATACCTTTAAAAATTCATGATCTTAAAAATTAATTCATTTTGCTGATGTCTCCTTAGCAGTGTAGGTAAATAGGCTGCCTTTGACAGCTGCAGACACCATGATAGCATACAGGTTTAATATTTACAAAAGATTGAATAAAATCTGCAATTCTTTGACAATTCTGCTACTCGCAATGCTATCATAAATGCCTCTTCCCTCATGGCTGGCTACAGTGTTAATTTTTTACAGTGGAAAACCATGGCTGATGGTGAATCATCAGACCAGCAACTACTGGCCTTGTCTGTAATGGTGTAAGTGGTAGTCAGATGCATGTGAAAGGCAGTCATTATCTGAAGCAATGCTGAAATTACAATATTCTAGACAAAAAAAAAAAAAATCAGATGCCACAGTAAAAAGGTTGCATTGTGAGCAGGATACTTAGGTTACTCAGGATACTCTGAAAGTTATTATAGAATGATGGGTCATTTCTTATTTGAAGCAGACAGGGTTGTTCATATGTAAGTCTCCTAAGGAACTTCTGAGGAACTCTAGACATGATGTGTCATATTTGCCCTATAATTTTAATATCATGTCCTGTATTACTGTGTAGCTGACTTTTAAGTTGCAGTTTTAGATGTGTTCTTGATGTGTTAAGTTTAGAGTCATCTATATTTAGCAAGTGCAATGGTTCTCAGGATAGCATTGCTCAACTGTTTTTTGGCATATTACTCTGTCAAAATGCAGGGCTTGAAAGAGGTTTGTGCAGAATTCAGTGCTTGGTGAATGGAAGTTAATTCTTAGCATACTAAAATGGCAGCAGGTCCATGAGGACCAAAGATTCACAGCCTATATATTTTTAAACAATGGAGAACACTTTAAATGGACCACATTTAAACATTTTACTATCAAGGAGGTACTATTAATACTTTAATTGTGATCTGTTCTTAGTCTGCTCCTCAAATCCCTTTTACACTCAAACTAGAAACACAAAGTGCTTTGATGCACTGTTAAATGACTTACGCTTTCTGTTGAGTCACATCCTGCCCCTTTCTTAAAGGAAATGAACATTGGAGACATTAGATTTTATGCCAGTAATGTTTAATGTGAAACACTTGGCCCTAGCAGACCTCATTTTCTTGCTCATGCTGATTCTGCAGATCGGTAATTGAACTTATTTCAGTGGCACTAGTGAGATTTCATCTTGGAAAGCAAAGCTGTGTTCACAAAGGGTAAAATGCAGTCTTCAAAATGCATTAACAATGGCTTTGGGAAAAGCAAGAGTTTTTAATTTTCTACTCTACATGAAGATGTCCATAATTTCTGCACTAAGCTCCTTATGCTAGCTGGGAAAGGCAATATGAATTCATTACTGCCTGGACAGAGAAAGTTGTTCTCAAAAGAGAGCTTGAAACAAATAATTGTAGTATAATTTTATTTTATTGGCATTGGTAATTGGGCACAACAGTTGCTGTGAAGTTCTGTAGGTGTTTTAGAGACAGAAATAAAATTAAATTATATATTTTCTGTGTCTCTGCAAATTATTCTGCAGAGATCTGTTTTTTTAATGAGACAGAGCTAACAATTTCTTTATCATTAACCGGACCAAAATGCCACTTTGCAAGATGAATTTTAGTTAAACTCCTGAATGGTTTCATGACTGCCTTGAGATTTCAATTAACTTTTTCTTGCATGGAGTACAATATTATTAATATCCAAGAGAACAGTGAGCTAACATTGTAACACAAATGTCTTGCTCAAATGGAGAATTAAAAATGGGACATGTTAATACTGCAGTGGTCTGTGAAGTGAGTTGCTTATGGTTGATCTGTGCTGATAAAAGTAGTCATCAAAAAAAAAAGAGATGGGAGGGAGAGGTGCAGTTTTAGGGAATTTGACGACTGCTGCCTTGAAAGTGGAGAGATGCTCCCTTATTTTGGAGAAATTGTTGTAAGCAGCCAGAAAAGTCTGCTCCAGAAGCAGCATAGGAGAAGCAGTCAACAGAGCATGTCTGGTTTGTGGCAGCTGAGAGGCAGGGGGTGACTCTGCTTTGCTTCCTTCTTGCAACAGGACAAGGCTCTCCAGCTCCTCCTGAAAAAAGGGCTGTGCCCAGAACTTTGTTCCAAACTTTTCTTTCTGGTCATAGTGCAGTATTTCTCTTTGGGTTCAGTTTTCAAACTTCTGAATGAAATTTTTAAGTGTTGAGGCTTTGGACATATAATTTAGAGTTTATACCACCTTCCTTTTTAAAGATGCATATGAGGTTTGAGCTCTTGCTCATGTTTGCTCAGCAAAGGTATTTTATTAATTAAGCAATGAAATATAACTGCTACACCTAGTTTAAAATTTTGTAGGTACTTTTAAAGTCAAGAGGTGTGCAGAAAAGAACCTATTCCAATTTATTTTTTCACAGGAAACATAGAATGCTTTGGGTTGGAAGGGATCTTAAATGTCATCTTTTTCCAACTCTTCTGCCATAGGCAGGGACACATTCCACTAGACCAGGTTGCTCCAAGCTCCAGCCAACCTGGCCTTGAACTCTTTCAGGGATGGGGCATCCACAGCTTCTCTGGGCAACCTGGGCCTCACCATGCTCACAGTAAAGAATTTCTTCCTAATATCTGAGCTAAACCTCTGCCCTGTTTCAGTTTGAATCTATCTTCCACTGTTCTATAACTAAATGCCCTGTTTTTTTTTCCTATATAAATGTGTAAATCGTATTTATAAATCTTAGAAATTTACATTTCTAAACCAGCAGATTTCAAAAGGTACCATCTGCACTGTTTCTTGAAAACATATTGAAAAGGTAAGACAAGTGAACTGTTCTTTAAAGAAAAAAGGATATTTTAGAATGTCTGGGTCTGCACATATTCAAAATAAGGTGGTTCTTTCCTCATCTTTTTCATTTCCTTCACTTGAACATAGTTGTGGAGAAGCTTAACCACTCTGTAATACCAGACTACTTTGGTAAGAACATAAATGATGACAGATGCAGCTATTTTGGGGACTGAAAGCTGCTAATCCATGTAATTGTAAAAACACATGAAACTCCATAACGGCTTTTTTTGTACACTGAAATGAAGACGTCCACTTGCACTTGTCTTTGAGCTTAATTTTAAGAACTCAAGGCAGTCAGACTTACCAAGAAATGGGGGTACCTCAAAAATAGAATCAAAATTTTGGCAATCCATCGAGCAGTAAGTGGAATAGGCAGTTTGTGCTTTCCCAGAAGTGAAAATCCAGCTGTGATCCCTGAGGATGTCAGTAGGCAGGTTTGCATTGGCCCCAAGCTAGGTTCTGAAATCATTTAAGATCCAGTGCATCACTGCAGTCAGAGGATCACCTACTACTGTATGCTCTGAAATATTTGATCATTTAGAGTTTCCTGTTAGATGGCACACAGCTGTTTCCTTTTATTATGCGTGGCTGCACATGTGGAAAGACATCTCTTCTATAAGCGTAGATTGGAAAAAAATCCATCAGAGAATCAAACTTGTCCAACCTGTGTAACTTGGACAAAGCTTTCCTTGGAAGCATAGATTCTTGACATAATCTGTCAGTGATGGGTACAAATCAAATTCGTTTGAAGATCAGAGCTGCAGAAAAGCCAGTTGACTTCCTGGTTAAAAATAAGGTGGGTTGAAGTGATGGTCTATTTCACAACAATTAATAATAATTGGGGAACGAGATGATTTACTGAAAAATATCTATAAAAATACAAATAATATAAAGGTGCATCTAAATACTACATATAAGAAATCCATTACATAGATTTTCAAGAAAGAGAAATTATATATGTTTTTACAGAATTATTTCATGTAGCAAACAACAGGACACAAATTCAGTGAAATGTCAGTGTAGAAAACAGCACAATTGCTACATTTTGTATTTACGTGGCAGGCAGAGAGATTTCTCTGTGTGGACATTCCTTTCACAATTGCTGTTCCTGTTTGTGCCACTCAGGTAACACATCTAGCAAAGGGACAAACATAAAAAGGAAGTGTCCATAGGGAAATTCTGCACATAGATTGGGTTTGCTGATGGAAGAGCAGCCCACATTACACCCTGTTATATGGTGGTGGCAGGGCTGGTTTTAAAGGGTAAGAGTATAATTAAATTGCATTTCTCCTTTCATACTAGGACACTGTGAGGTAAAACTAAGCGCTGCCTGTAAAAGTTTTTTTTTTTACAATCAATTAGACTTGCAATGACTGAAAATCATTGAAATAGCAGGCAACTGAGTGGAAGGACTTCCAATGTAAAAAGTCAGTTGCTTGTTTTATACAGTTTCTCAACCTGTGTGTTCCCTGTTCACTTGAGAGCATCCACACATGCTTGGCAATGCAGGAAATGATGCATAAATCATTACTGCAAGGTCAGTAAATTCACTACTGGAAGTTAAATGTTACTTGTGTCCAGATAGAAGCAGTAAAATCTTTCAAATAGGGATTGTAGAATTGAAATAAAATTTGAACAAACAGACAAATATTCTAATATGATATGTGTTTCTACTTTGCTTTAATAATGACTAATTAAAGTTTTTTGCATTTAAGGGAAACTCTGTCTTTGGTTCTTTGGTCTTGTCCAAAAATGAGAAGTATCACCATTAATGTGGAACCACTTTTTTTATGTTTTATGGGAAGGTTTTACTCTGTATTTCTACAGAGTGATACTTCAGGTAAAGCTGTGACATTCTGTGTCTGAAACTTGACTGCTCTTCTACTTTTCTGCCAGCAGTCCACATGCTTCTGGCACTGTAGCTGCTCTCTGATTCTTAACTCCTTTTTTTCTAGCTGGATCTGGTATGTAGGCTCTTGGAGCAGGAAAGGAGCAATAGCAGCACAGAGGTCTCACTGTCCCTGTCAGACAGCTATGGTTGCCCACTCCTGTGGGAGTTGCCAGCAGGGATGCAGTGTATTCCTGTCAGGCTGGATAGGTATTTCACCATCAGGTATTCCCAGTGCATTGGTGAAATGCATTGAGGCCCAATAAGCTTATTCAAGGAGTTTCATTTAATTCAAGTGCCCTTATTATCCCTCATTTACCTGCTCCCACTGTGATGTTAATTTCATTTCTGTATGGCAGAGCTGCCAGGACATGGGCACAGTTTTGCATAAGAGCTAAAACATTGGCTCAGAGAAGGAATTAAGAATTTGTGTTTTCTTCAGCTTTCTGGTGTAGGACACCTACAGATTGCAGCCTCAGAGCTGGCACATTGTAGTACTGTTCCCCTGCACACTGATGCACTCTGAGATCAACAATCTGGTAATTCCTTCCAGCTCTGGGAGCATGAATATTATATGGACACATGGATGCTTTTAGGAACACAAACAAAATATCATCTTTTTCTTCTTTTTCTTGTCTCTCTTCCCTATAGTTATTTTGTACCTTTCTGCTTATTCTTTTACTTAATATTTGTCTCGGATGTCTTTCTTAGTGCCTATGGCCTTTATCTGATTACCAAGGAATGGGGTTTGGGTGCTGAATCTTCTGGCTCCAAGTCTTCTTCCATCCCTAGCTCAAATAAAAGTGAATTGCTTCTAGAAAAGCAAATGCAATAGAAGCACTAAACAGCATTGAGGACATGAATAATTTTTTATAAAGAATGGTATGTGGGCAGGGTTTTTTTTTCCTATTTCAAGACACATAATCAATAGTGCTAGTTATCCTAAAATACTGTTTTTACATTTTGACCTTGCTCATTCAGGCATGATAGTGTACCAAATGTAATGAATGGTCTTAGCTCCAGTTTTTCCTACTGCTGGCCTATTCTTTTAATTTTGTCTTGTTGGGTAATTTTTTAATGTAATGGTCTGTATTCACTTCTGGGCTATCAAATTCATTTATCAGGCAAATTCAGTATTTCAAGTTTTCCACACAGGCAAACTGATGAAACTCTCATCTTATCTGTTGACATTGGCAAGCTTCAGTCAAGGCATTGCTGATATTGCATCTAGATATGCATCTTGTGATCTTTCATGGCATCCCATAATGTAGATTTTCCACTAGTTTCCGACATACCATATGCAACTTATGTGCAGTTGTTATTGCTGTCTTTCCCTTTGCTAAATTGTTAATTTCTGATTTTTCAACTTTATGTTATGCTATGAACTATCTCCACATGGTAAGTAAATAAATTTTAAAAACTTCAGGATTGTTATGGACACTGACTCCATCTAAGTCAAACTTTATTGCGGCTATTGTGGCAAACTTTATATATGGTTATTGCTATTTTCAGCTGTGGGCAGAAAACCAAAAATTCATGCCCATTTTCCTAGCTATCTACTTACTGATTTGTCTGTGTATGTGTGAAGTTGAAATACTTTTAGTCTGAACCCAGGGCACAGGTACTGAAGCATGAGAATAAAGGATAAAAGCAGTTAGGGAATAAACACCATGGCATGGAAAAATACCATTGCACAGTGTTATAAAGCAAGTTATGGAATTGGCCCAAGTATGCAAATATTTTCTAATCTTATTTTGAGTAGGTAAAATATACTATACCCCAAATTTGTTTTTCCCATTACTGCTCAGCACTCCTGAACTTGAAGAGAAATAGGACCTCTTATAACATCTATTTTTAAAGGATGGCAACCTAGTACAAGGAACGTCCACATAAAATACATTGTGTTTGCTCTCATCTTAAGCTTAACCTAAGTTATGTACATAATTGTACATAATCTTGTATTTAAGCAATGTAATCTTTATGCCAAGTTACTTTGGTTTAATGCTTGAAACGCCCATGGGAATATCTCACTTCAGCGACAGCCTCTGTGTCATAGTTTTGAGGTGACATGTTCATCTGGGTGCCGTTGTAGAATTTTTAAGTGAGATATCATTTTTCTCTACAAAAGTAAAAGGCAACAGGTTTGTGATTACTTCAGTTGCTTTCAAAATAATTATTTTTCTCTTATCTTTTGCATGTCATCCAAAGATGAATAAACTTTAAAATCTCATTTTTAGCCATTATTAACACCTTGCATTTTAAACCATGTTGCATTGCTATAGAACCATCTCTTCACTGGTTGTTAATAAAAAGCAATTGCAAAACTGGAAAGCAGGCTGTAGTCTTCTCTCTAACTTGTTTGCTTATTCTCAGATTTTCATTTTGTTTGACACCTTTTCTTTTAATATATGTCTACCAGGTTAATTAAAAATAAGGCTACCTTTTATAAGCAAGTAGTAGATCGTGTGTTAATTTTGAGAAATATTTTGGGCATCCTTTCACAAGACTTATTATTTCTGCAAATTAAAAAGGTTACCATTATTTCTTCAGAGCTTTCTTGGAGTCAGGAATACCTTAGCCATTGATTCAGAACCTCTTCATTTTGCCTTTTGATAATTTTCCGGTTGTAATGGTTGTCTGTGTTGTTTTTTTGTAAACCCTACATAGGTTAAAAAAAATTCAAATTAAGTGAAAACAGGCTGAAATGTGACTCATCCTGTTTGTCAGGGATTGATTTGCAGATGTAATTTTGCTTTCTATAGCCAAAACCTGAGAATAGTTATAAGTAGTCTAACATGATATTATGTTTCTGTTCAACTAAATTAAATCTCAATACTTTTAGGAAAAGTTTCAGTAAGAATTACTTTTGTTCAGCCCTCCTATTATTAAATAAATTTGAGCACTCCCCAAATCAGTCCTGCTATCCTGCAACTCTCAGTAGAACTTAAAAATCCAGCAGGGAATTTTTGAATAAAAGAGCAGCTTTTATGCTCCAATAAGAGGGATTCCTGGTGGATGACTACACAGCTGTAGTAACCTCATTTTTCAATTTTCAGGGGAAAGTGAGGTATTCCTTAGCATAATGCTGAATCTCCAATCTCCCTCTGTATTTTCTGGAGAACTTTGCTCTGAGACCAAAAAAAACCCAAAAAAACACTTTTAACATTGCATTGCTATGGAAATGCACAGGAAGTTAATTTGTAATACATTATAAATTCTTTGGTTCCAAAATGCTTTAGCTCACAATCTCTTTACTTGCTTTATTATTTTATTATCCTGGCTGGGAAAAAAGGCTTTTAAGTTCTTATGTGGGAGGAGGAGGGAGGAGCAAATAGATAAACATCTGAGAGAGAATTACAAAGCTGGGAAATAAAAATAGCTTTTGAGAAAGCACTATGAAGTGAGTCAGACTTGGTTAGGGACTCAGATGGAGTAGGGCTGGCTGTGTAAAGGAGGGAGCCAGCTCTCTCCCCCCAGCTGGGGGATGGCCTGGTGGGAGAATGCTTGGCAATCTGATGGAAAGGGGAAATCTCAGGCATGTCTGTTGCTTGAAGAAGATGGGATTTTAAAGTCAGATGATTTATTTCCTGTTTCTCAGCTCTCTTAATCTAGCCAGAATTGTGTTTCTTGGAATTTGCAGACCTTTGAATGTCCTCAGTTGGGCACTTGCATGAAGCTTACACAGAACTGTCTTTAAAGCAGTTTTTGGCTTTTGAGCTGGTTTGAAACAGTTTTGGTTCTCTGTTTGGCTCTGCTGTAGCCCTGACCTGCTTTTAAAGCCCTAGCAGCTTTCATAGCAACTTAAAGGGATGTATTTTAAACCCTAGTGAGAGGTGGAAATGGGTCCTGAGGAAACAAGACCCTGCCAAACAAGGGATCAATTGTGTCCTATCCCCAGAGGTGCTGTGTGAGCCCTTCTGGAATTTCATCACTGGGTGCAGACACCAGCAGCTCTCCTCATGCCCGGGTCTCTTTCTGAGGAGTGGGAAAGCTTAGAGAACAAGAGGCTGAGGAACATGGATGAGCCCTTTGAACTGGCATGTGTTGGGCTGCCAGGCTGAGTCCCTCCTGTGAGCCACAGCTGTCAGCAGCTCCAGATACAGCACCTAGAGCTAAGACTAAGCTAACACAAAGCCAAAAAAGTTGAGTGGTCTGTTGAAACATACTATGGTTTATGCAATTTTAAATTATAATCTGGCCTACAGTCATAAAAAGCCATGAAAATGAGCAGTCATTCAAAAGATCTACAGCTGTAGGAGACTGTTTTCCCTCAACAAATGTATAAAATGTCAGTTAAGTTTAATCAGACAGAATCACAGGTGCATTGATGACCTTGGGATTTCAAAGCATTTCATTTTTTGTTTGAGTACTAGTGACTGAATTTTCCTGCCTGGCACACAGCTGGCTTTCTTACAGAAATATTTATCTCCAGTTATCCATTTAAAACCTCCATTTCCACAACGGGAGAAGAAGATTGCACAGATGAAGGACTGTGCCAATTTCACCTGATTTCCCCAAATAAGTTCTGTAATTACTCATTAAGTTTGAGTATACACATAATTATAAAACTGAATGTGACATTACACCCTTAGGGGGGTCATTCCACAGAAATTCTGCATTCATCAGGTCAAATGTGAAAAAGTAATATTTACATTAATTGTTTGCTAGCTCTTTAGAAGTACATTTGCTTTAAAGGGACACTGTGTCACTCTTAGAGGATATGGAAAAAGTATTCACGGGGAACATTTTCCTAGATTGTTAAATCACAAACTACTCAAGTGCCTTAGACATAAATTTTCTTTAGAGATGGAGGAAATAGGTGAATTTGTGGAATTTCAGGACCAACAGAGGTAACTTGGAGAAGGACCAAGTTCCACAGGCCTGGTGTAGATCACGCATGTTTGCTAAAGAAGCAGCTCAAACTTCAGTTATATCTGTCCTCAATAGTAAGGATAGATTAACTTTTGAATAAAAACAGGAAAAAAGCATTTGGAGCATGCTTGTCAGGATAAGTATTAGACACATGTATGTTTAAAGAGGAGTACTGTAGACAAGCCAAGCTATAGGATTAAAGCCTTCCAGTAACCCCTGTGTAAATATGAGTGAATAACAGACAGAACTGTTTTTGGTATATCCTTCTTATTGATAGTGGAGAACAATTTCCATGAAGGCTGGTAAATATTCAGAGAATTAAGTTTCAATAGCACTTAGAATAATTGTTTCTGCTGTTTCTTTGACTAATTTCTCACCATCATTAGAAAAACAGCATTTAGCTTTCAGTTTTCTGACATTGGCTGACTTCTGTGGTCAGGGCATTTAGAGCTGATTTGAATCTGACTGTGTAAATGTAGCACTAAATAAAGCTTGAAAATAAACAACTGCAAAGAGTCTTTAGATGAATTGAAGGATTTATTGAAACATCCACTGTTATAGAAACTAATGGTTCTCTGGGTACAACACACATAGTTTTAAAACCTTACAATAGCACTGAAGGGGTATGCTGTTGAAATGGATCCATCTTCATGAAAGTGAATAATTCTGATTATTTAGCTGTTCTTTTCTTTCCTATATAACTCAGAGTAGTGACTTTTTTTGGAGTTTGAATACATTAGTTCATGCAAAAAGGGCATGATTGGACTATGTTCCTGTTTATAGAGACCTGTTCTCTGCCAAAGAAAATATTTGTCTGTGTACCACTCTAACTAAGTACTTCCTCTAGTCTATGTGTGTGTTAGTTCAGCTTGGCCTTCTGATGGTCTGTTGGAGCCTATATATAAGACTGTGGGCTTTTAAAATGCCTTGTTATAGGTCTAGCAGCAAACATGCAAATAGCCACTGCAAGATCGTCATAACAAAATAGTATTGGGGTCTGATATCCACAGAGAATGTAAAAGGCTTTGTCTACCTTGTTTTTTTCTACCAGAATCTGTATTTTGTTATTTTGCTGGTGACAAGCAAGTTGCTTTCCTTTGCCATGGTGGAAATCCTATTCCAGGACCTGCTTTAGCAAGTCAGTGGGCTGAGTTTCTTCTAGTACTGATCCTGAAGATGTAGTGGAATGAGCTCTTTGTGATCTGTTGGTCCCCCCACTATTGGAAATGGCTTTGTTTTACAATTTGAGTGATTTTTCAGGGGCCTAACAATTCTCCTTCATGAACATAAATAGTATTTTCAAAGATCTATGGCACTGAGGAGTGGTTAGGAGTAACTTTTCCACCTTCCCTTCTCTTTCTATTTTCTACACATTAGAAACCTCACAAGATTACTTAGAAGGACTGGTATACAAGCCTCAGTCTAATATTTCAAAAATACATTAAAAAAAAAAAAGAAAAAGAGAAAATTTATTAAATAAACTGTGTCCTGAAGACTGTCTAAGGCCTAGGGATATTTGACTAAATGCTGATGACTTTTTAAGAGTTTGCACAGGGCTTCAGCAGGGCTTGTGAGACTTTTGACAGTTCCTAAGGGAATCTTGCAGGTAAGACTGGGATCATTGTCAAGTTCCTGACAGGACTTTACCTCTGACATGTGTTTGCTTTTTCTTCAGAGGGACATTGTCAGAGGCTTCCTGAATGCAAATAAATTAGGTCAAAATTTTATATTAAAACTTTTCCTATATTAGAAGAGTAGGACTAGAATTTCACACAAGACTCTTATTCTTAGGTGTATCTCTAAAAAGAGTTCCAAGACACAGATGAAAAAATCTGAAAATTCTTCCAGCTTCATTAAAATTGTATATGAATTGACATTTTCTATTGCAACCTTTGTCACTAAAAATAAAAGATACTATATGAATTGATAATAGCAGATAGTTAAAACTTGCATTCTAGCTGCAAAGGATAAGGTTTTTTAATACTAAACAAAACCACATATTTTATCCTGATTGAAATTATCCTTCATGTAATTTAAACTTTGCTCTTCATAGGAGAATTAGTGCATTGCTGAATGTTGGAAGTACAAAGAAGAAATTGAATGAGCATTTTCATCTATGTTTTCTACCCGGTGTATGAGATGTTTAAGGATAAAAATAGCCAATTACAATAAAACATTTGATTCCTAGTGTCCCAAGATCTGTGAAACATCAAGTACTTGCTATTCAGTCTTCTCTTCTTCCTAAAGATGTGATTGGGAGTGTATTTAAGAGACAATATAATGGTCATCTTAAACAAACAAAGCCAAACAATCCTTCTGAAAGTACCCTGAATGATTAGTAGGAATATCATGATCAAAATGATAAGACAATATGAGATATCAATAAACCAGCCTGATTACAAGAAATACAAGTTGCAATTAACTCATACCTATATTTGGTTTTGTGGATGTATTTATGCTTAGATTCAGTAAAAAGAGCTTAGTCCAATAAATTTTGAATATATGTGGCAATTAGAAATATAAAATAGTGGTCATGGAATGAATTGGACAGAGAATATTAAAAATCTGTCTTCCTACTGCCCATGTGCAGAGTGTCCTGCAGTGCCAGGGCTGTGTCTCTGAGCAGTGGGAGGCTCAGTGCATGGGGGCTGCACTGCATGGGTGCTTTTCTGCATGGGTAATTTTCCACAAGACTGTGATTAGGGAACCCACATGGAAAGCATCTTTGCTGATGGAAATAAGCCTGGTGAGAGAGATCTCTGGGGTTTGCTCACATTTTGTGTGGGACTTTTTCACACATGGCTCAGTTTGTGTGGGCTTTGCTTTGTGTAGCAGTGGTCAGACTTGATTTGCCTGCTGAGATAATGTGGGTGTAATTTAATGTCCCAGCAGATTTGAGGGAGAGTATATGTGACATGGTCTGGTACTTCTAAAGTACCTGAATATAAATCATTTATGCAAATCCTTGCTTTTTAGCAAGAACCCTCAATCTTTCCCAGATAGCACACAGCCATTAACTGAGGGGAAAACGAGCAGTCCTGTTACCTGCTGTGGCTGTTACTTATCTCTGGGTACATTTCAAACCACTCCACTGCTGGACCCAGGCTTACAAGGTGAGGTTGTGTTCATGTGCTGCAGTGCCACCAGGTTTAAGTATTTCTGCTGCTGCCACAAATGGCATAACAAGAGGTATAAGAAATTTTTGCATAAAAGTTATTGCCTGACATGAGGATCTTAGGGTAGGGGGATTTTTGAGAAGCAAATAAGTTTTGCTGTTGTAGAAATATACAACCATCTTTAAGCTTTAATAACTATTTTCTAAAATGACTGAAGCTCATCTAAGCTATCAATCTTTAAAAAGGGTAAGAGACTGATTTCCTGAACTACATCATGAAAGCAATCAGTTGAGGCAAAATAGAGCATATCAGTGAGTATGGAGAGTAGATACTCTCTTCCACAATCTGCTTCAGCCCATTAACCAGATGAAAATGCACTTGGTAATGGGTCATAACTTTGAAAATAAGCCTACTTCATAAAGAGTTCTGCATTGATATAAAAATTTCAAAAAGTTTTCTAAAAGGGCTCAGTTTGCACATTTTTTCCACAGCAAAAATTAAATGTAAACTTGATGAATTGTTTCTGAGTAAACTATGTTTTCGATTAGCACTTAATGTTTAAAGGCAGTCCAAAATGTGCTCCACACATGCATTCACAGAATCTTAGTGCAATAAGGCTCATAAAAGCTATAAAATATTGGAAAGAAGACAGCATGGAAAGGAAATGGAAAAATAAAGCAGGCAGAATAAACCTCTTTTGCATTCTCTATTTTAACCTAGACACAGCCATACTGACATTTATTTAGTGTCATGGGCTTATAGCTCTAGTAGTGATACCAACACCCCCAGTGCTAGAATTATAACTGTTATAGAAATTTTTATTTGTTTTAGCCTTGTGTGAATGTGATGCATAAATTCAAGTCTTATATCCCTGTGTTACACAAATTCTGATTCCTTTTTTTCTTCTTTTTCTCTATTACTTTCTTCCACTGTTGTTGCTATTCCCCTTTCTTTTATTAATTATCCATAATTTTGTCCATATTGGCACAGTTTTTCCCTGACTCCTTAAAAGAAAGAAATAGGGAATGTCCATGTCAACATAGAAAATACTAAAAATACAACAAGTTTTCCTTTTTCATGATTTTTAAAATTGCTTTTAAATTGGGTTTTATGAATGCCCTAGTTTTCCATTTCTCAGATCTTACCACCTAATAGAGGTAGATCCTATTTTATAGAAGAGGACTCACTTTTAAGAGAGAATATAGCCCTTATATAAATTACGTTTTCTTGTTATAAGAAAAATAGTGCTCAAAAGATCTAAAAGGGTCATCTTGACTATTCCAATCCTTTAAAGCAGATTAAAGTTTATGTATTAACAGAGTGATGAAAAGATGAGTAAAAAAGGGGTGGAAGCTTCCATGGCAAGAGAATACATTAATTCAGAAGCTGAAATATTTCTGCTAACTTCAACAGGGGCAATCTTTTACCTCTATGTCTACTGATATGAGTTGGTATCAAAAATGCCTGCCCCAAAATGATTAAATCTGTTTCTTCTTACTAAATAAAGATATGAATAATGTATTTTAAGAAGGTTACCTTATAGAAAGCTGAGCAATTCCAGTAAGATGCTGAGCAAGCTAAGTTCCTTTTGTCAATGGAGCTGAGGCCTTTCCCAATTTTAAATGGTAAGTAAGTGGAATCAAAGGCACTTCAACTGTCCAGGACAAAACCCAATATGTATAAAATTGAGTTTTTTCTGGAAAATATAACTTTAATATAGTGCATTATATCATAGAATGTGTTGAGTTGGAAGGGACCCATCATAATCATCATGTCCAATTATGGCCAAGCACAGCACACCCTAAGAATCCCACCATGTGCCTTAGAAAGTTGTCCAAATGTGTCTATAGATACTGAACATTCACTAAACATCTGCTAAAGTTTTTTTTTACATGGGAAACAATATCCTGTGTAAATGGATCCCTTCAGTCCTACTTTATAATGTGTGTAAAGTCACAGGCACTTTGTTTCATGTGGATGTAGTAATAAATGTGGGGTTTTTTTGGGAAAATATATTCCTTATTTTAGTGGCCCTTTCCCTGTGAGGGAACACACTCCTTGGACCTGTCTCCACATTTGGCTTGCACAGTGCCCCATCTGCTCAGGACACTCCTTTCTGCAGGCCACCCAGTGTGGTTCCCCCTTAGCTCCCTGCAGGCAGCAGGCTCAGGCCCAGAGCAACTGCTGACAAAGTCTCATTTTGAGCTCACACACATTCCAGTATTTGGTTACCTTGGGGTTTATCTTACTTGGAAACAGTCTGTAGAGCTTGACCAGTAACTAACTTTCCTTGGAGCATTATGTATGTATTTTTCCCTAAGATTAATTTTAACATATGCGTTCTGTGACTGGCTTGGTGATTCCAAAGTCCCTCCTGGACCTGCTTTAGGCATTCTGCAGTCACATCTGTAGGCCAGCTCTGTTAATTGGCATACAGTGTGTACAGGCTTTTCAGTATTTTTATTTTGCTAGGAAATCAGATGTAACTTGGGAGCATTGTGGTTTGTAGGACTGCATTCTGAACTTCTTGCTCATGTTATGGTTGGTAAGAATGTTGATTTAAATGTTTTATTTCCCAGGTTTCAAGTAGATGACTCTATCAGCTTTGGATGGTCTACAAATTCAATTCTAAGGCTGAAGATCAATGCTTTAAAAAGAACAGTGTAATGATAAGTAAAACAATTGGCTGGGGTATTTACTATACTTTGGTCACAGCCCATGGCCAATGGGATGTTAGTCCATGAGACCAAAATGGAAACCATGAGCTCTTTTATTACCCAAGATGGAAAAATTATAAAGACAGGAGAGCTGAACACAGGCCCAGGAAGTGTGATGTGCTAATATGACTATTTTGCTTCAGGTAGCTGAGTAAACACACTCTTAGATCCATACCTTGCATATAAATACTGGTGACTATGGGGGCTCCATCTGCATATGACTTTAGATAAGAGTATGGGCAATGAGTTTAGCTGAGCTCCACATCATCTTCCTGTTCTTTTAGTGGGGTCATTGATGCTTCTTACATGTGTGAGAATAAATTCTGTCATATTTCCGAATATGTGAAACCTGCAGCAATTTAAATTTTAAATTAAAATTCACATCCGTTTAAATAATCAGCAACAGATAAAAAACTTCTACAGCCATGGATAAAATCAATATATAAGGTTTTAATAATGTCCTTAGTTTGCACAGTTTAAACTCTTAAAGACAGATGCAGTGTTTTTTTTTTCCTTGAAGACATGTTATATTATACTAGGACATGATAAGAAGTCAGGAAAGGGCTCATTTTGTGCTTGGGGCCTCACTGAGCATATTAAAACACAGTTGAGTGGTCTGAAATCTTTGTTAAGACAAAATATTCTACATAGTCTTGGGCATAAGTTTTAAAATAGAAGAATGAAAACGAAATAATACTATTTTAAAACAGTGGATAAAATTTAGTGGTGGTGATTAAGTAATTCTGAGCCTCAACACATCTTATAACAAACCTATGCCCACAAGAGAATAGGGTTAAAAATATACTTTCAGCCAAATTCTTTCTGTATAGTCCCATTGGTTTTAGTGATTCCCTAGGTCAGAAAAATTATTTGAGTTATAAATATGGTTGTTGGACAGGTCTTTAATGCTTTTTGCAGGGACTTTCAGTCAGTGAAGAAGAACAGTGTAAGCTATCTTAGAGTCCTAAGGTAAATTAATTAAATATTAGGGAAAAAAAACCCTCAAACCAGTCATCAGTTGTGACCTATTTGAATTACAGATTAGCATTTGCCCTTGCCACTTAAGTGGGTAGCTTGCTGTGATCCTTTTATGTTCTCACTTAATCAGTTTAACTTCTTAGGCAGACAAAAGACAGCCTGACAATGAATTTGTAATAAAGAATAAAATAATGATGCTGTTTTTCCTGTTCTAGGTAAAGAATAAGTATAATTTTCAGAGGACTTCATGCAAGACTTTCCCTAATTATTTCCCTAATTAATTCCTTGGCTTTTTTTGCTTAGACTAATGTTGAGTTTAATTTAATCGAGACATTCTAAAGGAAAGGCTGCCAGTGCTAATAACTTATTGAACTTATTGGGTTTGGAGTTCCTCATAGCAAAAGCCTATTTATGGTGACTGACATAATCCAAGACTCCTCATTTGCAGTTTTAAAGCAAAGTATCATCCTATGTCCCTAAACTAAAAATAAACTGAAATAACATTGCAAAGGTTGAATGCAACCAAGAAAGATATCTTTCCTCTATTAGGACTTAATTAATTTATTAAACCTTCCTACACAAAGGTTGATGGGAATATTCTCCTGCAACTAGGCAATGCTACTGGTGTAGCATTGTTTAAATCTCTATCTATACTAGTTTTTTGGTGGATTTCTCTGCAAGAAGATTATGATTTTGAGGCTGTACATTTTAGAATCTAGTCCATTTAAAATATGATTGAAAAGTAGTATAATATTCCTCTGTTTTCATTCTTGCCCTTTTCTGTAGATTCTTATTACATTTTCTCATTTTAAATAGCAGAATTTTCTCTCATTTTACTATGTGAAAGACCTGTATAAAATGGGGAAACTGATTCCTTATGCAGTAATGGTCTTAAAAGTGCAAAGTGAACACACTTCAAAGGTAGAACTATTTTCCTCTCATATTATTTCAGTCATGTTCTTTTTAATGGTTAATTCCAAGAAAGGGCAAGCATTTTATGTGGACTGTATTTTTGCAAGTTAAATATATGGTGTGGAAATTTGCTGCTTTTTTTTTTTAAGCTAAGTGTGTGATCGAAGAAGTTATACAAGGTGGAAATTTCAAACAGCACTTAGAGTGGATTTAACTGCCTACATAAAACTTGATGGCAACTCTCACATTGGTGTGAGCTCCCTTTGGTGAAACCGCACTGCTTTTGAAAATCTTGCTTGTCTTTGAACAGATGCCCTTTAAATTCAGCTACAGTTTATTTCCAGTCTCCATGAATCCACTGATTTCATATTGATCTAAAACAGTGGTGCAGCTTCCCATATGTAGTAGATAGCTTGCTCATTTATAAGGAGATACTTTTTATCAGCTTGTTACAGATTAATTTAGAACAGGAGCACTGTCGAACTTTATATAACAGAGTGAAAGGTGTGAGAGGCCCTTAAACTCCATTGGAGAGGCCCTCATGGAGATTGGATTTTAATTGCTCATATGTATGCATGCTCGGCTGCATCTGAAGCTGCTAATTGGGTTTTTCTGGCCTGACTTGGAGATTTTGAAAGGTTTAAGTGTGTGAATTATATTTTAATGTATTTCTGCATCCTCACAATTACCTGAGCATTCCCTAACCTCATCTATCACTCACAATGTACTTTGACTTTTGAGTAATTTTTAATTTTACATCTGACTTTTAGGCCAGATAACTTACAGTACTGACTTACTGGCTAAAAGTAGGTAATATCAGCAAACAGGATATTACGGAGTATTTAGTTTATATCTTTTTTTTTTAGAGTATTGTATCTTGACACTTTTAGGAATGTCCTAACTTTGGGGACAGCTGTCATTTCACCAAGACTTTTTAGAGCTTGTCACTGAGCACACACTGCTTTTGTGTGAAGGTTTTGCTATTGTGTTATTATTTCCCTTCCTGTTGTATAAAGATTCTCAAAACATGAAGCATGAAACACCTCTCCTGTTAAGACAGGCTGGAGGAGTTGGGGTTGTTCAACCTGGAGAAGGCTCTGGAGAGACATTATAGTATCCTGCCAGTACCCAAAGGGGGTCTGTCAGAAAGATGGGGGCACACATTTTGACAAGGCCTGTTGTGATTAGACAAGGAATAATAGCTTTAAGCTAAAGGAATGTAGATTCAGACTATGTATAAAGAAGAATTTTATGATGAGAGTGATGAAACACTGGAAAAGGAGTCCTGGAGAGGTGGTGGATGCCCCACATATGGAACCTTCAAGGTCAGGTGGACAGGGCTCTGAGAAGCCTGATCTATTGGAAGATGTCCCTCCTTGTTGCAGGGGGCTTGGACTAGATGACCTATAAAGGTCCTTTACGACCTTAACTATTCTATGGTTCTATTAGAAAATGATTTTTAAATAATTTTTCATCTCCTGCAAGTAATCAGCCACAAATTGGTAGCTGAGGCAATCCTGAATTCAAAGCGTCTCCTGCTGATGGAAAGAGCCTGGGTTTGTTTCCTACTTTTCAACACTTATTTTTCTACTGAGATGGACTAGACAAGGAAGATTTAGTCCTACCACTTCTGCAGTGTCTCTGTCTCCTAAATTTGGTGTTGGGTATTCCTCAAAATTGGGGTCATGGGTATTGCACTGGGGGTCAGTGCGTTGCAACCCCTTTGGCCCATGGCTCCTCTCAGTATGTTTCTTCAAACACATTTGCTGCCCATACTGTAAGCTGAATGTGTAACAGTGAAGGTGGATTGGAAAAGAATCTGCTCCAGGAGTTGGAGCCCAGGAGTCTCCTCCCAGTGAATTTTTTTTTTTTTCGTGTAAGTTTTCCTTGGCACAGAAGAAAAATGAGCTCCGAGAAAGGCTTTACTAGTGAATCCATGACCTTGGGCTAATTTGTGAAATTCCACATTCCTCTGTTCTTACAGAATCCCAAAATTTATGGAAAAAAGTGACAAAACCATTGGAGAGAAGTTTCTGCATAAATATACAATATTGCAATGTTGGCTTCTCCCCTATTGAGAGGAAGAAGAGAGAAGTGACACTGAGCATACTTGGAATTATTTATCTGCCCATTCTTAATTGCTTGGTCTGACTCTATTCACAGTGGTGCTACCTGAAGATTTTCTGTCACTCATATCCAATGGAATGCTATCAAATAGCTTAGACCTGGAAGTGAATTTGTTTAAATGAAAAATGATAGACTTAATGATTCCATATGATGCTTGTAATAAAACTGAAACCATCTCTAAGTGCAGAACCACGATAAAAGGAAGCATTTATAAGGAATCATAAGGGGAATGGATTAAATTAGTATCCTTTTATATTCTATTTCTCATCTGTTTTAGCTATGTGTCATAATTTGTTCGAGAGACCAAAGCAGAATTAGATACGAAGGGCAACTTTTAGATATCACTGCAGGAATTTCTCCTGGGAGTGAAATGGCAGAAGGTATCTTTGAATACCTCAGAAAAAAAAAAGCTTGGTGCAAGAGAGTAGGGAACTTTGATGTTCTCTTTCAGTGTATTTTTACGTTCATCTCTAGTTTTGCTGTTAGGGTAGATTTGATGTAGCATTGCAGTGCTGTGGCATTTTCTGTGTTACCTTTATTCTTTTGGGCATTCTGGACCTTTGAAGAATCAGAATAAAACTTCACAGGCTTTAGGATTCTGCATCACTGAGAGGTGCTAAATCATCCTGTGATTAGCCAGAGAGTTTCCACTCTGTATGAATCCAGGTGAAGATGGGATTGTTCTCGAGCTGAAATGGCTGAACACAGAAAACCTTCCAGCAGATGAATCTACGTTTCCCTGCAGCAGGTATAGATGACCCCATTCTTAGCTAATGAGGGGATTAGTGACTGAGCTTCCTTTCAGCAGACCATAAACACTGTGGGAAGAAAGAAATTTAACATTCTACTCCCAGCTGCAAGTGATCCACAAAAGAGAGATTTGCTTAGTGCTCACGCTAGAATGCTAATTAAGGCACATTGTTAAGGGCTAAATACTAGGTTGGGGCTTAGGTAGGTTTGTCAGGGAACAGGGGCAGAGAGCCCTGAAGAAAAGCAAGTAATTGGATAATTGGAACGGGCATACTGGTATTAAAAGTGTAGAACATCTTCCGGGGACTTCTAACAGTCTTCCCAACTGGTAGGATAGTAAATATCGAGCACTTAGGCATCTGATGAAAGATTATTAGCAAAAGAATTCATTTGAGAATGATTATTTCCCTTTGGGTGAAGGAGGCTTATTTCCAAGTTCCTGAAGCAAACTGCCTTATTTTAGCTCTGTCAGTCCCTCTCAAGGGACTGGAGACCCGTTTGATAACACAGCGAGGCAGGGGGCAGTTATCAGGAGAGTGGAGGAAATCCTCCTCTGGAGCGCTGAAAGCGATCGAGTTCCTAATAAGGGAATTGGCTCCAAATGGGGCTATACCCTCCATCTCTAGGAAGCGTGCGCCGGGTGTGGTAAAAGCAGAGCTTTCTTTTCCTGACAGCTTCTTAAAACTCTGCTTTTGCTGCTTAATAAATGGTCCTGAAAAAGCACATGCACTGCACAGCAGCAGGAAAGTATCCTGTAAGTGTGCTTGTAACGAGAAAAGTTCAAGGAAGAGTGAAGCCAGCTCTGATTCGGTTATTTACCATCAATCAGACTGTTGCTTGGCAGGGAGTGGATGGTTAGGAGCCTGAACGAGCTGAAAAGGGGCAGGAAGAAAGTGGAGGCAGCATTCTTCCTATTTAAAGCTGCACCCCCTGAAAGGAGTGTTTGCAGACTGCGCTGGAGCTGGTGCTGAAAAGAGGGCTCGCAGACTTTGTCCTGGAACTGATGCGGAAAGGCAGAACGTCTCCTCAGCTGGCTTCATGGTGCTAAAATAACCTTACGAGTCTGCACTTCTTGCTGCCCAGGGAGGATACATGTCTAATATCTAGGCATGATGGCAGTCTTGGTACAAACGAGAACTTTTTTCATCCTCGCTGCTTTATTAGGCCGATTTGTAACCATAAAAGCGCAAGAAGTGGAAGAGTATGAAGGTGGTGAGTTTCTCTCTACCTCTAGAACAATTATCATAATCCCCCCTCTTTGCATGCGGTGTGTTTATGGTGTGATTTGGCTAATAAGCGGAGTAGAAAACCTCTGGGATATGAGACTAAGACTTTTGCTTTCACATCTTGGGAATGGGGCAGTGAGGGGTTGGCGCTTTGGGTTTTTGAGCGGAAGAACGAGGTTTGCGGCGCTCGCTGCGGGCACAGAGCGGGTGGGCGGTCAAAGGCCAAGTGCTGCCGCGGGGCCCTCGGGCTGAGCCCCCGTCCCGGCGGGGCTGCGGCCGCTGGGAAGCTCCCAACAAAAGAAAGGGCTTGGGACGCGGCTGGAGGACAGCTGGGCAAGCGAGCTGGGAGAGTAAACACCGAAGCCTCGCAGGGTGGAGTCGTTTGCGCTGAACTACATCTGCTTTCTCACATTCTTTGTTTTAGAGAAATGCAGAAACGTGGATTCTCCCTTTTTCACCCCTCCCCCCTCCTCGTCTTTTCATTTTCCCTTCTTTCCTTCTCCGGCTCGTTTTCCCCCGGGCTCTTGCGGAGGGGCTGCCTGACGCCGAGGATGGCACAGAGCCTCCCCTCCGCACGGGGGCTGGCGGAGGAGGCAGCGGCGGTTCGGGGCCAGCTCCGTGCGGGCTGCGAGCCTCACCCGCCCGACCTGCGCTGCCTGAGGCTGCTTGGTAGCCCTTCGTGTTTAGTATCATTTCTATGCCTGCGAGAGAGACGTTGATGGTCAGGAGAAGACGCAGTGACTGTTCTCTTTTCATCAGTCGGGATGGATGTGGTGATCTGTGTTGATTTCCTGAAATGTGAGCAGGCTGGTCGTGGGACAGTCGGGAGCTATTGTACTCCTGAGCGTGCTTCCTAGGCTTATATGTAACACTGGCTTCTTTTCCAAATTATGTGAGCTTCTTATATGTAACACTGGCTTCTTTTCCAAATTATGCCCTACAAAGTTCCTTTGTCGGGCATTCCAGCACATTTTGGGATGTACCCTACAATGCAGTTTGCACTTACTTTCTCGTGTATTTTTTAAGAGTCTAATTTTTTCATGTAACTGAACTTCTCTGGTAATACGCTGGATTGCATAAGTGAGGAGGAGTCAAAACCTGATGAATAAACCAGTGCAATGTTTCTGAAACTTTTGTTCTACAAAGCAAAATGAGACTGTCCTGCCCGTGCATAGCTGTGTAAGAAGTCCCATAGAGGGGGCACTTTATATAAACTTGTGAGTATAATTCATATACTTGCCATAAAGGGAGGCATATATTATGCATTTTTCAGTTACATGTAATACTAAACAAAACAACTGTGAAAATACTGACTTCATTTTTGGTATCCCTTTAATAAAAATTATAGCTTTTTGCCTGCATTAAAAAAAAAATGCCTGCATTTGCCTGCATTAAAAAAAATGCAAAATGTATATGAGTTTTCTTACTAGATTGTTGGAATTATGGAAATTATGGAATAAACCAGTAATGTAGCAACACGTTCTGGGATATATTTCCCATATGCTGATGGCTGAGGCAACTGAGAGGTATGTGGCAAGACAGAGCAAAATATGTTGTAATAAATTAGTGACATCTGTTTACACTTACATCACTTACTCATCTTCCTGTTTGAGAAGTAATAGCTTTTGTCTGCTATACAGACCCTTTTCTGATGTTCATTATATTAAAAAAAAAAACAAATTCAAACCTATTTTAATATTATGTGAGGGTTGGTGTAGTAAAGATAAAAGTAGGATGCATTCTACACATTGGTCTGGTTTAATTGCCTAAGAAAGATAAAGTCCCTTTCATTTAGTTCCTGATTGAAACCTACAAATGCTGAAGAGTGGACAGGCTTTACCCTTAGTTTGTCTTGGGTTTGGTATTTGTGTAGAGGTCTAACATCAGTCAACATTATATCTTACTGCAGGTGACTTTGTCTGTAGAGCTGCTTTATGTCTCATTCACTTATGTACTACTTGACTATAGGTACTACCAGAAAAATAAATATTAGAGGTATCTGGAAAAGCAAGAAGGGCACTTCAGGAAGCATAGATTAGAAAAAAATATCTGACTTTCAGATATTTCATCCTTTCAGAAAGGATGTAAGCCAGTGTTGTACCAGTCATTTTTTATGACAATCCTAGAAAAAATAAGGATTGGATGCTGCTTGTGAACTTTAGACAGTGGCAGAAAGAAATAGCTTTTGTGGTAGTATGTTACAGAATTTTTCATAAGGGATATTGATACTGATGTGTTGAATATAATAAAGCAGATAATATGGTTAAAAAACCTTAATGAAAGAACTGTAATACTACTTCAAACCAAACATACTGCTTAACTTTCTGTCACTTACCATTCCTGTACCTTTAAGTAATGCCAGTTTCTTTATTAATTTTTTTTTTTCTCTTGAAACCCTTGCAGATTGATCTGTTCTCAAGAGCACTTGGCTGGTAGTGCTACATGGTGCATGTGCTTAAAATGCATGTGAAAATGAGACACTTCCAAACGTATTACGGCAAAATTAGTCATTTTGAGTCTGCCTGTTTAAACGTACCTATTTAAATGTTATTTATCAATAAAGTCAGTGGTGCAAAATCCTAGAAGGACTGGAAGATCCTGGTTTTAATTTCTTTGTAGAGACCTGGTCCAGTTCAGAAATGCAACAGGATCAGAAAGTGCCCAGGAGGTGACTGAAATTTTGTATTGTTTAATTGCTGAGTACCTGAAAGCTCTGAACCTTTCGTACAGGGTTATCCACACAACTCTACAATCCTTCCTCTTTCCCTAGGGCTTGGGATAGAAGGAACTACTAGCAGAAGCAGGATGTCCTTCTGGGATAATTTTCTGTCCTCTTGGGAGTGTAAAAGTTTGTAAAAATTTAATTAGAAACACGTCTTTAGTGGAAAGTCAGTACACTTGAGTCAGATTTGAAATTATGGGACTCACCTTGTTCAAGAATTGTCTCTGCAGATTGCATGTGGGCATGGCAGTGGTGGTTTATTGCCACCTTTTCCCATATTTCTCTTCAATCCTATTCTTGCCTTTGGCTCTCATCAGTTTTTGCAATGTACCTTTGTCTGAATTATATTTTCCTGTCCACCTCTTGTGGTGTCATCCCTCCTTCAGCTGAAATCTGTAGGAGCGCTGGTATTGATTTTAAAATATCTAATTTGATTGACAGTGTGAACAAGGTTAAAAAAAGGTCATTGTTCTGTTTAGATTAATGATGCCCTTTGCCTCTTTTGAATTCTCAAGATCTTTCATTTTGTCTGGAAACCTTGCAAGGGAGACAGGAGATTGGATTGACTTTGGAGGCACAAACAGCTCAGCTGCTGGAATGAGGGCTGTTAACTGTGTCCATTATCTTCTCACTGATACTATCTTCAGGGAGATAAGACCTTGTTATATTGCAAAGTGCCCATAATGGGGCAAGTGATGGGAATAAGGTGACAAATGAAAGTCCTCTGTAGCTATGAGAAAGTTATTGAGTATTTGTGCCAAATGTTTTTTTAGATTTTATGGGTCTTTCATCTATGTAATCTATGTAAAGAGTCCAGATCCTAAGGAGAATGATACTGTATGATTCTATATGAAAGAGGAAAAGCACCCCTGTTTTTACAATTGTCAGATTTTAGTGAGGATCTGATAATACTTAGAATTACAGAATTATTGTTTAGGTTGGAAAAGACCCTTAAGATCACTGAATCCAACTATTTGTATAGCATTGCTTTAGCAGATTGATACTCCAGCTCAGCTTGGTGTTGGCTGTGAACTTGCTGTGATCCCCTCATGCAGATCATTGGCAAAGGTATTGAACAGAACTGGGCTCAATACTGAGCCCTGGGGAACACCACTGGTGACCAGGTACCAACTGGATTAAACTCCATTCACCACCAGTCTTAGGTCTTGGCCATCTAGGCACTTTTTTACTCAGTGAACAGTGCACCATCCAAGGCATGAGCAGCCAATTTCTCCAGAAGAATGCCATAACAATTTTTCTATTGTTAGAATTAAAAGTGGTCAGCTGGCCACATAACTTGGTTTTTGATGTTTTATCAGAAAAGAAGCACAGATTCTTGTGTGTATGTGCAGCAAAGCAGGAACTGCAAAGACAGATCTTCATGCAACAGTATAATCCTTTAAAAAAACCGAGCAGATGTTCATGGCCTGTATACAACTATTTTTCTGTATATAGAGGAAGGCAACAAACTCAGTGCCAAGAAATAACAAAGTAATGAAAAATAGTCGAAATTCCATCTGGAGCATGTGATCTATCCTTATATGTGCACTGTTTCACTCATGTTTGTCATTGTGACCCTGCACATTTTTGTGTGTAAAGTCCTGATGATATAATTTTCTCAGAAATTATTCTTAGAAAGAATAAATCAAAGTGTTAATCCAGTGGATTCTCATTTGGGTCAGGGAAGAGAGACTGGACTTGCACTTCAGTTTATTGTGTAGACAAGTCCCCCTTTCTTTATATAACCAACAATGCAAACCCAAGTATCCTTTAATGTAAAATAAATAAATTAATCAGATTAACTTGGAATTTCAGTTTTTGACAAAGGCTTCTTGGAGTTTGAACTTTCAGAGCACGAGGGAGGATTGCTGCACTGCCTGAAATCTCAAGCTGCTGCAACAGACCTACCTTGTTCCACCATCCTTGAATGGCCTGGTGAGGCTGTCATGTGCAGAGGGTCAGGGAGAATTTGAGCTGGAAAATAGGATGTATTAATTCCAAGTTTAATGAAGAAATGTATTTATTTCCATGACATAAAATGAGAAAGCAGGTACTTTCAAGCTGGAGAAAAATGGCTCTTAACTATGACAGTCACATAACACTTAGAGGAACAGAGGTACCCCATGGCGTGGCATCATGTATTATTTATGTCTTTTATGTAATCAGTGCATTCTGTATGTACAAATAATACTGTTTCTCTGGATACTTTTTTTTTGGTCATGTACTGTTCTGTGATTCTTTGATTTTCCTGGCTTAAATTTAGAGAAATTTGAAGAGTTAGTGCTGTTCCTGAGCTACAAGAAAGGGTAAACCAGTGGGACTGACTATAGGAAGAAACACAATTATTTTAATATAAATTATTATTTTGTAATTTGATTTATAATTATAAAACAGTAACATGCTGGAAGCTTTGAATGATGATAAAGCCTTGATGCTGTTGTAATTAAAATATCCAAACCGTTGCTTACAATTATCTCTTCTTAGTAAGCAACATACATTTTTCATAGCCTGCTGTGCTGCCTTTTATTCTTGCAGTGAGAAACAATTCCATTATTCCACTATCCCACCCGCATTTGCTGCAGAAAGGGCATGTGTTATATAAGCATGAAGACTAAGAATGATTGTCAGAGGGCCAGTGGTGGGATGCTCCCTGTTCAGGGAGCTTCTATTCACACAGACCCTCAGGATTCTGTTTGTATCTGCTGCTGAAGATAGGTCTTGTCTTTGGAGAGCTGTCCTAAGGATGTTCCTTGGCCATGCTTCTGCCAGCTGAAACTTCATTGGAGCTTTGGAGGATTTGCATTTTTCTGCAGCTCTGTGTGAGCAGTATAGCTGGGAAAGTGATATAATTAAGTTGTTTTCATACTGAAAAGCTTTCATGATGGTTTGCGTCTTCACTACTTTTCATTTATAGCCTTTGGACTATGCAGCAGTAGCATGGGAGGACTAAAGAATTAATTTGAATCTTTGTGCCCTTGTTCTTTGGATAATGTGGCTGAATAGAAACACAAACAGCGACTCTGATACTGCTGGCAGGAATTCAGAGCTTTGGACATGAACTCATTTAGAGTGAGAACAGAAGAGTGAACTGTCTCCCTGAGGTCTGCTCCCTGCTGAGCAGTAGATGTCTGGCAGAGAAGGTCCATACAGTATCTTCTCCAAATATTCTTTGGTTAAGTGTTTGCCAGCATCCTTCAGCAAGCTGACCGCCTGAAGTGCAGGATTATGGGCATAATGGCAGTGTAGTGTAGGAAGAGATTGAGGGAGAAAAAAGAAGAGTCATCACAGAACTGTTCGGGTTGGAAGGGGCCTTGGAGCCCATCCTGTTTCCCCACCTGCAATGGGCAGGGACACTTTCCACTAGACCAGGTTGCTCCAAGCCCCATCCAACCCGGTCTTGGACACTTCCATGGATGGGGCAGCCACAGCTTCTCTTAGCAACCTGTTCCAGCGCTTCATCCAACACACAGGAGAGAGTTTCTTTCTAGTATCTAATCTAAACCCGCCTTTTGCTAATTTGTGAGTTTGTCCTGGCCCAGTTGCTCCAAGATTATTGCTTCACATTAAAATGACAGTGAAAATACAGCTAAAAGCCAGAAGGAAATTGTTCTCCGTTTGAGGAGAGCTGTCTTGGGCCAGCTCTATTATCATAGGTAACCTCAGAGGTTACGCTGAGGGAAGCATTTTGTTTAAAGCAGTTGTCTCTCTTTCAGGAAATCATAGACAAGCTTGATTGAGATTAAATAACTTTCTAGTCTGAAATTGCATGTCTCCTGTCAGTAGATCAAGAAAAATATTTAAGGAAAAAAAGAAGGAGCAGCAAACAGAAGCTGTTTTACACTCAGCTTTTCACAAATACTTTCTTTACAGGCTTCTATCAAATCTTCTGATAAAAATGTGCTGAATTGTCATAGTGATTGCTATCCTATGACAGTTATTTATGACTCATTTTCTGTCTATTTTAAAGTAGGAGTATTTTCCTTTGGTCGGAGCATCTCATTTTCCAAATACTGAGGATGATTTAGTCATCTTTAAGCCATCTGTGCTAATTCAAGTTACCCCGAATTTAATTGATCCAAATTATGAATTATAATTATAGTTAACAAATAATATAATCAATAAACTAATAAAACTTTTTTTTATGAAGTATGATCAATTTTTGGCTTTGTTGCTTATATCAGTGATGAGCCTCTTGATAGGAAAGATACCATTAAGTAGCTGGGTTATCTCACTCCTCAAAGGCTCCAGAAGGCTTCCTGAAGTTCTTCTGAATAATCATCCGTGTGTCCAAAGCTCTGAGAATAGAAGAGGAAGGGAAGCAAGAGGCAGGAACTTCCAGAGGGGGGTTGGGAGTGTGATGGACTCTTGATGAGCCCTCAGCTCCATACAACCGAGGGGTCATTGTCCTGTTCTGACATCGTGTGGTGGAAAAGGGGTGGAAATAGCCTGCATTTTCCACTCCTTCAGAGGCACAGGCAAAAAGTGGTATCTCTTTTCCACTGTATTAATTTTCCATTGGAGTGACTTCTTTTACCCTTAAAATTCCCAAACCAGCACATATAATGCATGCATTGAAAACCTCTTGGTTTCTAATACTAAAAAGATTTAAGGTGTGAGAAAAACACAATCCTAAGAGTAAATATCTGTACTTTAGAACTCTCTGGAATCAGGAATGTTATGATCTGTAAAGATCCCCGGTATATATGCTTACATCTTTAAAGAAAATAACATGTTTGTAACTTGCTGCAAGGCAAAGATTCAAGTGGACTAATAAATAGTGTGTTAGATTTTTGTAGGGCATTTTACATATATATGTGAGTGTGGTGTCTTCTCACTGTATGGGAACTACAGAGCGAGGCAGATGCATCTCAGTGGTGAAAGTAATGGAGGATGATTTCCAGATGTTTAATGCTTGCTTTGGCAAGAGGCAGAAAGGACTGGAACATGCATTGGCGGCAACAAAGGAAGGGAAGAACCTGATGTCAGAGGCACTGAGCCTGGTGACAAGCTGAGCAGAACATGGAAAATGGAGCCATGTGGGGAAGGAAGAGCCAATATGACAGTATGACTGCTGTCACCACACTGAGTCTTGGAATTATAGCGGTGACTGGTAGGGTGCTGGGAGCTTACTTCAAAAATTAGGAATGAGGTGAGACAAGTTATCCTTTACTCTTTTTTTTTTTTTTTTCCTGTAATGATAGAAAATTCCATCTAAACCTGGACACTGAGCTTGAATAACTTTGGCATGCTTTGATTTTATATTTTCACGGTAAAGTGCAGGGCCTTCCTATGAATTTGTGCATAGTGCAGAGCACAAAGCATCCTTGATATCAAGCGAAGCCTTAGGGTACTACTGTAATATACATACTGAGTCATTGTGCTAATAATACATTTCTGGAATGGCATGGATTTTCATGTTGAATAGCTGGCTGGTTTCAGAAGTGGAGTCTGGCTCCTCAGCAAAGAAATCTCTGGCTAGTGAATCACCTGCTTGCTGTAAGCTTTCAGTAGGCACCTCTCTGGGGCTGGCTGTCCTTTTTAGCGTACACGCCAACACTCTGCAGCTTTACCACTTTTAGCAAAAACACTCATACTGCTTGGTTTGGTTTGTTGTTTTTTGGAGAGCAAGGTGAGATGGTGGGGAGAGAAGAGCTAAATCTTGATTTCCTTAAGCTATGCATGTTTGTCCCTATGAAGAGTGGCAGGGCCAAACAGTGTGAAAGGCACTGCTTTAACGTTAGTGATAGCCTTCTCGTGGTATTTAAAATGAGGGTATGGAGCACTTAGTTATTGAGGTTGGCTTTTTTCTTCCTCCAGCTGTTTTCTGTTTCTTTGAGCCTCTCCGGGTTTCCTAGGAAACCTCTGCAGAATGGAATTTATCTATTTCACAGGCAGTTTATTTTTTTGTGTTTAAATGTAATGAACATGGAAAGTAAATATTTGGTGATTCAAATCTCCCATTCAGGAGAGTACTTTAGAACCTAACTTGAGGCACATGAACAGTCTTATTTATTGTAATAAAACAACTTATACCTTTATTTTATTTTCTCCTTAATGAATGAAAAATTTAATTATTTCAGTTTTTCTTTTAAAAGAGGGTAACAAGCTTCAAGATCTTTAAAGCTGAAGGTTTGATTAGGTGAAATGATGCAGCAGTGAGTTATCTTAAATAGAATAGCAATCTTAAATAACTTTTATCAGTTATACTGACATTTTTGCACAAATTCACATGATTTGGCTTCCTGTCATCAGTAAACATCTGTACAGAAACACAGCCCAGCTTCTGGTTTCACTGGAAACCAAGGGAATCTCAGCAGTTTTGGTTTGAGTTTGGTTTATGCTCAAATCTGACATATTAAAGGTTCTTGCATCATCTCACATACACATGTACAGAAGAACATGGAAGTTAAGGCTTTTGGTGTTCTCAAGATGATCTGTGTGCCTAGTAATGCTTAATATAATAGATGAACTCCTGATAAATTTTACATGAAGCTATGAGAGATTCAGTAAATGCTTCAGTTCTGGACAGACTTCAGCATGCCTTAGCCTGGAGAGTGACTTGGCATTTGGTACTTCTAACATCCTGATCTCTAGCTCTGTCTGGAAGAATGCTTTGGGACCCCTAGGCTGGAGTGATGATAGCAGAAGGGAATGTGACTGCCTGGAAAGGGGATGTTCCTATGGCCCTGTTTTCTAACAGGATACAGCTGTGGCTTAGTCTGAGTTCTATAAATGTGAATTGGTGTTGACTCAATGCTATGAGAAGAAACTTTCTGGTGTGACAGTACCCTGCCTTTCTTCTGCTGAGACTAGAATCCCACCTGAGAAATTCCTGACATGCATGCAATTTCAAAATGCCAGGGGAGAGAGCACAACTCTGCTGCTGCTCTTCATGACTGCATCCACATCCCTGCATTCAAAGCCCAAGTTACATCATTGGTACTACCTGCCAAGTAGAGTTCTCTTGAGAAAAGGAGTAAGGCATTCTGCCTGTGTTGCTTTTTTTTTTTTGAAGTCTACTTACCCTATTGGTTAAATGTTTAAACTTCTGAAGAGGAATCTGCAAATATAGCTGAAATGCAGCCCTGCTTTTGAGCTAAAGTTGGTCTGTGGGTTGAAATACGAGTTGGAGTGAAAGTATGCACTCTTAAATAGTATTGTTACCCAGAGTTAGTATAGTTAATTTAACTGGGGTGGTCTTAGGATGCAGGAGTATAGTTTCTGGAAATGTGTAGCTTCATCAAATAATGCCCTCCGGGCTTTGCACTTGGACGCAGCTGGGAGACACTGTGCAGCACGTACTGTGGGGTATTGCAGTAGATAGGCTGTGCTGAGCCCACATTTAAAGACCTTTACCCAGTTTGCCCTTTGGTTTCTACCCTCACACAAGAAAAAAAGGTCTGGCTTTAATGGATGCCTTTTATCTCCCAGTATAATCATATAAATCTGAGCCTATGATTAATGGAGGGGTCCATCTTCTGACTTTCAGTTGTTTACTTTGAAAGCACAGATCTGGGGCTGCTTTAGCCAAAGGATATCCTTCTACTAAAGTTAGTTTTTGGCTTGTTACAACTGCCACCTTATGCTTCTGGTCACCAAAATAAAAAAAATCGGAATTATTTTTTACCTCAAAGTGGATTTTATTTCTTCATGAGATGGCTAAATAAGTCTTATTTTTGTGTGCATGGACTTTCTCTGTCTCTCTCCTCTCTCTCTCTTTTTTGCTTTTTTCCCCTTTTCCGGAGGCTGAGAGACTGAAATTCCTCCTTGAAGTTTGCATGACTTAGAAAATTCTAAGTAACTTGTTTATGCAATGGAATGCAGCTCACAATGAGATGTAAATACCAGCACACTGATCCTCTGGCTGTTGCTTTTGTCTTGAATTATAACTATTTATTGAAATGGCAGAGTGAGCTTTAGGACATTTTGTCAAAACCAGGCAAGACAAATCGCTAATTATTATGGCCCCTTTTGATATCTAACAAACTGTGAAGTTTGAAGCTGGATCTTGCTTTGTTCTGGTTGTTTTTGTATTTGTCTCAGGAGGCAAGATTTTTTGACAGGGTGATATAAGTTTGTTAGATTTCTGGGGGGTATGGGCATAGGTTTTTTTTTTCTCCTTCCTCCTGGAGTTATTTAGCATAAGGAAGATGAAGATTTGACAAGGGATTTCAGAGTGAATGCAGAAGAAGCTTCTTTTCCCCTTTGTGTCCTGCTAAAACAATGCTTCTTGTACTGCCTTGCTCTGAGAAGACATCAACAAATGGTATAGGAAAGCCTGGTTAAGGCAAGTTTAATAAAAAAAATTGCCAGTGGTTCTGGCTGACAGTTGCCTCTGTCACACTGAAAAACCTGTCTTCAGTTTAATTAGGAAGAGAATGACAGTGTTTCAAGAATACAGATATGAAACAGAAAAATCATCTGCTGTGTAACTTGTAGGTTATTACAGAGGCAGTTACAGCAATTATATTTTTGTGCAATGCAGCACAATATCTTCAGGCATCTAAAATGTTTCTTTCAAGTCTTAATGAACTAAACATAGCTCCTGACCCTGAGGGTGATGTAGGTGTGTGCCATTCTCTGCTGTACAGTACAGTTTGTAGCCTGCTAGGAGATTTGAGGCTGCAAGAAATTTTAGATCTAAATACTATCCCTAATGATAGATGTACTACTAAAGAACACAAAGTATTTCCTCAGAATACCTTTTACTGTTCTAGCTTACACTACTTTTCTTGTTGATTGTTTTTGTTTTTTCCCACCCTGTGGGAAACTTGTAGGAGGCTGCAACCAGACCGATCTGGTTTTAGAAATGAGATTGTCTTCATGCAAAGTGCCTGAAGGGTAATGTTCTTCTTTTAGTCCAACTAAATGCATAATGAGTTTTCCAGTACCTGTGTTAGCACTCTCCCAGCTCTACAAGGAAGTGTCTGACGTGCTTGCAAAATGCAGGTTTTTGTAGCCTGTGAAATTTCTGGCATGTCATGTGTGACTAAAGCTCATGGCATGTGTTGCACCAGGGCTTCAGACTGTGTTTACTCAGAGAAACTTTCTGGAGAAAGAAATGTAAGTAGTATGGACTCTAATGTGGACTGTTTGGTCAGGGCATGAATATTCCTTTTCTAATAAAAAGGAACAATTTGATGATGCCTTGAACAGGCTGGTCTGTATGTTATGCAGTCTACATAAGAGTATAAAAACAGAACAGTGAGCAGAAAAAGCTTAAACATATTGCAGCTCTTTTTGATCCAGAACAGACTTTGCCTTTCTGATCACGGAATATTCGGAGTCGTTTGAATTCTCTATTTTCCTAACATGTGAATAGCTCCACAGTTACCTGAAATTAATCAGTTGCGTAGGAAAGTTTCCCACTCACCTTAAGGTGTTACCTACATTCATAAGAAGTTAATATTAGGGAAGATGGTACCGGGACATCAGGTGCTTTTGAGGCCTGATTGAAAGGGAGTACATTTGTAAAGCCAGTTCTGGAATCTGTATGAAGTGTAGCCTGGCTCCTGTGTAGTGCACTTCTGAGGCAGTATTATAAGCTCTCCTGGTCTCTCAGGCTTGACACTAAAATGGCAGGAATACTGAATTTTGTAGCTCAGTTGCAGGAGGATGTTTTGCAAAAGACTGTTGGACATTTTTGTGTGCTGTCCTGTTTGAAAGAAGATGCTTCTGTAATCAGGTGGGTAATTGACATCAATGCTATTCTGTGCTTTCAGTATTTATTTCCAGTGTGCATCTGGGATTTAATTTATTGCCCTTGAGAGATTCTCAAGGGTAACTGTGTTCTGAATAAAGCAGTCACAGGTTTGTACCTTACCAGTTGCCTCTTCTCTTTCTGTGCCTTTATCAATGGGCTCCCCAGAGTGTATTGTTTTCACAGACAGCTTGCCAATGATCAGTGAGGCCTTTTTCCATATTGACCTCAAACTGTTCTTGACTACATAAATCTAGCCAGCCACAGCAATGAGGTGCACACAGAAAATTTACTTCATGGAGGGACTTTATAGAGCTTACAGTGCAGTTAAGTTGAAATTACATAGCAGTTATGGGAAATGCATGATTAGTTATGCCTTCCCTCATGCTGTGCCTTCCCTCAATTCTGTGCCATGAAAGAAACACATATCATTCACTCCAAATTTGTTTTTGTTGTAAATGAATTACTTTGAGGGTAAAAAGGGAGAGCTAGTTTCTTTAATATGTGTCGATTCCCATTAGTGAAACAAACAGAAAACCAGTGCTTGACTGCTGATAGTAATTATGATTCTGAGTTGATTCCTACATTGGAAAAACAGAATAAACATGTACACTTTCATTGTTTGCCTTTATAGATCAGCATGAAAGCAAGAAAAGTGATGAATTTTAAGTTAATATTATGAACAGTGAAGTTTTATTTTCATAACCAAGGTGATTGTGAAGTGGATGTTTTATTCTGATATACTTGGCACTGAACTACCAACATTAGATATTTTACATGTTGTGAAAATACTATTCACTGAAATAGTTTGAAGGAGAGCTACCTGTGTAGATTTTCTGTATAACTGAGATGATAAACTCTTTATTTGAATGTGATATTTACAGGTTTATTTGTACAAGAAAAAATTTGGCTGAGAAAATGATGAGTGAAACTTTTTTTTACCATGAAGCTCCCAGGTTTTATTTGTTCACATGTTTTTTATTGTTTCTCATGTTTTATTTGTTTTTCCTTTGGTCTACAGTATGTAGTGTAAATTCAGGCTTGGTAAACAGTGGTCTTTGGAAAATTGCTTGGAAATTTCTCCCCTTCACCAGAAGAGGTTGGGCTTGATGTCAGTGCTGAGACCCAGGAGCAGTTACTGATCCCAAGGTGGCATCCAGGCTGCCACTGTGTGTGATGAGCCTGCTCCCTTCTTTTAGGCTGGTACCTTTAAATGCCAAGCCAATCTTTGTACTTCCTGAATTTGACACAGAACCAGTGAAATAAGGGCAAGCCACCATTTATTCACTTCAGCTTTTATGAAGGAGGCCTATCCCAGGCTCTAGGCAACCCGCCATCAATTATCCATATAATTCATAACAAAAATGGCAAAAAAGCAGTAAACCATACCCATGTTTGCCAACTGCTTTAGCTTAGGGGAAATGAAATCATCCAGCCCCTTGTATTCCCGTAGCCCTCTAACTCTGCTCCTATCAAGCATTTGTTCCAGAGACAACCTATGTCTCTGTTGAGTTAAAAATGTACATTTTAATATATTCCAACAGATCATGAAATTTCCTAGTTTAGAAAGCTGGCTGTGCCAAGCTTCTCTGCTATAGACTATAATTTCCTTTCTGAAGAGAGAAGGAGCATCTGGACCTACTCAGTCCCCAGCACAGAGCTCGTCCACGTCAGCAAACCGGAGCTCCAGTGTGGCTGCCCAGGGTCAGCTGTGGGCTGCCTGGAATCTCCTTATTAAACAAGCCCAGGATTTTGGATCTGGACCAAGCCCCTAGAACTGAACATGCTGGGACATTTGAAATGTCCTGTTTCAATACCAGAACTCAGTTGCAAAAGGTCATTGATGCATGCTGCAGACATTTCCCGGTGTGCTTCAAGTCTCAGATTTCGAATGCAAAAATCTTATCCGAGCATAACTATGATTAAAAACCCGGTTAATGGAGGGGTCTGCTTTCATTCATTTCTCCAGTGGACAAGGGAATAGACTGTGTTTAACTTTCATGATCTTAAACTGTCAGTTTAAGATTGTCTTGGTTTCTTTAGAAAAATTTGTTTAGAACTTATATTCTTAGCCACTGACACTTGATAGAAATTTTCCAGCAATTAAACTTCTGTCAAAGGCCATACTTGAATTATGGTATGTAACGTTATAATTTGGCATGAATGGTAGATTATTAATTCTGGGGAGAGGCTGGTGTGATATCTAATTTCGGTCCTGGTTCTGTCTCCATGGTTCTTTCTAGATAATTCTTTTTCTGACTTTGCTAAGAGAAAATACACTAATGTTATTTTTGGCACTAAACCCGAGGATTGTTGGCTACTGCCACTCTTGGGTAGATGGAGATATACAAATTAGATCTTCAGTACACATTAGTCAGGGAGATTGGAACAAGATGCTTCCACGGGACAGCAGTTGTCTCTTGACCTGATTGCCTCAAAAAACCCCAACCCCAAACCCTACACTAAAAACCCAACCCTCTTAAACCCAAAGAAAATTCAGCACCAGTCTGGGTTTTCTGGGTTTCAAGGTGCTGCACTGGCAGCCAAGTCCCACCCAGGATGTCTCTGAAAGGTTTTGTTGAGCAGTGCTGAACCAAGGTCACGTCTGCAGTGGATTCTCTGGGGTTGGTTTTCAACACCAAATAATTTTGCAGTATGTTTTTCCTTTGATTGCAATTTCATTCTTAGGTTACTAATGCATGAAAAAATGTACTGTCAAGTCAGATCATTTGACTTACTCTCCTGACATTTCTGTTTGGAAGAGGCAGATCATGGAGTAGGTCTTCATCTGGTGTAAATTACAGTGCTACCATTATGTCAGTGGAATAATTTATGCAAGCTAAAGATCTCCAAGATAATCCAGAGACCAGGTGTGCCCCATCTTCTGTGTTGTACCCCATTGTCAGTAAAATTATAACGTAGTAAGGACTGATGAGTTCCTGCTGTGGTGTTGTGGTGTGTATAGCTAATGCTGATCATAGTTAGCAGTCATGCAATGAAATTCTTATCCTTACTAAGCTTACTTTGCATGTAAAGGACATGCATAAATTTGGAAATATTTCCTAACCTCCAGGCTGTAATTTGGGGTTAGGAGAAACTACCGCAAGACACACACACTTCTAAACTGGAAAAACAACTGAAAATGTAACAAGCTGTTATTGGCTACTTTTTGGGTTCTCATCCAATACAGCCCTGAAAATCCAGAATTCAGGTTTGGATTATGGCCTCATTTAGTTGTTGTGATTTTGTTCCTGAGATTCACACTTCTTTTTCCTAACTGGAGAACATGAAAATAGCTTTTCTTCCCTCCTGGGTGAGAAACTGGGTGCTGGTATGGCCTTGTATTGAATGATCAGTGGATGCCATTTCAGGTATCATGTGATGTTGCACAGGATGACAGCTGAATTTAGAGCCCTATGAAGTTTGCATCAGCAAGGAGGACTATGAGGAAGGAGACAGGTTTCAGTGTGTTAATTCCTGCTTACAAGTAGATAACTTAGTATTTTCAGTGATACCATTGTAAATGTCTTAAAAGAAGAGCAGATCTTTTTGCCTGGTCCCTCAGGAGTTGGGCAAATCCTCGTTAGGACTGCAAGTGTTGCCTTAGATTCTGTGATTTTAATAAAACAACTAGTAGTACTACCTAAACATAACCATAGGAAGCTTGTTTATCTCCTCCTGACTGAAATGTTTTGTTATTTAAATAAAGCATTGGGATATCATCAAGCTTGTCGTCCACTGAAATGAATAAAATTGTGTATATTATGTCCATGTTCTGTATGTTAAATCAGGAAGAAAAGCAACTGATAAGATTAATATCCAGATAAGTGAACATTTGGAGCTCTTGAGATCATGTAATCTCCTGGAAATATAGAAATGTCCTGATTGCTACAGAGCTCTTCTTAATAGACTGGGGCAAATGCTGAAGCATGTGCAAACAAATCTATGTATGCATATGTGGGGCAAAAGTAAGAAAAACACTGACTGTGTTGATGAATGAATATTAGAGTATATCACTTAAAAAGAAAAGCAAAGCTTTGTGAATGTGGGCATAGTGAGATATTATTTATTTTTCCCCCCAATTTTTATGGAGATGTTTAGGAATAATTTATGTTTTAAAATTTCTTTTTCTTCTGGTCAAACTGTATTTCCAAAAAAGAGGCAGAAAATAGTGTAAAACAAATATAACTTATTCTGAAAAATTAAGCTTTTTTAAGTCAGCAAATTGATTACTAGACAAAAATGTACTTAGAAGTCAGGCTTTTTACCATAGGAGAATTTCTTAACTGATGTCCCTGCATAAGTAGTCCTCAATACAGTGAGATAAGCACCTCCCCATCACTTCTGCAACATCTGAAACTGCTGTCCCTAGAACCAGGAAGATCTCTATCCTTGCTAGAGCACTACCATGGATGTTTCCACTATGCCGACTTGATTCAAAAATTATGTAAACAAGAAAACTGGAAATGGAGCCAAAGAATTCACAAGCTGTGAAATTCAGGTGGGGGAAGACTTGAGCCCCACATTGCGAGGAGACATTTGTTGTTTCACTGGTTCCTTTCTTTGCAGCATCCCACAGCAGCACTGGATTTTTGGGGAGAACTGGGAGGAAACAAAGGGGCAAAGGAAAAACTACCTTTCTTTCAGCCTTGTGCTAAGTAAACACAGATTTCAATTAAAACTTAGGGATTTTCTGGTTTTCTAAGATCTTCAATTTCTGTGCTACTTAGTGTTCTCTGGAATTGTCCCAGAACTTACTAAACAATATAGTTGAATGAAAATCATTGTTTAATATTGTGTATTGGTTAATAATATGCCTTGTGTTCCAGAATGAAAATAATCAAGAAAACATACATTAAAAAATAATTAATGGCTTGACATGCTTTTGTATTTAATGACTAATTATAATGGGATGAGACATGTATCTTTGTTTCTCTTCCCTCCTTTTTCCTCCCAGTTGATAAGCACAGTTTGGGAAAATGGAAGTATGAAATATGACACTGACATCAGTGTCAGTCTGTAAAATTCCATTCTGACAAGTATTTTCTATACTTCCATTAGATCCTGACAGAAGTGCAATCAAAATATTTTGTAGCCAGCGCAGAAAGGCAGGAAATACTGTTAATCTTTGTGGGCTGGGGTGTTTATTTTTATAGCTATGGATTAAAGCTCTCTCCTGTAGTTGGCAGGAGAACTTATTTGATAATGCTTAGTAACTTGGCATCACATTGGTTACCATAATTGCCTTTCCATATATTATACTGCAGCTGTTTCTTTTCCAGGGATCCAGGTATTGCACTCTGAGGTACCCGAGATGAAACCCTTGTACTGTGTTAACAAGTATCACTCCTGGGGGTGTAGTGGTGGCAAGGCCCTTTAAAAAATGACTTTCTGTATGTTTATAAATGAGTTAAAAGTGTAGCTCTTAATTTGGAAACATTTCTGATGGTAAGTATGTTTGTCACTCCAATGGATGGAAAAAACACTGCAGGTTTTGGCTTGTATTTCTGGAGGGTCAACATAAATGCTTAATTAAAACAACAAAAGTTGTGTTATCCCATTTTAAGGGCTCTTTGGTTATGATGAAAATAGTGTAAGTAATTGTGTGTAGCAGTTGATCCTCTTTTCACGTGACAAATATTTAATGTGGAGAAATATTTCTCTTAGTTATGGAGGGGACTAATGATAAAGTTTATAGAGTAGGAAAAAAAAGCAGAAGTTACTATGTAGTGTTTGAGAGCAAAATCTGTTCAAAAATGCACCTAGAAAGTTTAAACACCCACCTGGGGAGTTTCTGTGCATGAAAATGGGTGTTTCCACTTTCCACCCAGAGTCAATTTCAGCACATTTGAGGCAGCCAGAAGCCATTTCTTCAGTTGAAACAACCATGACAGAGGATGGAATGTCCTTGCAAAAGTTTTCTTGAGAGGAAAGGTACCAAACCCATGGGAATTGGACAGCTTTATTTGTGTTTGATAATCAGTGATGATATGAAATTGGACTGAAGTAGTACCTTTCTTGGCTGTTGTCTTCTGTCAGGGTCAAAATTGTTGTCTGCTGTTCAGGGTGACAAAGACATGCAGTGTATTAGAGAGACTTTTGGCTGTGAAGGGCAGGGGTTAATCACTTTTCTAGTAAAACTGAAAAAAACCCCAGATACTTGTGGAGCAGCTCAGAAAAAAACAGATTTTTCTTTTTCCAGTGGATGAAAGGTCTGTGATTGCATGTGTCCTTTCAATACCAGTGTTGTTAACGTTCCATGTGATGTAGCTGTATTTCTAAGTAAGAGATACGTCATTAAAAAAAAAAAAATCTCTAAAATACTTAAAAATTTAGCAAAATATATTCAGCACATTTAACTTCTTTTCCTTCCAAATCAGGTGAAATAAAGTGCAGTCCTCTTGACTACTTTAAGACATGACCATAGAGGCAGATAAAATACAATATTGCTCCTGTAAAATTCTGGGAACAAATTTATTTCCCGGAAACAGAACTACATGACTTCTCACAACGTGTGATTAGGCAAGCATTGGTGAAATGATTACAGAATCATAGAATATGTTGTGTTAGACAGGACCTGCCAGGATTGTGGAGTCCAACTCCCATCATAACATTAACAAAATTATTATTATTATTATTATTATTATTATTATTAAAGAAAGCAAATAAATTGAGCAAAGCAATAGTGTTCAGTCTGATATTGAAAATACTTTCAAATTTTATGAAAGCTATTAATTTAGACAAATCAGGTGTTAAATAGACTCTAACTAAAAAGAAATTGAATTTATCTTTCCAGCATAGTGAAGACTAAGGTCAAATTTCTGCAAACTGACCTCTAGTTGGCCTGCCAAAAAAAAAAAAGAGGAAGGAATGTACTTGATGAGTAGCTGTCCTCACAGTATCTCAGGGTGAATGGGCCTACTATTTTGGAGAGGTAAAGATTTCAGTGTTCTAAATTGGGAGACATGTAGGCCTGAATTTTTGAAAGAAGCAATTTATTTGCCCTTTTTACTTCAGGTTGAGTGGTGGTTATGCATCATTTCATTAGAAAACAACAATAAAAGAAGTCTTTCCAGCTGAACAACCACAAACAAGGGACAAATACTTCCAAATACTACACATTCCTCAACTATAATATAGGAACAAAGTAATATTATATAACCTAAGGGGTTTTTTTTGAAACTTCAAAGTATTTAATATCCTTTGATGGAAATAATCAAATATTTTATGTAAATTAAATGTCATCTTCAAATTGCTGTTTCATGGTACGATGGAAAAAGATACCCTTATATTATACATTTATTATATAATTTTCTTTAATATTAATCATAACTAAAAAGGTAGAATGATCAAATCACATCTGTACATTAAATACTTTAGAATGTATACATAATAGATGCATGGGACAGAATTTTTTCTATATGAGTGTAGGATCCTGATCTAAGAAGAGATTGTGCAGGACACTTCACAAAGTCTGTCTTTTCTGAATTCATTCAATGAACAGAAAAAGAAATCATCAGGAAAAAATAAATTTCAAGAGTTATCTGAAAATAGCATTAGTAGTTTTTAGGCAGCGTGTGTGCAAATTGTATCCCTGTTTCCATTATTTGTCATGTTGCATCAAATGTTTTAAGAACTTCAGAATTAGCCTAGGTACTCTGCCTTTTCTCAGGAAGGCACTATAGACCAGCAAAATATTTCCAACTTCATTAAAATTTACCACAAATGGTTCATGTTAATTATGCAAAATAAGTATCTGGTAAATGATCTTCATGTTCATAATGCAAGTAAAAGCAAATTATGGTTTAAGGCTCTAAATAATTTTGCTACTGGAAGATTACCTAATGATTGTATTTGAATTCAAGCATCAGGTTTTTGCGAGGCCAGACATGTGCAAGCTGAAACTGGAGTTGAGTCAAACCAAAACACAGGTTATTCTATAAAAACCTCCCAGCCCACTGTGTAGGTTATTCAAAAGTAGCATGAAGCTTGCAAACCAGTGCCAGCTACAATCCTGAGCATCCCAGCATGACCCAACCTGCTGGTGAAGCCATGTGACAGCCTGCTGGATGCACACACACTTTTGCACACCTCAGAAAAGTAATATTTGTTATCTGCTTGGCCTACTTAGAGGTTGTCCACACCTTGGTATCCGATATATCACTAGAGGACCTCTGTTTAAGCAACTGAATCAAGCCAAATATATTGATGAATGTGTGCCTGTGGAAGTTTTTCTTCTGCACTGTTTATATAGATATTTGTGCTTACTTTGCACTTGAAGTAATATTCAGACATTATTTTTGTCTAGTGCAAACCTGCAGTTGTTTTTTGGAGGGTAATTCATAGCCACATTTAAATTACTAATTAATGTAATTTAATATTTTTAATCTATAAAACACCAAGAATTTTTTTGAGTGAAACATATTTATCCTGTACTTTTGATCTGAGTGTAAAATTGGATAACTGATAACGATGATGTGACTGAAGAATAAAACCAGCACACACGTAAATAGTCACCTGTGCCACGTCTGTGTCGAGGGAGCAATGGTGAATCAATTGAAAGTTGCAAAGCAGGTCATGAGAAATGCAGCCCACAGGAAAGTTCTCAGTGACAGACAGGCATCAAGGGAAATCAAGGATCAGCAGAACTAAGTAAGGGAATCCAGAGCAGGAGCAGGGATGAGGGCTCAGGAATCCTGAGCTCAGCTCTGGGAGAATCTATGTCAAGCAGAAAGTAAACCAAATAACTTTCCCTTATATAAATAGCATAAATACATATCTTATATGTCAGGATTTCAGTTTGAGGAAGATTGATTGTGAGCAGTGCAGACCTGCCAGAACCTGACACTAAACATGCAACCGGCAGCAGGCCAGGATTCATCATTAAGCTTTTTCTGTTCTCATGACCTGGAAAGGATTTTACAGCAAAATACCTGAGCTCCATTTTATTTATAATTGAATTGTTTTCTACAAGGTGGGAAGTAAACTAAGTTTAAACTGCTCGATAATGCAGAAAACCAGTGTCCCTTTTGGTGTTTTTGGATCAATGCATATGATGATGCCTGATGCTCTGATGCTGACTAAATGGGGATTTATTATCTGTGGGTTGCTTTATGTTGTTTTGTGTGACTCTGCAGATGGTTTGTGGGAGGAGGACATAGGAGCAAAGGTAGGAGTTGGAAAATGATTAGATGCATCTGATATGTATATTGCTGATGTTAGGCTTTTCTTGAAAACTGGGGAAATGCATGTGCAATTAATTAAAACTTGGTTACTAACAAAGTATTTTGCAATGGAAAGCTAGAACTAAACAAAAGGAATATTCTGATGCTGATAATAGTAGATGAGGTTAATGTTATGAAACTAAAATACAGATAATGCTGTGTCACTCATTAAGACCTTTAATTCTATGAAAAGTTAGCTGCTAAAAGTCTAAACCATGACTGAACAGTACATTTAGTGCCAGAGATTACATTATTAAGCTTGTATTTTTTTTTTTTTTGTGTAAAAGACTACAGCCTCTCAGAAACAATAGATTAAATGCAGCCAAAATGGGAGGATGTTTTCTGTTTATGTGCTAGGGAGATGAACAGACATGTGCAGTTCTTGCACTGACTGCCGTGTATGAAATTTGTGTTTGAGTGTGACAGCAGCAGAGCAGGCCAGTGTGGCTGGTGTTCCCTGAGCAAGGGCTCACACGTGCAGTCAGGTAACTGCAGCGTTCTGTGCAGGGTGGGTACTGCGAGTCTCTTACCACCATGATCAGGTATGGAAGAGATTGGTTACTGTTGGTGTCATGCATTTTTTTTCTTGCAAAAAATGTGTCAGTGGGTTGGACTGCAGCTGTGGGAACATAGGAAAAGTCTCTTTTTTAGAAAGTTGAGACAAACCAAAGAAGAGCCTTTCTGAATGTTAGGAATGACAGAGTTAAGGGTACGGTTTTGACAAGGGACAACTTTTAATTCAGAAACGTCTTAATGTCACTATAGCAGAACCTGTCTGTAATTTTGCCTGACATTTGTAAAATTGAAATGACCTTTTTCTGGAATTCACCTTTGGGTGGGACCCCACTGGATATAAGGTAAAAGGTACAAATGTATGCTTATCTGGGAAGAATTCCACTTCTATTTTTCCTTAATTTATTGATTTGTAGATTGATATTCTTCTCTGATTCTATGTGTCTTAAAAAGAAAAATCAGGAATAAACCTGTGTGGTAGTGAGGCTAATTTTATAGATGTGTCCTGTCCATTTAGCTTCAGCTGTCTAAAACTGCAGTGATTTGACTGTTACGAGGTACATTGATAATTAAATAATTAAACATCATGTATATTGATTATAAACACCAAAGGTGCTTCTGGATTCATATCAGCCACCAAAATGAGAGTTTGTGCATTCTAAATGAATCTGTGAACTGTTTCAGTACTATCAGATGGAATACATTTGAAAACTGATTTTGTGCCAAAGTGAACAAAATGATAGCTTTGTCCTCAGTGCCAAGAAGATGTGTTTTCACCACTAGATAATTAATGTGCATTTACTCATGCCAGTGTGGAAAACCAGCCTGGATTTTGCTGTAAAGTAACTGTGTGAGATAGTTACTCCAGTGGTGGTTGACCTTGTCTCCATTGGGATTTTTCAGTGCACTTTCTAATGCTGGTTCTTCCATAGTGAAAAAAAAGTCCAACAAAGGAGAAACTAAAGCAGCTGTTTTACTTTCATTCTAAGAAACCAAATTCATATTTATTTGTATTTATCAAGATTTTTTTCATAGTAATAGTTATCTTAATCTATTTATTCTTTTCCAACCAACTGCAGTCATACCAGATAAAGAGCATAGGGCAGGTTTGTTTTGAAACCTGGAAGCCCAGATAGAGAGGGAGAGAGTGCCAGATGTTTCTTTCCTTTCTGGAAGGACAATTGAGAACTTTAGGAGATGGTGAAGGAATATTTTAGGGAATGAATGGAACTGAAATTCAAGGGACAAAGCATGCTGTGATTTGGTAAGAAAGGGGATGCAGTCCTGACTACACATTTCTAAAGGAATTGCTGGAACAAAAATGTGTCAGTATTTCCAATGCAAAACCTTATGAAATCATGAGTCATATAAAAAAAATTAAAGTAAGATTAGCTTTTAGTTGTTTTCACCACTGTTTTAGGTTTTTAGTTGTCTCTCCATGCTTTTTTCCTTAAGTTACTCTGTGTTTTAAAGATTTCCTTTGCATGCTTGGTGCTAAAATTCTCTTTCTTTTAATGAAAGAATAATCCTCATATATAATATGTCCCAGAACCTAGAGTTTTAAGAGAAACACTGTGTATCTTTGGTCTCATTATCAAATCATGAGAGGAGATACAGTCATGTATCCACTATATCTTACTCCTTGGTACTGACAGATGTGATTGTTTGGATGATATGTAAGGTAGAAATGGGTGGAATTCACATTAAAATGCAATTTAATAATAGAATAGTAACTATGCTTATAATAATCTTTATTATTACCATTATGATAAGTAAGTTCTATGCATGGCCAGCAGAGAAATTGTCATGGTGAAAACCATGTATGCTAGACTAGTAAGTGTACATAATTTATTGTCTCTCTGTAGATTAAATTTTATTTAAAATGAAGATTTAAACGCTTTTGCGTATTATTTTTAATTTACAGACTTTTTTTGTCATTTTGAATTATGCAGAGATATATATTTACTCAAAGAGGAAGGAATTAGAACACATAATGCAACTATTTGATATACCTGGAAATATCTAAACAAACTAGAACTTGGTGTTACACCATACAACATGGTGTAAAGTTTCTAAATGCATTTTTGTACTATTGCTCTTAGAAATTTCCAAAGCTGTTCATTATGTATAAGAAAAGATGATACTGACCTGACTTCAGAGCTAAATGACAGCTAAGAAATAAGGCTTAAGAGTTTAAAAACAACCAGTCTGAAACACTCTCTGAAAAAGCTGTTTCGGACTGCACTGTACCTTAATTTTTGTGTATGTGAGAAAGAAAGAGATGCTCTAATGGATTTTTGTCTAACTAAACTCTAGGAAATTATTTTCAGGTGTGAGGTTCTTGTAAGTAAGCATTGGAACAATGATTTCTGAGAGTAAGTGATAAAGCCTGCCATCCTTTATGTAACAATTAAATCCACACATAAGTAGGGGTTTGACACTGATTTGCCTTAGAGTGCTTGGATGTTTTAAATTCAAGAGCTGAATGCTATGGTTGGTGTTGTTTGGCTTCTTGAATGCTCTTCTTGTTCTGGTTATGTGAAATAATATGTCATCAGAGGAGAAACTGTGTAGTGGTCTCTAAACCAGTATAAAGAGACACAGTTATTACATCCATCCCTGTTGTTATATTGCTACCAGTATATTGATTTGTGCCTTAGTGAGTGCAAACTGTGTATAAATTCTACATTTGTTTTTAATATGCATACATACATATATATATACATAGATCTTTTTGCTGTAAGCTAAAAAAATGGGAAGGAGCTGGTGTAATTTTCAGTTGTGCTATTTCATCATCTCTAGGGGGAAGAATTACTTGTATAGGAAAATGCTCTTCATAAAGACCTAGTGTGTTTGCAAGGGACCTTTTGTGGGAATTTTGCCATCATGGATCCATTGTTGTAAGTAAGCTCTGTGGCTAGTAACATGTATGATTCTGTGTCAGTGAGTGCCACGTGCCAAAAAAGGTAGGCATTTTACATATGAGGAACACTTTTAGAAAGGAAAATCTGAAGCATTGAAATTTAACAGACAGGAAATGGGGGGCTTTGCTTTTCTGAAAGGAAAATCCTCCATGAGTGCCTGCATTTCCCAGACACGCTGTGTGGTGAACATGCAGTCACCACACTGAGCAAACACTGAGTGTACTTCATTAAAGGCTCGTTGGAGCTGCTGGGATGTTCATACTCTAGCATTCCTACAGCTCTCTGGAATGCTTGTGCATTTAATATGACATTCTATTTGCTTTATAAAGTAGATGTTGGTTAATGCCATGCCATGAAAATGGTGTCCTCTCACCATCCAGCTGGTACTGCCTACTGGCCATGAACTACATTCCCCATAAACTCCCTTTTGGTGATGTTTTTGAGACTAAAAACATCAGTGCCAAGCAAGCAGCTGACTTAGGGCTCAGCCCAGTGGTGCATCTCTGCTGGATTATGCTTTTCTCTTGCCATGAATGGCACCATTTCAGGTGCTGTTGGCTAGACCAGGCTTTTTCTTTATTTTGAGTAAGCCAGGGTGATAGCCTGAAATAGAGAGGAAAAAATGCACAAGCAGTGATTTGTTGAGTGTAAATGGGAAGAGAAATAAACTCTAGCCAAGGGCTGAAAATGAATCTCATCAAGCTAACCTGGGCCTTCAGACTGATTTGTATTCCATATTTTCTGGATTTAATCTGCCTTGGGATTTAGGAGATATTTTTAAAAAATTAAATAGTTTTCTGAACTCTGGAAGACTGAAGCTATTTCCGTTTGAAATGGCCTTCCTGGCTATATCTCAGTTTCCCATATGTACTAAAATACTGGAAAATGTGCTTTAGTTCTTTTGTAGTTTGGTGGGATGTAATCAGTCATAAAAACAGATGAAATGTCGATTTTTTTTTTTTTTCCCAAGCTTGGGTTAGTAATTATCACTGTCAGGAATTTTCCCTTATCACTCTTTCATATTTATCTGGCTCTCCAAGTACAAAATGTAGGGGAACTGCGGGGGGCAGGGGTGCAATGACTGCAGGAAAGGAAACCCACAGATATTTGCTAAGAACAGCTGATGCATGGGATAATGGCTTTTCAACAGTTTTTAATATGTGGGCCCTGAAAACTGTTGAGAATGCAGTACTGCAGAGCATTTTAAATCTGCAAAGAGCACATTGCCTTTTCCTCTGGCTTTCTTTAAAGCGAGGAGCTGATGTGCATCTCCTGAATACATCTCAGTTCCCTGTTGGAAAAAGGGGACATTTCCACAATCCTGGCTGGTTTGTTTGCTTTTATGCCCTGGGTTTTTTTTGGGAAGAAATGTCAGGGGCTGACTTAGAAGTAGGCTCTGATGTCATCAGGTCAGGACCCAGGTTTGGAATGTCAGGACACCTGGTTTCAGCTAGGACACACAGCTGCTCTTGCATTTTATGCATTTCATACACACCTGTAGTTATCTTAGGAGACCTCTGCAAATTAATAATGGATACATGAAATCCATTTGGAAATATATTTAAGGAACTATTTAAATAATTTTGGTTTAAATATATTTTTACTGGTTTATATGTTATTTAATGTATATATTTAATATGCTCTGAGTTCGATAAGCAAACAGTTGTATTTGATTGTATCTCACAGAGCTATAGGAATGATTTTGTAAATTTAAGTTTGGTAGACACATTTATAAGACTGTAAAAGTTGCAATGGAAAAGTGATTTGAGAGAGATTTGCTTGATCATATTAAGAAAGGTATTTGGCTTGAATATTGCTAGAAATTGGTGGTCATAATAGCAACACCATCTAAACACGGGAAAAAAAAAAGGCATTTTCTAGGAATCCCCCCCAAACCCACTTTTATTGTCTTTCCTGTCGGGAAGTTTTCTGTCTTTGATGCCTCTTTGTATTGCTATGCTTGGATAAATAAAATGCATAGGATAAAACAATTATTTATGATCATATAATATATTCCTAATACAAATATATTGATGCCTTCTCTCAAAATAGTTTGAATTTAAAAAAAAAATACAGCCCTACCATCCTGATTTGGTTCTGGCCTCCTATATTATTATGCTGCCCCTTTTTCAATTGGTCAGAAGATACACTAAATGTCTGTTAAATACAGTAAGCTGAATCTGGTACATTTCCGGACTTGTCTGTTTGAAAGACAGAAGGAAATTTCATGCATATAAGTCCATAAAAAATTCAGAATGAATGAAATCCCAGAGTGATCATGTCTGTTTTCCATTTATTATATATGCTATCCTGCACAGAGCAGGATATTATAAAATAATGTAATGCATAAGTCATGAACAAAAATTTTGTGAGCAATTTTAATTCATGGAAAGAAAAAGGCAAACTGCCTCACATTAGTTAAAGTCACAGACTCCTGAACAGAACCTTTACCTGAGGACTGCAATGTATGTTGTAACCTTGTTGTAAGGTGCTACTTCAAGTGAACAAGTTTGTAGAAGAGATTCTGCACATCCTGCCATGTATGTATCTTTTTGTAAACAGTTAATTAATCCACTGTGTCAGTAACTTAGATTTTACCTTGGCAACAGAAATGATTATTTTTTTGGGTTGTTAAAAAATTCTGGTTTTGGCTCAAATCCATATTTTAAGAATTTCTTTGTAAATGTGAGATAATTCTTGGTTTAGCTTGAAATAGGAAGAGAAGAAGAAATCTTGTGTTACTTTATGTTGTTTACCATTATTGACAGATGTCTGAATGTACTTTTCAAGAGCAGTTGAGGCCATTTCCTAACAAATATAAAATAGATCCTGAGCAATGTGCTTAAGTGCAGGGGTGTATCTGATTCAGCTGTTTCAGGTTTCCAGACTATCCAGCAATGGAAAGTGATGCAATAGGGTCGAAGCTCCTGTTCCCTGAAGTAGGATTGACTAGAGTCCTATGGATGAAATACCAGAATCACAGCCTGGCTGTCATTAGCAGCCAGTGCCAGAAAATAAATAAATAGCAGCAGGACATATTTCTCCTCACCATATGAGACAGAAGACTTAAAAGAGACAGAACACTAGAGCTGCTAGTAAGCACTAAATAGAAGAGTCTGGAAAATAAATTCCTGCAGCATCATTTTGATTTTCACTACATGTCTCAGAGCTTTGAAGTTGTTCTGGCAAGTGATGATTGGTTTGTTGTTGTTGGATATCTCAGCATGTACTCATTATGCTTAGAACAGACATGAAGACAAATAAATTGAGTAAACCATTTAAAATATGCTATGTGCTGTAGACAGAGGAAATTTGAGGAATATGTTTAAATTTTAAGTCCTCATCACCTGTTTGCAGTACAAAAAAAGGCTGATAGGTGCTGCCTCCTTTTTGACCCTAGGTTATGGGTAACTTCTGTGGAGGGATTCCCATTATATAAAAGTTGCTTATGTCATGGGTTAAGTGTTTTTCAAAGTCAAAAAGTATTTCAAGCTCCTTCTCACACACACACACACAGAGACACACAGAGACACACAAAAACCCCAAAAGTAGTTGCTGTTTGCTGTAATCAACTTCTTAAATTTTACTCTAAATAATTTCTTAACAATAATAGAATTTTTCTAGATGTATTTATTACATTTAATGATAGGGTAGCTGAAGCAATCTAAACTTACAGAGAGTGAAAGAAAGGTGGACTAAAAATTGAAAGAGAGAATCAAAGACTGAGCATCAGTAATGGTCTGCAGAGGGCAACTTTCATGTGTTTTAAGGCGAAGAGCTGATGCAGATCGATGTGTACTAGAACTTCAGGCTGCAATACTTTGATCAATGTTTTTTTTTTTTTGTTTTTTTTTAGATAAAATTCTTTGATCTGTGTTAAACCAGAATTCCTCCTCTGGGTGTTTTGAAGTGTTCACCATGAGGCGCTACAATATGAGTGGGTGGATCTGGCAGGAAACTACCACTTTCAGCCTAGAAAAATGATCTCCTGTGGCATAAAAATAGATATAAAATGTGGCACAGAAGCGCTTTTGTCTCTTGAGTTTGGCAAGCTTTCTGTGAGGATGGAAATTTATGTGAAAGTGCTTATTGAAGGTATTGATCAGAGGTTTACCAGTCATCCACTGAAGGAAAATGAAAGAATTACTGTATAGGTGGCTTTTGAACCACTTGAGATTTGAGAGCCAAGAAATGCATCTGCAATAATTGAATAGAAGTCTAAAGGTGTTAATTGAGTTAATCTTACCTTAAACAAACACACTTATGGAGTTTAAACTAGTTTAAGTCTAGTTATTTTTCTGAAATTATTTGTTAGAAGAATCAGTTTGAAAGCTTTCAGAACAGATTTTCATGAAGAATGAGAATCATTGGAGGATAATTAAGGCAGAGTTTAGGGTTTGATTTAGAAAGGGACTTGTCTGTTATTGCAGCACAGGTAATGCTGCATCAATTTCAGAGGACAATATGCTTTGCTTGGTATTGAAGAAGTCATTAGTTACCTCTCATTCATGCCAAGTTGCTTTAGGACTGCTTTGTGAGATTTGACATTCCCAGTGGGTCTTCATAGCCACAGGTCAGTGTTTTGGTTTCTGCATTTTATGAAAGTAGATGTCAGTATTTCAGTTTTATTGACTCATGCTGTTGAGATGAAGGCATCCTGCAGAGCATATACTGACAATCTAAAAAATGTCAGTTTTGTTGAAAATACCCAGTTTACGTGTATGAAAGTTTCACATACCAAAGTGGTAATAAGCATCTCTAGTAGGGAAATCAGTCTGATTTAGTGGTTAGAGACTAGTTATTTCATAAAGCTTAGTATGCTGCCTCTCCAAACTGTTCCATTGGCCTGGGCATCCAGGCAGTTCCCAGAGGAGCTGCTGGCTTGCTGCTGTCTGGGGCTCAGCATTCTGCTGGCTCTGTGCCATTCCAGCCTTGTTCTGCATCTGTGCTGGAACAACCCCAGGCTTGGGCTCACCTTACAAGCAGAGTGCAGGTGTGTTTGGAGATGGCCATGGAGAAACTGCATCTGCCTGGGCAGGCAGAATCTCCTCCCCAGATTTTAAATACCCCCCCCCCCCCCCCCCGCTCTAACTGACTCAACAGGAGATGGAATTTATCACTTAGTGCTGATTGCTAAGCATTGAAAATTAGGTTCAGGTTGGGTATCCCATGCTGCCCTGTGTGCTAAGAAATTTGTAGTAATCACTGGTAATGAAATGCTCAGGAATTACTCTTTTCAACATCCCCACACCTTACCTGGATTTCAAATACTGGATTGTAACGTTGGATCCTGTACATTGATCCATGTATTCTCACAGGCCATTGTGATTACGTGAGGAAGTTTTGCTTCCCTCTTTTATTATCTGAGGTGGTATCTTTGGCATTGAGCTAAAATAATTTCCTAATTGTAGAGATGGGAAAAGTTCCCACCTGTTGAAAGTAGCATTATAACACAGATGTGTTAAGGCTGAGCCTTGTGCTGTTTGAATTACTGCTTAGTGACTGTGCTATGGATTGTGACTTCAGGATGGAATTGGAGTTTCAGAAGGCAAACATGGAACAACCATTGCTCAGTTCCATAGATGGTAATGTAGATAAAAACATATACACATACAAAGTGAATATAAAAGGTTGAGGGTTGTTGTGTATTTACTACTTTTAAACATAAATGGGCAGTCAGTGCTGAAGAGGGAATTTCACCACTATGAAGAAGGCAGGATGATGTTCATATGTAAGCCATGGGTTTCATCCCAAAACTTTTATCCAGTATTTAAAGAACTATTCTTCCTAAGTATTTGAGTGAACTACTTATTCCATAGCACCAATAAAGAATCCTATAAAATTATATAGTTTGCAGTAAAAAGAAAAAAAATCATATTGTCCAAATGTAAATATGGGTATGTATAAATCAGAAATTTTTGTAGCACTTTGTTAAATTTCTGAAAGATTTTTCAGTGTGTTCTTGCATTTGGAGGTGAAAGTGACTATTAGACCATCCATTATCTGACCCTTTTATCTCATACTTCATTTGCTCTCACCACTTTACCCTCGAGCTCATTATTCTTTTGTTTTTATTATATTGAAAATTGTAGTCTGCTATTGAAAAATGCAGTGTGCCTCATTATCCTAGTTCTTGCAGAATTATTAAAGGTATCTTTTAGTTTTTTGGTGGCTCCTCACCTATCTAGCTGGAGAATGTGGTCTCTCAAGGAGGTTCTTGTGGATACTTGGTTCCCATCTGTGTTTCTGAATAGTGTCAGTGGGGTCTAGTATGTCTGGTGTGGTCTAATGCCATGTCTGTTTGCATGCTGGGAGTCTTGGGGTTTCAGAGATGCAGACTGAAGGGTCTTGTCTGGTATCCACACTCTTGTTTCCTAACAGGACAAAATCTTTTTTATTCTTTAGTGACTCAACACTAAAGCTCAGCAGTGATTTCTGTTACCTAGAGTTTGAAACTTTTACATTATATTCAATATTCAAATCGACTAGAAATCTTGTCCTGTGATTGGGGTTTTTTTGAAGGCTGACTACATTGTAGTTATGCCCTAATAGGGGCCAGGGATCATGGATCCCATTATAAGTTGGGAGGTTGCACTTCCTCTTACAGTGAGATTTGGTGGTTGAGCTTAGTGATATTTACCTGGATCTGTGGAAAGGCCTCAGACATTAGCTCTAGTGCAAATAACTTCTTTTCCAGTTGTAAGAGTCCTGGAACTGCTTCTAAACCAAATGCCATGAGGCACGAGTCTCAAGGAAATCACATTATGGATAATAAGAAAACACACTAAGAAATTATAAAGAATTTTAATTATTTCTGAGAGAAATAATTTAATATGTTCAGAATCCATTTGGTATGCTGAGCTCTAATTGCATATCTAATACTTCTTTAAAAATGAGCAGTGACTGGCCTACTAACATAATAGTTAAGAAAAGATTCAATTAGCAGCATAAATTGAAATATTGTTTGAATCAGATCTTGAAATGTAATTACCAAGTGCTGTATTGTCATTATGGAGAATATGGTTTCTGCAGATGTACCTGAGAGCATAGAGGTGATCTATACCAAACCAAAGCTTTCAATTCATTTGACAGGTTATGTAATAAAAGCAATAAATGGCAGCATCTAAGAATTCTTTTATGGAGTAATAATTTCAATTTCATCAGTTGCAAGCATTATTATAAAATCATATCTTGTTTTATATTTAGAGGTTGTGTATTTTCTGATGATTTAATAGAAACTAACAAGTGCAGGTATTTCTGGGTTTTGTATTCAAACATAAAGAATAAGATTTTTAGCTTGTTTCAATGGTCAGACACTCAGCATCTAGCCAAGGTTATTTCTTAGAATGGACATTTCTTATTTATGATTAGTCCTTTATTAATGCCACAACTGTATCTCACTCAGCAGTCACCTTTCTGATTCATTGGCAAGATTCTATGAAATACAACAAGCAGTCTGTGAGCTATGTGCTTTTGTAAGTTCTCATATTTGATTTATAGACTCTATGGAGTGTAAACTGCACTGCTCTGCTTAATATCAAGAATATAAGGGGCCCTGAAACAACAAGGCTGTTTATATTCTTCAAGTGTTGATATCCAAGGAATGTCTCAGAGTGAGCTTTGCTTCGAACACAGTGTATTTGTAACTTTGTTTGATAAAATGCCACAGCTAAACATGTGGAATTTGGGATTATGTAACTCATATTGTTATTCTAGTATGGTGAAAGGATATTTTGCATCGCAGAATCTTTTTGATGCAGCTCTGTCAAGTATTATCTTCTAAATATGACTGGGTAATTTACAAAAATGAAGGAATAATTTGTAGTACCAAAGAAAGTCTGGGTTTTGACATAATATATTTCAAGAACTAAGTCAGACTGGCATCTGGTATTTGCTCCTGATAGGAAAAAACAAATCAGAAAACCAGCAAATTACAGTGTTCTGGTTTTAAATGACTAGATTTCTAAATTGGTGAGTATTGATTTAAAACCAAATCAGAGTGAGTTCTATGTAATATAGCAGTTTATCAGGTGTGCACAGTGGGATGTTTCTGATCTTGAAAGTAAGCTTCTCCCTGTGTGTTCTACAGTACCTCCACAGGGAAGATTCTCCATGCACCCTGAAGCAAACACAAATTTATATGAATTTCTTGTGTTTGCATTTACGGATTCAGAATTGCAGAGGAAGCTGCATCCCTGCTGAAATGTCACAGAGCTCAGTACTCAGCTAAATTGGTCATTCACTCAAAATTTAAAAAAAAAAAAACCCAGTCAAACCCAAAAAACAACAGTCTTCACTTTTAGGGGAATTTCTCTATTAAAAACCCCATATATGCAATTTACATGATATATTAAAAAAAAAATAAAAAAATATATATATATATAAAGCTATTATCTAGCTTTATATATATATATATATATATCTAGGTGGGTGCAGCCTTCATTGCATTTTATACATTTTCATGGTTTACATATGAGAATAACTGCAATAGCTCATGGCATCTGATACAAATTTAATCTGTCATGTTGACAGTGTTTATTATTCATTTTCAGTGACTTCTACAAGAGTAAGAAAACCAAATCAGCCTACCAACCGCAAATAAACCCTGTCAAAATTTCCCCTGTCAAGCAGTGAGCAAATTCCTTGTCAAGAAAGGGTTTGTGATCCAAATATAGGAAGAAATTTAAACACTCCAAAGTTTCTAGCAGAAGTACAGAAAGCTAGTCAATATGAATTGTAAATGTACAGAGAGGAGCCTGATCCAAATTTATTGTAACTAAAAAATGGTTTTGTAATTGTTAAATTAATTGGTTGTAAACTATAACATTAAATTCTGGGTTGGATTTAGAATACAGTAAGAGGCACATTATTATATTTTTTTTTACATATGTCTTCAACAAAATTGATTTTCAATAGATAAAGTTAGTGAAAATACATTAAATTATCCTAGGAAATAATCAGGTCTAGATCAAAGTAAATGCTTTTGGACAAAGCTGAACTAACATTTTCCAAAACGTATCCTGAATGAGACTTTTTAACTTGGGTTTTGTTTCAGCAATAATGAAATCTCTGCTGCTCTATCCATTAGACAGAGATTTTTACTTGGATTTTTTTAGGACTAACCCAAATAGCTGTCTGATCTGCATTATTTTAGGTTTCTAACAGGTTTTATCCTTGGTTGAGGACTGTTCTTAAAAATGTATATTGTATCTGCATGTCTGGGCACGGATGGCACAGTGTTTGTGCATCTTGGCCAGGGCAGGGGTGCCGTGGGAGCTGGCTGAGGTAGGACCGTGCTGAGCCAGTCCTTTCTGTCAGGAGCACCATCACACCCTCTCCCAGGCTGCCCCCCAAAACACCTCCCCAATGCCAGCTCAAGGATTACTCTTCCCCCGGTTTTTCCAGGTGATTTTATCTTGCTCCTTAAGGTAGAAATGTTGCCTGCCAGCTGGAAACTGCTGGAAACAGGGAGGCCTTTTATGGAAATGCTGACACAACTTTATCTATAGCATAGCAGTGCAAACCATCTGTTTTCAATAAGGTGCTTATTATCTTTTCTTGTCAAACTTATCACTACAAAAATATTTTGCTCCCTTCAATATAAAGGGGTGCAGTTATGGACGCGATAAGGAGGAACTCTATGAGGGATGGTTTTCCCTTTTTTTACTGATTTATGTGTGTTTATTTCATGGCCAGAGGCAAAAAGCCATATTCCTTTTATATTCTCCCAGTTCACCTGTTTTGGTAGTTCTTCAGGGATACAACACAGAGGACCACACTTAAACATGTGTCTTATTCTGTGGCTTTTAAAATTGCTGGAATTTATTGTTTAAAAACTGGTGCACAGGTGGCTGTGCTGAAGGGCAGTGGTAAACAGTGGGAGAGTCTGTCAGTGAGAACGTTGATCCATTAACCTGCTGCATAACCTGTAATAGTGCAACTCTAGCTCTTCACACACATTCTGTGTTTTTAATCTGTGAGAATTTGTCTGGTCTCCTGTTTTACTCACTTAAGGCAGTTCTGTCTGTTGTTTTATCATGTGTAAAAGTAAGATTCATGACAACAGGTAGAGGTTAGAGGAGAGCACAAGCTTTGAAGGATTTTATTTTAAACATTGCATAAGGCCCTGGTGAAGTAGAGCAGAATTAATTTGTAGGATGATGATACCAAATCAGTGCTGAAGGCCTGCTGCTTGTGGGTGGTCTACGAGTATCAATTTGTTTCATTACATGCATCTCGTATTTGTTGCAACATTACTGGAAGCCTGAACTCTCACATGAAGTTTTCAAAGGAGCCAGGCAGAAAGCCCTCTCCCAAGGAGATGTTCATTGGTGTGTCAGCACATCATATTTCCATCACTGCTCTCCTTAAAGCAAAAGTTACCTTGTACCCGAGGGCTGGTGAAAAGCTGTTTTGGAGTACTGGCTGTTCACTGAGTATTTGGGAGTGCAGCACACAGGTGAGGCAGCTCTGCCTGGGATGACATACAGAGCTTGTACAGAGCTCCCTGCATGTACGATACAATCTGGCTCCTCTCTCATATCTTGCCCCGGTGTTTGTGCAGATCAGTTGTGTCTCTCTCATGTGTTATAAGCTCCACTGTGGGACACTCCACCTTCAGAATGCTCTGTCTTGAGCATTGTTGTGCATCTTTAGTGGGCTGAAATTGTCACTTCTTAAGCTCTGCAGAGCATTTTACTTCAGAAAATTTGTTTTATTATAAAAACCTTTTAATGAATTTGATTCCAAGCCTACCAGCCTGATAGGATTAGTGATAATATAAAATATAGTGATGACATGCTTAGCCTTATTTGCAGAAAAGATTGTTGACATGCATGAGCCTGTGTTAACCCAGAGCTCCAGTGGAGAAGGAGTTAGTAAGGCAGGGCATTGGCAATATTGCATTTCTTCACTAGTGTAAATAAATCTAGCAATAGGACACTGCATTCTGGAAATTGTAACAAACATCTAGTGCACTTTGTGGATAGCGGCCAGATATTTCTAATCCTTTGGGAATTGTCCAGTAGGTAAGTATCTGTATGAGAAACAGCTCCTGATCAAGGGAGTGAAAGTCAAAATCTTTACCTGGCATTAACAGAAGCAGCTACAGATTTCTTAGAGCTGGCTCTTAAAATTATCTGTGAATGCATCATAATATTTCCAGCCTTTCTTTTCAAGATAAATTAGTAGTTCTGGTGGTGCCCTTGGTGATTCTGAAGTTCTGAAGGAGCTAAAAGATCAGGTTTGTTTCAAGTGCTCTGTTAAGTCTGAGGTATAACATCCTTGATTGATTAATTGAATTGCAGTACCAGGTAGAGGAAAACACATTAATTTGCAGAGATGTTCCAGTTTTGCTTTACAATAAAATGCAAGTAGTGACCCAGGCAATAAAGCCACTGTTTAAAGGACTTGAGCATAAATATCTTACAGACTTTGAAGAACCAGGATAATGGTCTCACTTCTGTCCTTTGATGATAACAAGCATTGGTCTTTACTGTTACCTAGAGTGTATTCCAACATGTTCAGTACTTTGCTGAACTGGAGTAATATTTCTAAATTCATAGTAAAATGCAGTCAAATGATTGTCTATTTAAGGTGTTGTGGTTTACTTCTTGCTTCAGAATTATCAATACCTAAAAAGTCTTGTCAAACAGCTCTTGAATGGGGAATTGTAATGTTAAAGTGTCTTCTTGGTGTAACACTCAGCTGTGTGACGTGGTGAAGTAGGGCAAATATATGGGTTTTCCTTAAGGAAAAGGTTTCAAAGAAAGAATTTGGGGCTTGAATGGAAAAGTTGAAGTGGTTCAGAAAATGAAAGTATGTAGGAACCTAAAGGATAGGAAATGAGGGTACTTTTTGAGGAAAAATAAGACCTCTGAAGACTCTGATGAGCTTGTGATAAGCTGGAGTTTATCTGAACCAAGCAAAACATTATTTGAACTTCCTCAGGGAGTGATTAAAAAAATTGCAGACATTTGGTGAAGGAACTTTCTTTATGTTTGTATACCAAACTGCTCTTTCAGTCACAGTATATTGTTTTAATGCAAAGCCAGCATTAATTCCCTGTGAAAATAGACCCCTCAGGGCCCTAAAGTGGACCTTTATGTCTTTATGAAAGTCCTGAACTGTAAGGTTCAGACAAGTGATTGGGCTGTTGTTATTTGTTGTTTGTATTGCAGTCTTAAATGCTGTGTGAAAGATGGAATTTGAGATGCATTTCTTGTGCCACAGATAATCACTTCTAAAGATCCTCTGCATTAGAGAGAACAAAAAAACAAACTATGCTGAAAGGTATTTGTAGGGACTTGATGGGATGAATCATGAAATTTCAGTGCCTCTAAATGTAAGGTAATAATGCTTTACATGGGATTAAAACCCACTGACATTAATAAGTGTCTTTTGATACCATAGGCTTTGTCCCCGAAGGTTTATTATTTAATGGCACTGAAGACTTAAGTATAAAAACCCTGTTTTCCAGCTGGGTTTGTGTCAATTTCGTGAAACCTTTTCTCTAAGGGAAAAACATATATTTGTTTTATTTATCATGTAAGTTTGGAGATGTCAAAACTAAGACGCTTCTACTGTTAAACTGAGTGTTGTGCAGAATTCCTACTTTCAACTGGTGATTTCTACTTCAGAGCCCAATATGTGGTCATGTTAGAGCCCAGCTTTATGTCAGGGTTCCCTGTATTGATTACACAGGTTACTGAGTGCAGTGAAGGCCAAGTTTTGACACCAGCAATGGGGCATAATCACACTAGAGTGCCCACATACCCTGGATTGTTCCCTTGAAGTTATCTCGAGCCTAATGCTTCAGTTGCATCCCTTAAACATGGATGCCTCTCTCAACCACACACAGGTTTCCATTATTTTATAGAAATGCTTTATTTTCTCTTTTATATTTTATGCATTTACATGAATTCAGGTCCTAGCTCTGCTTTGGGAGTTAAGTGATGCAACAAGATACCAGTATTCGGAGTGCTTTGCTTTGGAAAAAAATGTTGTAACTTGGATGCTGCCTTCTTGGGCTTTTAAAGTCTCATATCAAAGAAACAATAGGACAGTAAAATTAAAAAGATCTGAAAAATGATGAAGTAATTTTGAAAGGAGGAAGTAAGGGAAATACTAAATAGATTATGTTCAAAGCAAACAGTAGCTGGAGGTGATGATGGCTGGTTTGTTTTAAACCAGGCATCCCTACTTGAATTTTAATTCATTCCAAACTTTTTAGTATGGATTATTTGCCTGACAAACTTCATAATGCTTCCTCCCTGATGTATGGAATGATATCCAATGATTAGGAGCAGGGGAGCCTGCAGAAAAGCCTTTCATTTCCTCTGTCCTAGAAATCATAATCCTGCAGCAGAGCTAAGTAATGGCTGGTATGTATAAATTTTTCACTGCTATGCATCTAAATGACAGGGTGTATAGTATGTATTCTTTGCTGAGACTTTTTCTTTTCTTTTTTTTTTTATTTTTTTAAACATTTGTAGGGACCAAGGATTGGGACAGTACCAAAGACAAGTTAAAAATTAAATGGAAATTAAAATATGTAATTTTTATCCAGTGAATCATACTGTAACACAGAGTCTCCAGGTGGCAAAGATACCTTCAGTTTTTCGTTCAAGGGATTTTTCTTATAAAGTTAACGTTGCCATTTTCTACTGTTACATCAAGGAAAAATAAGAAAGTGGATTTTGCTTAAAATTCCTTCTTAAACATAATGAACTTTTGCAGCATTCTGAAAATGGAATGAGGACGTTCTTCACCTCACCTAGCTCTGTTGTCTTCCAGTGGGATTTAAGGAACATTGGTCTGCAAATATGAGTCTACTTGAAATCATCCTTGTTGCATTGAGCAATCACCAGCCTGTGCTAGAGGGGAAGCTGCTCTTAAATAACTGAGTTTTCCCTTGCCAGTCTGCATGAGTTGGGGCAACCTTGAAAAGGTCTTATGACTCAGAAATGATGAAAAAGATGGAATTGGGTCAGGTCAGTAAAAACATTTTTCTGCAGCTTGACTTGGATTTTTTTTACAAGGCTTTTATTGGTGTGAGGTTCCCTTTAGGAAATCCCAGTGGGTATTTTGACTGAAATAGGTGATTTTCAAACATCCTGAGAATGAAATAAAAGGTTTTCAAGTTATGTAGCTAATAAAAGGACTGTCCTTGGTATTTCAGTAATGAAATGCTTTCCAAAAAAAAATACCCTCAAAAACCCGCAACCTACGTTGTAGAAAAATTCCTGAGCAGTGCTAATTCTCTTGCTTTTATATTGTCTTAAGGAGTTTTTTAATTCCAAACTTTTCTTGAAATGAGCTGAGCCCTAATCACTTGTTACTTGCTATCATTGTTCCTTTTACACACTGAAAGGAGGAAACTGCTTCTTGCTCCTATATCTGTAAGTAATAAATAAGTTTAACTCTCTCTTGGGCACGAGACAAATCCAAATGCCTGTCTCTTCCTCATGTACCTGTGTGTGATTATCTTCAGGATTACAGTTGAAAACTAGGCTGCTCCTTTAGAACCGTCCTCCCTGATGCTGTGCAGAAAGCAGCCATGGTGCCCTGAGGGCTGCCAAAATCTGTTCCATGTCAACTTGGAACCAGAAGTTGCTGACTGAGCTGTCTGAGCTGTGGTAAAGGTAATGGTGGCAGAAAAGAAACAAGAGGCTTTGTTCCTGAAATTTTTGCAGATTTTTTGCTTACCATTCTTCCTTTTTACTTTCTTAGAGGCCCAGAATTTCAGCAAATGAATGGCTTTGCTGTACAAACAGCATATTATGAGTACAGCTTTCCAGCAATATCTTCTTACTCCACCCAAACACTGGGCAGTTTTCACTTCAGTTTGAAATGCTGAGCCTGTTGGAATGCAAGGATTTTTAATTCTGGATCTGAATTTCTTGCTAATTACAAATCTTTATTTTTAGTTTAAAAAGAGGGTGATACTAGTTAGCAAGGATGCATTTAGGGGATTACAGGAGTCCATTTTGCAAACCACAATGTAGAATAGCTTTGTGGAAAAGGCAGCATCTAATGATAGGTTGCTATTGAACTTTGATGTGTATGGCTTCAAAGAATGAGGGTGTTTGGGCAGCAGCAAGTGTTTCTCTTAGATATAATAAAAAAAAAGACATCCATATGCATTTTGTGTGACTTCAAAAGAGCTAAATCCTGCAGAACAAGGAAGGCAAACCAGTTATTTTGCAGTGGATTGCTCTTTTACCAGTTAGACTCTGAGTGTTAGAGCACATGTGAAACAGGAACAGTGGAACTTGTAAGATTTGGAATAGATGGGTACAGAGAAGAGCAGAGTTAGGGGCTATAATTTAATGCATTTTCCCCTTTCCATTGAATGGATTAAATCTCATTGCCTTTTGTGAGATGATTGGCTTGCTTTTGGTTCAGTAACTCTTCTGACACCATCTCCCATAGCACCCCTAGACAAATTGTGGAAGTACTCAGTATGGTACTGAACGGGTGGATAACAAGGTGAATGATGACCTGCTGGGACTGTTGAGTTCACAGAGTAATGGTTGGCAATTCTGAGTCCAGCTGAAGGCTAGATCACGGTGGCATTCCTTAGGGATCAGTGCTGGGAACACCAAGAGATGGTTATTTCAGAACCTGGCTGACACAGTGCAACCTTACCCTGCATGGCTTGTTCCTTGTGCCATAGGTTTCTGGCTGACTGGACAGCCAGGGTGGTTTCTTGTGAATCGTCCCTGGATCCCTACAGGATTCCAAATGGGCTGTGAGTGGAAATTGTGTCTTGCTGATAATGGCACAGGAAGTAGCTGAGAGAATTTTCTTCACAGCCAAAATGCAGTATTTTTATTAAATCACAGCAGTCCAAGTCTGGCTTTTGGAAAGACCAAAATCAAACATTTATGGATTCCAGAAAGCGAGCCAAAATAGATTGTAGAATAATATTACATTTTTTACTGTAATCTTACTATTTTAAACTTAAGTTTAGAAATATTATGTGCAGTTTATTATGTCCTGATCACATTTGCTTAAATTTCCAGTAGCAGCAAGTTGAGTAGGATTTCCACTGTTGGGGTGTGTTTGCTTTTAGGTTTCAACTTCTAACATTTTGGGAAATGTACTAATTGCAGGTTTAGTTTTGTTTTAGTTTAAAGACAATGCCTGCATTGCTGAACTTGTACATGTTCATCAGTGCCAAGCCCAGGCCCTGTCTCCTCTGTCTGAAACGTGTTTGCTGTGTGTTCTCTTTGTGAGCTCCCCACCAAAAGAATCTGATGTTTCTCTGGGACCAGCCTGTCTTCATGCAAATGAAGTGATTCCTCTTAAAAATGTCATCCCATAGTCATGAATGTGCTCCAGCATTTTGCTTATAAAATAGAATTATCTCTGTTGCCTCAAGCCTTTTTTGAGATAATAAAACATAATAAGTGCCCATGATAAGCACTTTGTTTAGGCTTTTTCCACACTGAGTCAGCAATAGCTGAACTGGCTTTAACTACCTTGCATGACAAAGCCTAAGCAGAGCATTTGTAGCTGTGTGGGCTCCAGCAGAGACCAGGGACCCTGCTACCGACTTTGCCTTTTGACTGATCTGCTCCAGCTGCTGAAATCTGCAGTAGTGTTTTCTCAGGCGTGCCCTGAATGCCTCCCCATGACAGTCTCTGTGCAGCCTTGGACATTTGGAAGTAATTTTATTTCCCAGTGTATGCTGGAGGCTTCAATGTGGTCATCTGAGAGTATTTGTATAAGCACTGCTGGCATGTCAGGCTCCTCAGCTCCCTCCTTCACCCTATTCTCCTGCAGGCACCCAACAATGTGTCCAGCCAGCCTACTTGTGAAATGAAGTAACAACAGAGAAGAAGAAAGCTAAACATTTTTACATCTAACCATGTTCATGGGATAACTCTGATGAGTTAGTTTAACTGAGTGCTTTTGAAACAGACACGTCCACGACTAGGATAACCAAAAGGAAAGGACCAATCTGACTAAACTTTGAGCAAGGTTGCTTCTGCACAGTTTCCTGCCTTGTCTGTAGTGTTGACTCAACAAGGGTTGAGTCTTGCTCAGCAGCTCAAGACCAGTGAGGTTAAGATGCAGATACAACACCATGATTTGCTTTTAGGGAATTGAATAGTACAATAAATATTGGATAGTGCTGCGGGACCAGCTAGAGAGAGCCTTTTCACTGGAAGGGATCCCAGTATTTTCTGCCTTGTATTCAGCATATGCTGGATCTTGTAAGAAAAACATTGTTTTTGATTGTTCCGTGTTGGAAAAGAAATTTATCCATAAAAAGGCAAGCAAAACTTCTCTTTGCCCTGATGGAGACATAAATTCATGAACCTGTGAGAAAAAGGTGAAATGGGGGGCACCAATTGTAGGGTAGTATTGATTCCATCAGAGTAAGTGTAGAAGCAGTTACATACTTCAGATATTGATTTACAACTAGTTTGGAGGTTTTTAACTGTATCTGAAGCATAGTTTTTCCTATTCAGTTTCCCCCTTTCACTCAAAATTGAAATCACAGTGCTGAGTGGAAAACAGTTTTATTTATTTATTTATTTAGGCCCAGTTTTCTGGAAGAAACAAACCCCAGCTGCCAGGTCACACTAAGAGAGCCCTTTACCTGAGACATTATTTCTTCTCCCAAGTCAGAGTACATTGTTCTGCTGTTGCCTTCTGCTTCTGGACTGCTGTTTAGAGCTTGGAGGCTGGGTTTTCTTGGTTGATGAATCTCAGATGGTGAACTCCCTCCCAGCTAGAAGCAGCTGGCCAGATGAACTCTATGGCTTTAGGAAGGCTTCATTGATAGTTACAGTAATTTCAAGAACAAATTAAGTCTCTCCTTGGTAGCTTGAACCTTGATGTTTCACAGTATTTATTCATACTTAATGGTATTTGTGGCCTCCGCAGGAAAGCAGTTGAACCTGTAATTTTCCAGCTGAAAATGCATGTTTTAAAATTATCTACATTCTTTAAGAGAATACCCTGGGACTTTTCTACTTCTGAAAGCTTGCAGCTCCTTGTCTAGAGAGCTGACCTCCTCAATCACGTTGAAACTCACTTGGACTTTAAAGCATTCAACACCTTTTATTCTGTGGAATGCTGTTAAAAAGGCTTATTAATTGTCAACTTTGCAAATTAACCCCTAGGATTTTTTTTTAAGCAGGAACTTTGGAGGATGGATTAACCCTCCCCCACCTCTTTTCCTAAGAAAAAGTTCTGATGAAATCTGTTTTCCTACAGATTTGTGTTTTAAACTTTGTGCCCGTGTATATTCCCATAAATATAATGCAAGGGATTTGTTCTTAACCACTTTTTTACAAGGGAGGTGGGGCAGTAACTTGGAACTCCCTTCTCTTCCTAAATGCGTATGTGAACAAAATTGGCAAAATTGTGCATCAATTCAGTCTTTTATTAGTAAAGTTTTCCAGGTTCATCCTTCATCCTTGTGGTATTCATATATACCACACATCCTCATGTACGTAACTGTAAAGCTCTTTTGTGAATTCTCTCTGTTAATTATTAACGAGAATTGTTTCTGTGCAACAAATGCAAAATAGATTTTGTATTTGTCAGCACTCCTGAAAACTACCCGATTTTCAGAATAATTGGTGTTTAAATTATAATTTGCAAATCCCAGTAATTATATATATTTTATATATTAATATCAGAAGCGATAATACTTTATTTCTACTCAGAAAAATAAAACCCACAAAAATATAAACAAAACAGGCAGTTTGATTCTTATTGAACCGAATGAGAGGGTTTTCCCCATTGATTTAATGGGATCTGTATCATGCCCTACATTATTGTTGCAGCAGGCTGGCAGTCAAACATTATTAAGCCCAAGCTCCTCTTGTCCCTGTCCTGGCAGTCTGTACTGCACAGCAGTACATCTGCAGAATGGCTGTTAGCACGTATCATCTTTCATGTTGATTTACTTCTGCACCTCTGCTTTGTGAGTCAGCAGGATGAACTTTTGTAATTCATATCTCAAAACTCAGCTTTTCATTTTCTAGCTTTTTAAACTTTAAAACCACTGTATCTGTGTAATCTTATATTTCCCTATGCTTTTCACAAACTAGCATGAGGATGACAAAGAGAGGATGAGAAGACCCCTGTGCAAGCAGTTTTATTTCCATCTCTTTTTCATTAAATAACTGTACCCCTTCTGTTCCAGTCTTTTGGTGTTAAACAATGCAAAAGAATCGGGCTTTGGTTACACTATGCATCAAGAAGCCCCTCCTGGCAGAAGAAAGCCTAAAACTGGCAGACTTCTTTCAGTACCAGTCATCATCTTTTTTGCTTTTGTTAGACTGTGTTCTCTACCACTGTAGGTCTGTCAGCCTCTAGACTCCTTTAATTAGCACATTTGGTAGTAAAAATGCGATGAAATGGAGCTGCTTTGATGCCAAATCTTTTTCTTTTCCTTGTCATTTCATCTATGACTCAATGCTGTTCATGTCTGCAGAAAACACTCACAGGTTTTGCTTGGGCCATTTATTTTCTTCAAGTAGTCATTGAAAGATGTATTCCTGTCCTTCATATATCTGCCATCACCTCAGCTGAAGCAGTTGTGGTTCATTGCTTCTACTTTTTATGGTGCACATTTTTGTGGCATCATTTCCCCCTCTTTCTGTCTTTCTGTCTTTCTTCTTTCTTTCTTTCTATTTGTTCTGCTTGGTTCCATGTCCAGACCTTACTTTCCATTTTCCATGTGCAAGATGGGAGCCAGGAATCAGTGAAAGCAATATGGGCATAATAATATGAAGTAAGTAATTTTAAACAACAAATGAAACAGCAGTAAATTTTCAGGTGTCGCTTTCAAATTATGTGGTGAAAAATTGAAATGATTTCATATGCTGTCTTTTTAAACCCTTATCCTGCTGTTGGCTTGAGAATTAGCCTTGAGAGAGATGTACTTGAAATGAAAACAAGCTCAGCACAAGCAGCCCAAAGCAGAAGAGGCCTTACACACCTGATTTGTGCATGAACTTTGACACTTGGTGGACATTGACAGCCATCTAGTGGCTGGGATGGCACGTTGGGTCCCCTGTCCCCTTCCTCCCCTCCCAGTAATTAGCACAGGTTCAGTGGTGACACCAAACTGGGTATGTCAGTGCCTCGTGTGATTTTACTTCCAAGCTGCTGATGCTAGTCTGTGTATGCAGTAGATCAGTTGTAACAGATGGTTTGACTACTGATAAATTAGTTCTTTAAAGTAAAACCATACTCCAACACATCAATATGTAGCAGAAAAAAATTTGCATTTTACCTACTGTGCTTTGCATTGAAATCCTCTTTCTGAGTTGTGTAAGCTCACGGATGAATGAGTCCTTAAATGTATCATTAGGTATCTCTCCTACATTGCCTTTTACATTTGCAGACTGCTTTGAGACTTGGTGGGTTTGAATCCTGTCAGTTCTTTAGTCAGGTCCAATACCAGCTAGAGTTGTACTTTTTTGCTGGTGAGAAAGTAATTGGTTAATGGCCTAGCAGATCCTTTTGCCTCATTAAAAGTTTCCAAACCTGCTTCTCAAGCCACTCAGCACCTTATGTTACAGCTGTAGAGGTATAAAGAACATGTGATATATAGAGTTTGTAACTTGGTCTCTGTGATTAAAACAAACCTGCAAATTTTCAAGCCAGAGAGGAAATGGTAGAATGATTTCCTTTGCTGCCTTTGCTGCTCTGGGTGTAGCTGGATAACATGCCTGCAGTTCAGTCCTGGGAATAGAATGTCAAAATGTTCTTGTGAAATGAGCTGGCTTTGAAACAGCTGCCCTTTCCAGGTTACTCTTTCAGTGTAATGCAGTCACAGCAGAAAACAACCCCTAGGAACACTGAATGTGATCAACAGATTTTCATTGTGTTTTCTGACACTATTACGAGGTGGTAGGTTTTTTCTTTTGGTTTTAGCTTGTTTTTGAGTTTTGTATTTTTTTTTAATTGTCATCATATCTAGAATCTGATAGGGAAGCAGACTTCTTAGTAGCTTTCAGAAGTTGGTATGTGCTTTTCCCCTGCCTTTGTCTGCCTCTTTTCCAGCCGCTGAGCAGGACCCAGGCAGAAGCTAGTCACCATCTGGCTCAGCTCTGATTTGCCAAAGCAGTTGCTATGTGGTTTATTTGAAGTTATGATAGAATGCTGACTTTGGGCTCAATAACTTAGAAATTTCATTTATGCAAACTGTTGCTCTTTGGAACAGCACAATGAGTTCTGTGGGTGATATGTTAAAGAAGACATAGACCATCTGCCAGACATCTGGGGGGAAAAGGCTAAATATGTCAGACAGTGCATTATGTCATGCTCACAAGGGAGAAATGAGAAGAGTGGTTTCCAAAATCTGATCTGCAGTTTGGAAAATGATTCTCACAGTGTCATAAATGGACTGTACAGCACATTTGATGTCTTTACTTCACACTGAAAACATTTCCTCCTGAGCTTCTGCAGCGCCTCTTCGAGTCATTTAGTCTGTTGGTGTGATAAAGCAATTGAAGAGGAGCTGACCTGGTGAAAATTTCAAATTGAGTTTGTGTTAAAAAGCTGTTAGTGATGGCAGGCAACAGTTAATGACACATCTGCTCCCTTTCTTCAAGCTTTGACTTTGATGGAGTAACTGGGCTTGAGATGAGGCACAAAGCTGAAATTCCAAATCTGCTCATATTTATTACTTTGTAATTTTCTGTTGACAGCTGGTTTAAATTAGGACAGAAATTTGTAGAACAGTGAAATTGTCTTTGTGCTTAGAGCTGTTAATTTTTACATTAGTAGCAGGTTTGCTTAAACAAACAATGGTTATGGTCTTTGGTTAGGCAGATGTGTCCTATGTATATAATTGACTCTACTCCCAGTCTTGTATCAGTTAGAAATTAGACCTGTTTGGGAACTTTCAGTAGTGGCTTTAACTGCATTGTCCTATTTCAAAGATATTTTGGATAGGAGGGATTTCTGTGGTTCGATGGAGCTCCCACCCACGTAAGATCACTCTTTGCAGCATCTCAGTGGTCAGGAGAAAAATTTTTGGACTGTGAACAACTTTGCTGTGTGTGACTCAGACACTGTCTTGGCACTGGGATTCTTGGTTTGCACGTTGTGAGACACGGTCTTTGGACAGCCTGGGGATGGTTCTTTGGTTTTGCAGCTGCTTGTTCCTTTAGGGGATGAAATATTCATTAGGACAAAATGAAAAAATCCTTTCTTGCTGCTTTCATATTCTGTGAAATCTTGGATACACAAGCAAAACTTTCTACTTTATTTGTTTTTTGAACTCTTTCTCAGACATATTTTAATTTTAGAAGAAGATGCTGAGATATACTCACCTCATGATAAAAAAAAAAATCCAAACATATCCAGTGTGTTTGGCTACAAAGTAGGAAGAAAACAAAGGCAAAGACTTATATATGGTAAAACGGTACAAATGTAAATGTGATTGTGTGAATAAGTAAATGGAGAAGATGTATGCATATAATCAGTGCATAGTGGTTCTGTATAAATAGTGACACAGGATGGTCTTTTATACATGGTTAAAATATCTAAGGGGTATTCTGTATGTAGTTAAGATATATCCATGGCAGTATTGTCTGCATGCTGGGTTAACCATATGGGGCCACGGCCAGCTGGGTTATAAAAACTGAACATAAATCATGTGAGGAGCCTCCTGTTACTCAGCTGGATCCCTTGCTGCAGGTACCACTCCAGGGGGTGCTGCTGTTGCCTCTGGATGGAGGCTGGCTGTTCTGTTTGGATTCTCAGTGCTGGTATTCCCCCACACCAGTAAATAAACCTCACCCAATAAATGGGATGGTCTTTTTTCTTTCCCCCAGCTGCTGCTGTGTCTGTTGAGCCCTGTCCCAGCTGGCTGTGTAGGCCATAGGGAAGCAGGCAGTGTGTGCTGTTCCAGACAGAAATCTCAGGTTCTTGTCCCCAGTCAGACCTCTCCAATGTGCTCAGCACTTACATAGAGCAGGGAATTGGCAGGACTTCCTCAGGGCAGAGGTGACACCCCGCTGAGCAGAGTGACATCCAAAGACTCTTGGGGCAAAGCTCCTTTGATAGTGTGGGGAAATTGAGGACTCTGTTTTGCTTCTTTGTGATCAAGAAATAAGGTGGTAAAAGAAGAAAGACATATCTCTTAAAAGTCCTTAACATCAGCTTTAGCTACGCTGGTGCATTGTTTTCTCTGTGTACGTAATGCTGCTTCTCATGTCCAGATGAGAAGCATTCTCCTTCCTTGTCCAATTCCATTCCTTTGACTTCATGGTTGAAAAATACGATATATATTCTCTCCTCTGTCCCAGGAGAAGATGGTGAAGAAGTAGCCTGCACTCAGAATGGACAGATGTACCTGAACAGGGATATCTGGAAGCCCTCACCGTGCCAAATCTGCGTCTGTGACAATGGAGCTATTCTTTGCGATGAAATCCAGTGTCAAGATCTGCTGGAGTGTGAGAACCCCCAGGTGCCCCCAGGAGAGTGCTGTCCTGTGTGTCCCCATACACCACGGGATTTTGACCCCACCATTGGTAAGAGCCTTTTCTAGTTTGAGAGGAGAGGCACCACAAAGAACTCGGAACCCTGTGATATTGAAATTCCTAAAGCTATTTTTATGGTGAAAATTTAAGTCTGAAAATAGATACTTGGCAGTTATTATCCCTCTTGGGCTGCCTCATAGCCAACTCAAAATAGTTTGATTTAGACTAGGAGTCTCATATAAGCCTAAATGGCTTTACAGCTAAAAGTTTGGTCTGAAATCTGTCTTGATATTTTGAGGAGGTTGAATTCTGGCTTCTTTTTGTGGTTCATCTGAAACTGAAAGATACTATATATAATAAACATACTAAGATACGTATATATATGTATGTATTGAATACATAACTCTATAAAATAGGCACATTCTTTAAAATGCTCAATTCAGGGACCCCCTAATAAATGTAAACTGAGTAAATGTAAAATGTTTTCCCAAAGTGAAAACGTAGATCCTTTTATGAGACATAGTAGAAGCATGAAGTATTGACTCCCTATTTGTATCTTTTTTGTTATGTACCTTAGAGATTGTGTCTTTTCTTCCTGGAGACACTTGGATAAAGGAATCCCCCCTCAACTTTCCTATAACAAAAATTTTTTACCTTGCAATTAAAGCTACATAATAGTGTGTATTGAATTATTAGAGCTGCATTCAATGTATAATAATTAATTAATTTCTTCAGGAGATATAATTGCTATGGATCAGCTTAACAGTGAACAAAGCAGCAAAAAAGACAAAAGCAGGGACTTGTGTAATTGAGCAGTGGAGCAAGATGTGGTGAGCATTAATAAATAGATGGTGCATCCTGCTCTGTTTTGGGAGGCATTGGGCCAACACCAGCAGGGTACACCCAGGAAATATAACAGCAGTATAGATACATTGCCAAATTCCTTACTGTTATTAGAGGCATTTATAAAATATTCTTCTGAAGGACTTTTGTGGGCATGAGTGTGGTTATATGGCTCTGAATGCATGCCCATGGTTGTGCAGGGGCTTTCTAAAAAATAAAAGGTCAGAAATTACTCTGTGAACTCTGTTTTCTGCAGAATACCATGTAATATGTTGTGGATCCATCAACAGTTATTCTTGGAGTCAGTAATAAAGCTTCCTCTGACTTCCTGTCAGTCATTAGGACAGCATCTCACAATCCCCTACAAGATACTCTGCTTTCCCAAAGTGTTGTTGTTACTCTGTGCAATGAGGAAAAAGGCTGAGAATTACAGCACATTTTTTGCACAGTGTTGTGATTGCTCACACCTGAACCAGTGACTATGTGTATCCCTGAGAACTATCCCAGCTCCCTGTGGGCAATGCAGCATCCCCTCTGCATCCAGGATAAGGGATGGCTCTAGCTATAACACCTTCACTCAATTGTTACTGTATTCTGTCTCTCTGAGTAAAATCACTAATTTCTTCTCTTTTCTTCTTTTGTTCTTTCTCATAGGTAGAGGAAGAAAGGTAAGATTTCCTTTATTTTTTTTTTTTTTTGTAATGTGTTGCTACCATTAAAAGAATCCCATGCATCTCATTGAAGCATATCACAAAAGATACACATAATCTCTGTTAAAAACATATAGTTCTTTCTCTTAGCCTTCCTTGGTGCTAGGGAGATTGCAGTCCGCATGAAAAAAACATTGGGATGCAGGCAGAAATCCTGATCTTAATATAGAGAATCCCCTGGCTGAAAATCCCTGCTGTCTACATCAAAGGAATTCCAGTTGGAGAAGTTTGGTTGTGTCACCTCTAGCAGTGCCACAGGCTGAGGGAAGGGGCCATTCTGTCAGTAGAGGCTGAACTGTTAAAGCTTGCAGCTGGTTTTTGTGCTGAGGCTGAGCTGCCCAGTGGGCAGGATGTGGCACTGGAATCCTGTGTCCTTGCCCAGAGCCACGGTTCTGTGGGCAGCATCTCTTGTTGTGTGCAATTAAACAAAGAGAAGATCTGCTCTTACAGAAGAAGTTAAAAGACATTCCCATAAATAGTCTTCTAAGATAGTAAGCAACTGCAAGAAGTAATTGAAATAAATTTTAGATGATCAAGTACATGCACTCACCAAAATTGAGTACTCTTTGCAGTGGTAGTTTATGGAAATAAATGGACTGTACCCACCTTATTAATTATTACTTGATAAGCAAGGCAGGACACTTTATATCTTTGCAAAGTCCTCTTTTTTTCCTTAAAAAAACAGTTATCACCGGTAGGGTTTAAACCCGGCTATTTGATGTAATCATTGTCAACACATTCAGCTCAAAAAAGGTCAATTGCCAATTGCTGTTGTCCTTCAGTCTGAAGCTATGCAATATCACTGTATCATAACCTGTCCCTAGGCTGCAGATGGATTACTATATCCATGGATTTGATGATACGTATTTTAATTTAGTACCTTGAAGAAATGGAATCTAAATGCTCTAGGCTCTGTATTACACATGAATCAAATCATCCAACAACAGAGCTCCAATGTATTTTCTAGCACTTTCTAGCAGTTCTAACAGAAAAGCTTCATATATTTTTAGTTTAATTCTTCTTTTAGACAGTATGTTATGCAGCTAGGAGATAATGGCAATTTATGGCCTTCATTTAATCAGTGTCCATAGTCATTAAAATAATATGGATTATTTGTCACAGGTGCTTTAATTTAGTCTTACTGTATTTTTAAGGAAGCATTAGTTTTATCACAGTCACGGGGATTGTATCACTGAAAATGGTACTGGTAATTGTACTTGCACTTCTTTTCTGGCATCTGATGTTTTGGTATCTTTTTCCTACAGGGACAAAAAGGAGAACCTGGAGTAGTGCCACCTGTGAGTCAATATTTTCTTCATCCATCAGCACATCCTAGAAGTGCATATATTAGTGCTTTAAAGCAGAATTGCAGTAATGAAGTAAATAAAACAAAACCATACAGTGTAGGAATGAAAGGAGTGGAATTAGTATGCTGTTTCACATATGTAACTTTAGAAATTCCTGCTATCTATTTATTCCTTTCTAGTGTGAAGGCAAAGATTTAAATAATTTATTTATTTAATTAATTATTAAATCCTTTTTATTTATTTATTTAATCCTTTATTTATCCATTTATTTATTTAATCTTTTTTAGAGGAGCAGTGATACTTCTAAGATTTTGCTCACATTGCTAATAAAAAGATTCCCAACTGGAAAAAGATAGCCAGTGCAAATTATATTTACTACTTTTTTCCCCCTTTCCTTAAAAAGCCTTTTATCTTTCTTGGTACTTTAATCTCCCGTCTTGCTATTTGATTTTCAGTAACTGATTTTCTGTATGGCAGTCAGGACAAATGATGTGTGGTGACTTTAATTTATATTCCCTGCTCTAGGTTTCAGGCATACGAGGCCGCCCTGGACCAGCTGTGAGTACTTTTTCATCTTCTGCTTCTCTGATGAGGCATCTGCCACTTCCTGCCATGCCTGGTTTGGGTTGTGAGGGTGATGTGAAGGAGGGTTCTTCCACCCCTCAGTAGGTGCTATCTGCAGAGCCACTGGCTCTGAGGAGATGAGAAGATGATGGGATGTTTTTCCCAGTGTCAGGTCAGCCCATGCCCAAGTGAATGGATGTGTGCTTGTAGCACATGGATATCTGAGGCCCTTAGTGCTGGGTGGATGCTGGGGAATGCCTCTCCAGCAGGGTGCAAGCAGGAGCAGGAGGAGCTGCAGGATGCTCCATGCTGTGGCTGAGCACAGAGCAGTCCTGGACTAGTCCAGTCTCAAACCCAGCATTCAGGAAACTTTTGCTGGATTAACATGAGAGTTTAAACCATTTTGTAGATCTCTGCATCATGGTTCTACTCCCTTCTGACAATGTCCAGTTGAGAAGAAATATTGAATACTTGGTTATTATAACTGTTGTCTTCATGATGATGTAGAAAAAAATCCCACACGTTAATTTTCAAATAAGCTTTGGATTTCATATTTGCAGAGCTTTATTAATCATTAGGTAGTTTAAAAGAGACTTAATATTTCTGGTCTTTCTTTTAGGGACCTCCAGGCTCACAAGGTCCACGAGGAGAACGAGGACCAAAGGGAAGACCTGTAAGTTATTAAATATCTCAGAGATAAAGTACCTGAAGCAAACCTCAATAGATTAAATGGCTTTAAACTGTCTCTGTGTCTTCTAGAGTTACCAAAACTGTCCTCGTATTTTCCAGGAATCAGGTAACAAAGAGGAAAACATTTCTATTTCATCATTGCTGGGGTAGATTGAAACCTGAATATTTTGAGAAATGGACAGAGGTTTAGCAGTAGTTCCACCAAAGTCATACTTTCTCTACAAACATTTTCAGACAGAACTAGAACATCACATTCCTTTGATTAGATGGCTGTTTGCTGGTGACTGCTGTGTGGCTCGAAGCACTGCAGAAAAGACAAAGCTCAGAAGTTAGCAGGAGTTAATATGTGACTACATTTGTTGGTATGCTGGTGAATAATGTAACCAGGATTGCTCAGTGGAAATAAAGACTTCATAAGGGAATTTTGGTGTCTGCATGTGGAGAGCCACAGAAAGACCAAAAAGGAGTGCTTGAAAATACCCCAGATGACATGTTCCTTTTCAAAAAGCTAGGTTGAAGAGCAGAAGCTGCTAAAAGCAGATCTGAGAGTCGAATCATTGTAATTTCAATGTGGATATTTTCCTACCCCTCAGGAGGGAGCAAGCCAATCCTGAGGTTAGGCATAGGCCTAAACCAGACTCCCTTGCCCTGTTTCCAGTGTGTGCCTGTTGTCAGTAGATGGTAATGACGTCGTTAAAGCAGTGCAGGCAGCGTGTAGCCTCTTTGAGATGCTTGCCAAGACACTTCTGCTCTTCAGATCTTCAGAAGACATTTGTCAAAAGAATGAGTATCAAAATGCTTAAAAGAACTCTGGGAGTCGTTGTGCAGTCTTGGGGTGCACAGAGAAATCTTGACTTGTGTTTTCTGAATGAGGCTGTGTTCAAAGTGCTTTCCTAATGTACAGTATTGTCAATGAGATGCTGATTCCCTGCCATGCATCCCATGTCTCTACAGAGTGGTGGCCACAAGCACCAAAATCCCAAAAGGCTGTAAATGGCTTTGAGGAGTCCTTTTGACACAGGTTGTTATTCTGCTTTCAAGGAATAACACAGGACTGGGAAGCAGTCAGCTGCTTTGCAAATGTTCCATCAGAGGTTTGGATGAGCTGTGTGTTTGCCAGAGTGTGGGTCTGAGACCAAGAGCACTGCTCTCAGAGACACAGTGACTGCTAGTGCAGGGGGTTCATTTTTACTTGTGGAAAAGAAATGTTAGCTCACACCTACAGTTTATATTATGAAAAAAACCCTTCATAGAGCAGATAATCTTGTACAGACTTCCCTTGTAAAATTAATCTGGCTAAATACATTACTGACTGAGGACATTGCTAATGCACTAAGCATATTTCCATGTTTATTTATTTCTTCAGATTGTTTTTTGTTGTTCTTTAAAGTCGGGATCTTGCTGACTAGTGAGCAGAAAGAACTCTACCTTGCTGTGGATCTTGACATTTTACAAAAGTAGGACCCTTGGATGTAAAATGAGTTCAGGAATATGAGCATATTTTTTTACACCAGATTCTTTGTTAATGAAACAGTGAGAGACAGCTAGGGGATAGTATGTCTGCATTTTCAGAATGCATCTAGGGAGGAGATGTTTTGGTGCATGATGACATTTTAGTTGTTAACAAATGGTCTTTTGAAGACAGAAAATAAACTTGAACATCCTCAGAACCATTCATATGTTTTTCTTTCCGTGTGGATTTACACTCAATTTTACTTGCAGTAGCAGTTTAAGTAAATGGAAGTTTGGGAGTGTTCTACCATGAGTTGCTTTTTCCTTTTATTTCATTCAGCAGCAGCGGTGGGACAGAATGAGAAAATTGTGTTTAAATGGTGCCACCTCGTGGCATTTGTGAGAATATTTTTCCTTTTTCCTCTTTTTTTCCTTTTTAAACCATATTGATCTTGAACTGGTGAAAGAAAATGAAAGGGCTTTTTCTTTTTTCTATACAAATAAACGTATAAATGCTGTAAAAGAAATAAATTATCATCAATATTTTATTAAAAATCCACCAAATTGGTTGTATACCACTAGCTACCTACAAATACAAATGTGCATTTTGATGACTTCTTGGTTTTGAGGTATGCAGTTGCATTTTTCCTCTTGAAGCAACTTGAGTTTTGGTGACTAAAAAGTACATCTTTTTCTAAAAAGAATTTTAAAAAGGCCTTTTCTCTTTTAGCCTTTGTTAAGGTGTCTTGTGTGTATATTGGAAATCAGCAAAGGCATAGCCTTGCCAAATTCTTTATAGACAACTGTGGATTTGTGTTTTTGTTTTTTTTTTTTTTTTTTTTCCTCTAACACTGAACTTTGTTTTCTTTTTGTTTTGAGAACAAACAAACAAGGTATCTCATTCTTTTCCTCCTTGGGGCAGTAAGCACTTCTAGGTTTGGCAGTGTGTACTTGTGTTTATAACAGATATATTTAAGAATTAAGTTTTGTGCTAAAACCTTCTTCTTCTATCCAACATGCACAGGCCTTCTCATTTGTTCAGAATACCATCTATTCACAACTCCTTCTGTGAACCATACTAGTTCAAACCATACCACTTCAGACATAAATTCCACTGAAATGTGTTTCAGACACAGTCCTCACCTCATGGAAATCCTGGCAATCTGTGTAATGATTAATTGTGTTTGAAAATATGACTCAGTGAGCTAGGTTTCTAAAATTCTATGTTTAAGGATCTTTAAAATGGAAGAGCTCAATACATAGCCTAAAACCTTTCCTTGCCTTGGTCAAACACTTTATTCTAATGAAGAAAAGTAGTAAGAAGCACTTAAAAGTCTGTATTTATGATTGAAGCATGTCTGTTGGTCCCATTACTACTCATTTTGTTCAACTAATGTTTTATTAGCTGCCTCCATATTTAATTTTGAGGTGAGCGCAGTTTAGGAATTAAAAGTGGGAGCCACATTACAAGGAGAGCCACAGGATGGGCTCTAACCTATTCTGTAAATACTAGCTAGAGATTATTTCAACACCATGTAACTTTCCCTGCATTTCTGGCATTATAACTTATTATGTTGAGAATTCAACAGTGCTATAAACTGGCTAAACCATTCATGAAGTCAAGTAGGCTGTGAACATCCAGCATTACTCTGTAACTTCCTAAGCCTCTGTGTATATTTACACTTATCTGAGCTGTACTCATTTTAGAAGTGAATTAACTTAATTCTATGTAGTGTGCAAAGCCAAAGAGTTTTTCAGGCATAGTATACTCTAGTATGGAATGATTGGAAGCCTCAGTTTCTAAAAAAGCCTGTGGTAGAAATTACTGCAGTTTACTTAAGTGTTGGATTCATGATTAATTTCAGTCAGTGCTTCTGATCAGAAGGTGGGAATAGAGCTTTAGGGATGTTGTTTGTTTGAAGATCTTTGTGTAGAAATAAAGATTTATCCCAAAGAGGCAGGTGTTTACTAGTTACAGTGATTTCAGTGAATTCCTTTGCACACTGCTGGCATTCCTGATTTTCTTTGTAGGGTCCTCGTGGTCCTCAAGGGATTGATGGGGAACCTGGTATCCCTGGCCAGCCTGGTGACCCTGGTCCTCCAGGGCATCCCACTCACCCAGGACCAGATGGAATAAGCAGGGTAAGTTTTACATTTGCTCTAGCTCAAAGTGGAGTGTTGGACCAGATCCACGTGATATAAACGGTGACTTGCCTTTGGTTCCATGACCATGGAATGCTGTGCCCACACTTCCTGTCCCCCAGTCACAAGGGGCAGCAGCTAGTGGCACTGCAAGTTCTGCCAGAAACTGGGACAAGTTGAATGTGAGAAACCTGGAAAAGGATGCACCTTTCACAGCATATTTTAGCATCTAGCAAAACCAAACTGCCCTAATCTAGAACCACCATAAGGGTTCTTTTACTTCCACCAGCCTCTGAGAAATAGTACAGAGGAAATGAGTGCACCAAATTAGGAATATAGAAAACTGAAAATTAAGATAAATTAATTAAAAATAACTAATGAGAGAAACTAAAATTTGGTTGATAATACTTCTTGCTGGAATTATTCAGACAAACACTGAGAATATTAGGAAATTGTTTGTTAAAGCAGTGCTGCTCACCAGCTTTGTAGATACAGACAATGTATTCTGCAAAACTTTTTTTTTTCCCCCTTCTATTGGATACTAATTATGGTCAATAAATAAATACATATTTGAATTTGTCAAGTGTATTCAGTTACACAGTAATTGATGTTTTGACACCTGTTTTGATTTCTCATTCCATTGTTCCTGAGATGTTCCTGAAAACAATAGTTACAGTGGCAAAAATCTGCAATATTAATGTTAGATCAATAGTTTGCAGCTTTGGGCATCATTTCATGTGTTAACCACATTTCCCAACAGTTCTGAATCCATCAGACTCAGCCCAAGTAAATATCTTCAGCACACAGGAATCTCTTAGAAGAAGCACCATAATGGGTGCTAGGTTGTTATCCTGCATAGAATATATGGAAGAAAGTTGTGGCTGGAAATATAATTTTTGTATTCCTGTCTCTGACCTCAGGCAATCTCCAGCCTTTAGAAAATGTGTTTGGGGACCAGTCTAATGAGGAACTAACTGTAAACGTTGGGAGATTTGAATCTGTGTTTGAGCTGTTACTTGCTGTCAGCCTCTGTAAGCTCTGGCCTGCTGTAAATGAGGCTCTGGCTCTGAATGAAGCAAAATAAAACTCTTGATTTCAACTATTTGCTTGCATAAGAAGGAGGGCACTGAAGTTTCTCCCTTCTTTAGCTCATTGGTCTCTGGTAATTGATAGGAAGAGCAGTGGCTTTCAGCTTTGCTGGATAAGGGCAAGATGCTTAAAAATTCTAATTTGTCATCATGAAATCAGTTACATTTCCATTTATCTTAAGATATTTCTGAACTTGAAGCATGAGAAGTGAAAAAAAAAAGGGAAGCATTAGAAGACATGAAGGAATATGGCAGTTTTGGTCTAGATTTGTAAGTCATGAAAAAATGTAATTCATTTAGTGGAAGGCTTTCCTCTTTTTTGGTCATTTTATACTTGTTTAATATTAAAGTGGAAATAGAATAATAAACATATTATGTATTCACATGGTCTTTGAAGCTTTAAACACCTCAAATTTACAGGAGAGACAAATTTTACTTTAGTGGTTAAACCAAGAATTGAGCTGTTATCACTGCAAAAGCAAGATGAATGATGAAGATGTGATTGCATGGGTTTTTGCCTTACAAACCATTACAGTGACTTGCAGCTAAAATCACCCATCTTATTTTTCCAGCCCTTTTCAGCTCAGATGGCAGGACTGGATGAGAAGTCTGGACTTGGAAGTCAAATGGGACTGATGCCTGGTGCAGTGGTAAGGCTAAATTAACCCTGTACTGTAAGAGAGGCTAGAAGTGGAGTGCATGTCCAAAAACCCAAAAGGGAATTCATCCTCTACAGCTTCCTGTACCTCTTGAACCTGGATGTACAGTATATTGTAGTAAAGTTTTGCACAGTACCTAGGGAAAAAATTGTTTTTCTGTTAAACGACAAATTCTCCTCCCACTTCTATCCCCCTCTCCTTCTGAAATACAAGAGCTATTAACAGTAAGGTACAGGAGAAAAAAACAGCTCCTCTGGAGTCAATGCAGAGTGATTGAAAGTTGTCAGGTATAACACAAAGCAGAATAAAGAAATATCTATCTTCTTTTCACATGTGACATCAAATAAGTTTTTTTTTTTTTTGTAATAATTGAAAAAAAACCCCAAAACTTTTAAAACCAGCTCTTAACTCAAATTTATGCTTTGTTGTTTCAAGGCAGAGTTCCTGTTTCTCCAGTAGGCCCAGTTTTTGCACTGTCATCCCTCACTATTTAGATATGCTCTTTCTTTTGAGTGCACTGGGGACTTAATGGTAACACTGAAATTTTCTGCTGTCTGTGAGAGCTGTTTCACCACCCTAAGTGATGTCTTCTGGAACTCTTGGGGTTGTTTCCTAATAATACCTCTCTTCACATTTGATATCTTGGAAATACTGATATTTTTAACATCTATTCTGAAAGAAACCATCCTTTAGTGATTGTATTGCCCGTGAGTTTGTCCACTTGAATCTTATCCAAGATAAGAAGCCTTTCAAATTGGTTCCAATACCATATGAAAGGTTCTAAAGGTAATTTGATACTTTGCCTTAGTATTAACTTTTTCAGTGGTTTTTGATGAATGTCTCTCTACAGTGAATTTGCTTTCTGAACATAAAATAATTTGTTCTACAAGTCTGTCCCACTTTGTTGTTTTCATGTTTTGCTTAATCCTTTCACTCAGTTTTTCTCAAGGTGTTTAATCTCTTGTACCATCTCTTATCATTCTCTAATATGATTAAATTTAATGTTAATATATCTATGGCCTTACACAAAGTCTGCTAAAGTCAGTTGGCACTCACTTGCTCTTTCTCATGTTATGTGACATCCTTTTTTCCTCTCTTGTAAACTGGGTAACTGACAGCTGAAATAATGTTTTGTTTCTAATGTTCATTAGCTTTTTTTTAATTGCTCATTGCTAACGCTTCTACATTTGCTTTTTAAAAATTAGTAAAAAATTACTGAATTTTAAAAGACATAAGTCTCAAATTTATGTCAAAATGAATGTTTGTCTGTTATAGATATTTTTGTATTCCTAGAACCAAGATAATTACTTTCAAATAAGATAATACTTCGTGTTAAAAGTAACAATTAGGTTTGAGATTGTTCCTAAAAGTCCCATGGCACTTTCTAAGGGACAATCTGAGATTTTTGTAACTAACCACAATGATTTGGAAAGCTCTTTTGGTGGTTTGTATGATACATTTAAACACATCCTTTCATTACTGCTTTTCAGCTTGACTGAGAACAAGAAGATTAATTTATTTTGTCATTGATTCCATTATAAGATTCATCTGAGTAATGACACTCCCTTCAAGTGAAGACTATTCCCCTCAACTCTTATTTTGTTAGTACATTTTTTTCATGGAGCTAGACAGACAGTTTGATTGTTGTGATTCCAGAGACTGTGAGGTTGGAGGAACCAGCCAAGTCCATATTTTCAGCTGCTAATGAAATTACACTTCTGTGGCTTTTGGACTTTGAAGATTTCATTCACCATCTGTTTGTGTTTCATAACACCAGTTTTCTGAGTAGAAACCTTTCAGGCTGTAGAAATGCTGGTGGTCACTATCAGGCCATTTTGCCCATTGTAGGGTGAATCTTACTTGGGAAGGGTTGTTTTCCAGTGTGTAACAAGTTGTGTGTTCAACAGGGTCCAGTGGGTCCAAGAGGTCCTCAGGGTCTCCAAGGAAAACAAGTGAGTGCTTCACCTGAGGGGATTAAATTGGCCAGAGCTGAAGGCAGAGCTCGTGGTGAGAGGGGTTTGTGCATCTCTGGGGCAGTGTCCACCATCAGTGACTTGTGGCTGAGTGCACCTTCATCCAGAAGGGAATTTAAACAAGGGCTCTGCTCCAGATGGACTCTATACACAGGAACTGGCTCCAAAAGCACAGTTTATTAGATCTTTAACAGGGTTTTAAGCCAACACATTTTTTAATGAGTGAGCAGCAATGAAAATGGAGACTGTTCTTGTTTTGGTATTGGCATTGTAAGTTTCCAATGGGGTTTGTGTATGGCACAGGATTTATCTACAGCTTTAGAGGTTTTAATATCCAACTTTCACTCCTATGGAAATGTGAAGTGGTTCTGAATTAGAATCCAGACTCTCAGCCACAGGCTGTGATTTTCCTGGTCATGGATTTTAAATTATGTCCTTATAATTGTTTTTGGAATTTTTAACTGTATTAATCTTTGGTTAATTTTAGGGTGGTGCTGGTCCCACAGGCCCACCTGGTGAACCTGGAGATCCAGGACCTATGGTAAGACTAATAAATGCAAATATTATACAACAGAATTGCAAATGCTCTACTTTTTAATTTCAGAACATAATATTTGTCATGTTGTTTCAGCTGAAACTATTAAGCAACTTCAGTGAAGAGTTGTGGTGTTCAAAGCATGTTGTCATGAATCAGTGAATCTGAGTTGTTTTAAATGTGAATAGCAATGTTTATATTAGAAACAATCATTCTCACTTTTCCAGCACAGGCCTGAGAATGGTTAGGCACTGGTAAAACCATACCTGATAATGTAACTTACACAAAGGGTAATGAGAATATTTTTTTTTGAGGCAACAAAATGATTCAAAAGTAAAAGCAAGAGCCATAGACTTGAAGCAAACAGCAACTGTAATTTTTGGTTTTCGTTTTTTTCCCCTAAAGATTCCATCCTGTATTTTCTTATAGTATAATGCAGGTTTTCTAGGGCCAGGATGGTTAGAAAGAGCACCACAAAACTGAGCAAATGTGCTTAGGCATAAAATCTTCCTCTTTCTATATCTGTTTTTGTAAAACCAGACTTTGAAATGGAGTAAATAGATATTTAAGTGATAGCTAAACTGACTTCTCAACAAATATATTTATTTCTTAGGGGCCAGTTGGTTCTCGTGGACCAGAGGGACCTCCAGGCAAACCTGGTGAAGATGTAAGTTTGTTATTCTTTGTATCTTGTTTTATTTTTAATAAAACAAACATTGGCATCTGTGAGGCAGTGACTAACCAGCAGATGTGCCTGTTCTAACTACTCTTGTCTGCTTTCCTTTGTAATTTTACTCCTCATTAAATCCAGCATCACAACTGTGAATCTTGGCAACCATTTCCCAACCCCTCCTTTCTTTTCCTGACGTGTCATCATCATATCTAAAGTCTAGCACCATCTCTATTTATTGTTTCAGTAAGTTCTTAACTGAGATAATCTTTCTTGAAATCAGACATAAAAATAAATCACCAGGAGTCATTTGGAGGCATCTCCTCTCTTTTGGGTTTGCATATTGGGTTAGAGGAGTTGTAACAGCAGCATACATGTGTGTCTGGATAAGATTTTAGTATTTAATTTATTTAAATAATTATAATTTATTATGTTTCTAACTTATTTTTTTTCTTTATCCATGTATGCATACATATATATGTAAAATGTATGTTTTTATATACTGTATGGGTGAATATGTACTGATCACCAGTAGCCCAGACCTTTCTGGTGGATGTATATTAGTTGTTTGCAAATCACACTAAATCCATCTGAACTGTAATTTATAACTTGGAAATTAGTTATAAAACTGCAGATGCCATTTTAGTATATAAATTAATTGTGTAACAGCCACCTTCCCATTACGGAAGGATTTTTAAGAATCCTAGGCAGCAGTTAACTCTCAGTGCAGGGAAGTCAAATCTTGACACTGGTCTAAGAACTTCCCCCATTTCCTTTGTTTGGGTATCTTGCATTTGTGAAGCACTTTGCCTTCTCTCTGACCTGAAACTATTTTTCTGAAGTCTTTCATATTCCTGCATTCTGGTGTCCTGAGTGTATTTGAACTGACTGATGCATGTAAAGGAATATTTGGCTGTGACTCTGAAAGGCTTTGATTAATCTTCAAAATATACTTGTTTGGTTTCACCATATTGTTTTTCCTATTGCGATACACAGAAAATACTCACTGTCCTAGAATGAAATTATACATGGATTAAAACATTTAAACAGAAGGAGAGTCACAAGCTTGTAGTTTAAAATTACTGTTCTAGTGGGAAATAACAGCAATTTGATGCTCTGTGTGAAGATGACAAAAGGTTGACTCATTAATTCCCAGGAAAACCAGGTGGCAGCACCATCTCCTGATGACTGGGATACATAGTGGGGTCAGCCTTCAGTTATCCCAGTTCTTGGTTAAAAACCAAGTGAGTTAATGTATCTAATGCACATTTGCTAGGCACATATGCAGTTGATTTATGTCACTGACAGTGTTACAGCAAAGAGAGGATGCATAATACTGATGTGAATGTCCTCATTTGTTTGAGTGGAAGAATGATACAAAAAAACCCATTTTCAAATCTGTTTTAATGTGTTCCTTTTTTTTCCCCCTTCCCTTAGGGTGAACCTGGTAGACCAGGACAATCTGGTGAGCCTGGATTTCCAGGATCTCCCGTAAGAGCATGATTATTTACATTTTAGCAAAATAATTGCATGTCATCATATGATAGTGGTTTCTTATTGCTTCATCCTGATGTGACTTATCAATACTTCTTTTAATTATGAGTGCAAAATGCTGCCATTCAGTATCTGAAGTCCTTGTCTTAGCTCACTCCTAGACTCCAGGTCAGTGCTTTGTTGCTCAGAGGATAATTGTTATTATGTGAGATTTCTGTTCTAAATTCATATCACCAATATTCTGATACAAGGCTCTTATCTCCCTTCTGTTATCCTTTCCAGAGAAACTTGGTGGGAAGCTAAGTGCAAGAGACCTTTACTTTAATTGCTAAATGTGTTTTGTTGTTGTATATCATGGTTCTGGACAGATATATTCTGAAAAAAAAGAGGTACAGTTTGCAGGTCTGAGTTTTTAGTTCATTTTTAGTGTTTGCCCTGAATTTTGACCTCAGCTTAATTAATGTTTGTCCATATTAACCCTCAAAACTTGAGCTGTCACTCATCTTATTTCACAAATTTTGCTGAAATTTGAACTTTGGTGACACAACAATACAAATTATAAACCTTTTAGTGTCAGTGAAAATGTGACTAATGCTGAGAATAACTTAAAGGCTGTATAATCTGTGAGCTGCTCAAACGCTGTTCCTCACTATGATGAAGATGAAGGAGTGTTAGCAATATTAGTTTTGCTGCTGCCCTTATTCCTGTTAGTACCATTATTGCTGGGTTTATCTGCAGAATCAGGATTATTTGATTATATATTTTTTTTCTTTTTCCTACCTAGGGCCCTCGAGGCTTTCCTGGTGCTCCTGGTCTCCCAGGTCTCAAGGGTCACCGGGTAAGAGACAAGGTTTTCCCTCTGATATAGATGATATTTCCTGGCAGTTTCAGAATGAAGATTTTTCTTTGTATCCATGCAGAATTTGCCTAAACTACAGATGATGCAGCTGTAGCAGAAATCTGGCATTTGAGAGAAAGAGGGCCTTGCAGAAAATCAGTGCTATTCCCCTTTAAGCTGACCTTTGTGTTACATGCTCCAGTGCTTTTTACTCTATTTCAAATGTTCTGGGAATCTGGAAGGAGCTTGCATGAGCCCTGCCAAGCTTCAGGAGGCGCAAACCTGACAGTTCTCTCACTTCGTTGGCAAGTCTTGCATTAGGGTGGGGAACTTGAGAGGTGGATATGTTTGCAACATGGAGTGATTACAAATTACCAAGTTTTCTGGCCAGAATTTTACTTCAGGGAGGAATAAATTGGTTTCCTGTGGCTCAGAGCCTCCTCCTTGTTGTTTTAGGATTTTTTAAAAAAACTTTTGTTTTAAAAAGGAAACCAAATCCAAGGAAATGTACCTTGTACAAATGGTTTCCATTTAGGAAATGTTTGAAAACTTTATTCCATCTGTTTTTTTCCTTCTTTTTTTTTTTTTTTTTGTTTTCTTACTCTTACCACCTCAGATCCATTCTTAATACTTTAATATCAAGTTGCTTTAACAATAATAATCGAAGTGCTCTCTGTGTGTACATATATAAATACAATTTCTTTATAACTTACAGGGATTGAAAGGACTTGATGGTCCAAAAGGTGAAATTGGAGCAGCTGGAGCAAAGGTATTTTTATGGCCAAAACAAATAAATGATTAAGCATGTTTTGTGTAATACCCAAATCCTGAAAGGCAGGACATCTTTTGAACACAGCTTTGTACCCTTTCTGACCTTTATATGGGGGAGAGAATTCAAAAGTGCCAGTCCCAGCTGCAGCTGGGGCTTAGTTAGGCCTGTAAGGGATCACTGGGTGAGCTGAGTGTTCCATTTGTGATGTGTGTGTAATACTGAAGACAGCAGAGTCTGTTAATAAAGGGCCCATGCACATCTTACAGTTCTCCATTTGGACAGTTCATGGTTCTTGTTTGCTCTATGGGACCAAGTTGAACATTTTCTAATATAATGAAATAAAGCAATGCATAACTAAAACCTGACTCTCCTCTTTCAAATTGTGATAGATTGGCTAAAAAGAGAGGGGTTGTATTGTAATCAAACTGACTATTTTATTAGTTTGTTCTCAGATTTTTGATCTCCATTGGCACTGCACCACTCTTACAGCTTCAGATCAAAGCAGTGGTAACACAGGACAGCGAGCTGGAGTCAGTCCTTTCAAGATAGGTTAAAAGATGTTTTAAAAGAGTATAGAACACTTTTTTCAGGCTTTTCCACTTTCATCAGTGCTGATGCTGAAACATTTTTGGACTGGCATAGGTGATAATTGAATGTGGGAGAGAACTATTCCTTTAGATTAAAAACATAGTGAATGAAGCGAATCTTCCAAAATCTAAATTTAAATGTGAGATTAGTAGTTAAGGAGAGTTTATGTAAGAAAATATTTCTTTCCCAAGATTGCCTACCACTTTCTGTGGCAGCAACAACAGCAGCAGCCTTGGCAGAGAACACATAAACACTGAGAACACATAAACATGGCATTTCCATCAGCATGGGGAGCAGTGTCCTTGCCATGTGTGATGCACACAGGTACCTCTGCAAATCTGCCCCTGAGGTCCAAAACAAGCACAGAGGACAGGGGTGAGATGTGACCCAATTTTCCTTTCACCCATTTCTCTAATAATTTAATTTCCTTTTCTAGGGAGAGTCCGGACCGACCGGAGCCATGGGTCCAACAGGTCCTCTGGTGAGTGTCACATGCATCGGGTGTTGCAGAAGTGATTGCAAATACTACTGCCAGTGGGAATTTCAGGGGTTTGATATCTGCATTTGAGCTCATGGAGCTGAGCTTTCTCATCATGAAGGCTTGTTTTGTGATAGTCTGACAGTGAATTTGGCCCACTGTAAGCTGTTCCCCCCCTCCATTCACAGACATAGGTAATAATGATAAATCAGAAGGCTCAGCAGAGACTTAGCTGTAGGTGTGGTGATGGTTTCCCAACTCACGTAAGTGTAGGGTGACAATGTTTTCTTTTTCACATGTTGGTGCCTCATATGGAGTGATTTAAACATGAGAAAAACTGGCTAGGGTTGCTCTGAGGTAGAACTGGAGTAATTTAGATCAGGAATGAATTGGCTAAGAAAACCATAGACAGAGGATTTTGGAGGTTACATTGAGGATAAGTATGCATGACCTGGAAGTGAAATGTAGAAACATTTTTTTAGAATAATTTTCATTCACATGTGGTTTTGGACAACTGAATATGCATGAGTAGTGTTACATGACAAAAATTGACTCTCAGCAGTGCTCCTGGAAGTAAAGCCTCTTTCTGATATCAGATAATGGCATCTCTCTGTGAAGCACTATGTGGAATCTGAATTTGTGAATGAGTGAATGAGATTTTTGAATTTGTGAATGAGATTTAGTGAAATAGGTTGCATCATTGTCACAGGTAAGTATATAAAAAATTGATTCTAATTTGTTTAAAATTAGAAATATTGTTGCAATGGAAAAACAGAAATTATAGTTTATTAAATTTCCACTGGGCAAGCCTGTGAAGCTGTAAGGATTTTTATGAGCTCCTACTTATTTTCTGCTATAGGACAAGATAAGTCACTCCTGCAGGAGTGGAAAAAAAACCAATCCTTTTTTTTATTCTGGTATGATGACCTCCTGAATAATGTACTTTTTGTTCTTTATTCAAGGGACCTAGGGGAATGCCAGGAGAAAGAGGACGAATTGGACCGCAAGGTGCCCCTGTAAGTAGAATCTGCCTTCTCTCTTGTAATTCTTCTCTTGTTAACTTAAATTTAAATCCCTGAGCCTGAAAGTGTTAGTTCATGTGATTTGCTAGTCACTTATGTTGTGAGTTATGCTATAGCTTAAGTTAGGGCTGAGCAGTTTTGTGGGATGACATCAGTACTATAAATTTTAAAAGTTAAAAACAGTTTTAAAATGCGAGTGGTAACTACATGGTAACTTCTCATAGCAGAGCTGCCCATGAATCCAAATACCCTCACAGCATGATTTTCTGGGATATAAAAATGTCTTCTATGCTTCTGTTGGATTTCTTGTGAGAGATTCTTCTCAGCAAAAATTACTGAAGGAAAATAATGTTTCAATTTTGTCTGGAAAAAGGTTTAAAATGAAGGTTACGATTAAGTCTTTCAATTCAGATTTCAATTTAGATGAAATAAAAAATTTTAATTTCAGATAAGAAGGCTAGCTTAAAAATATTTTGATGTTCAGCAAAAAGAGGGATTATCCTTGACATGAGATCATATTTGAATTAGAACTTTCATCCTTTTACATCCCTTGTCAAGTATTGTTTTTCTGGAATTTCTCCCCATGACTTTTATATGATTCACTTGTGTCACGTGCCCTATACAATGACACTCTCAAAATATTGTCCTTTCTGAAAATAGAGAAATCCATTAACTCAAATGGGAGCATAATTTCTTCCAGAAGGTTTCCAAGACAGTATTTGGAGGAATGTGCAATCCAGCATTTCTTCAATTACTTTAGTTTATATAGTTTTATCACAAATGCTGACAATAAATAATTAAAAAAATAGGTAGAGTCCTTACAAATACTCTGTGTTTTCTATTTTTGTGTCTAGGGCGGACGTGGGCAGCATGGTATGCCTGGGAAGCCAGGCCCAATGGTGAGTGATTGGTTCTCAATCAACCACTTTTTCACTCTGTATTTCCACTAGCCTTTTGACATTACCAAAAAAAAAAAAAAGTTGGCAATTGCTGGTTTCAGTTAAGTGTATCTGGAATTAATTATCTAAGAATGATTCCTAGTTCTACTCATTTTAGGTTTAGTGCTGCCCTCTGCAAAATTTTCCTCTGTAGTTTACTTTGTCTAAAGGTTTTAATTTGCAGAGGAATCAGCCATAGCCTCCCCTGAGGATGTGATGCTTTGCTGCTCTTATGGAGTCCATATGGTAGGGGGGAAAGTGCCTCAAGTGCATGCACTGCAATCTAAAGCAGTTCAGAATTGCATGTTATCTTCCTTCACATGCAAAGCTGGCAAATGAGGCTGTTGTCAGCAAGAAGGAAGGCACTCGCTGATAGCACTACTTGCTCCCTGCAATTATTCCATTACCAAATGTGTAAAAGAGCCTTTCAATTGAGGACAGTCACTTTTTGAACTGAAGGACAGAGGGTTGAGTCTGAATGCCTGCCAAGCTGAGAAAGCCTGGCTTGCAGGGCTGTTAAGTTCTCCCACCATGGCAGTAGGGCTGCAGAGGAAGACATGACTGCTTACACCCAGTGTCAGTGTAGCAAAGGATGTTGGTTTTGATCTTACAGTCCAAGCTCACACTGCATTTGTAAAATACATTTGTGTGAATTTACATGAGGCAGAGATTATTCCCACAAATACAGTTAATTTTGTGTTGCTTTTGCATGTGAAAACTGATGATGGTTTTGTACTATTTGTGCAAGGCCAACTTGTAGCATGTGGGTAGCAGCTTCTGCCCATTGATGTAGTCAACCTCTACCATTTTGTGATGTTCAGCTTAGAAAAAAACAAAAACCAAACACAAAACCCAGCATCCCAAACCAAACATCCCAAAAGCACTGCACAAAAAACCCCCAAAAACCTCAAAACCCTAAACCAAACCTGCTTGCAGTTAGAGTTTCATTTTGTGCATACTCTTTATTTACTTGTGACAAAATTCTGAGAAAAAATAATTTACCTGTGTCATCTTAATGAACAGACTTTCTATTAAACACTTCATTAAGAAACAATTAACTGTAATAGAAGCTCAAAATATGAGTGTGAGTGCCTAAAAGCTACAAAAATCAATTATTTAGTGTATTATGAAGGAAAGGTAAGTTGTTAGAAGAAACTTTCAAACCAAAAAAAAACTTTTTAAAATTTTTTTATTTAAAACATACTATAAAGTTAAAAGAAGCTGGGTTGCAAGATGTGAGGTTTTACATGAAGCTTGTAATTTTTCTTTGGCATAAATGTGAGCTCAGCTTCACTGGACATGATAAGTGGTTGGCTAATATTTTTGGAAAATCCTATGAAGTGTCACAAGGGAGATACTTGTTAATGCACGTGTTTCTCACTGGAGAAATCATTAATGAAATGTGCTATTTGGGTCAGTGCAATGGTACTGCATAATTCTGGAACTCTTCCTGCAATGAGAGAGATTTGGCAGACATTATTTGTGATCCAATAAACCGGGACATAGGTTTTCAAAAATATACTTGGTGAACTGTTGCATCAGTTCTGTAGAAACCCAGTGCAAGGTCACAACAAAAATGTTGTCTGTAATTAATGCTAAGTGGGACAGATTGTTCTGATTAAGTTTGTCAGGAGAGCTTTATTACACAGAACGTTTTTTCCCAACATGAATCATATTTTACAAAAAGAAAATCAGGAAAAGATAAACAGGAATTATCTGGTAAGAGAGTTGCAGTGAGTATTAATAACCACTGTGTGCCGCCATCCCAAGCCTTTGGAATAGAAAGTTCTCTTGAATGTCTTGTACAGCACAAAAGACATTATGGAAATGGAAACATCTTTGTCTCTCTAGCCCTGAAATTTTGATAAAAGGACTGTGTTTTACAGATTGCAAATTAATTTGCCTGTGAGTTTAGGAATCTTAATTCCAATAATTGTTCACTGTTAATTGTATACATTGCAATTCAGGCATTAATATCTGAATCAAGAACTGTAGCTTTGCTTAAGTCAGCAAACACATTATTAAAGAACTGCATCACAATTCCATAAAATGTATATGTATCACTTAAAAACCTGGTATTTATAGTTATTTTGGTTTTGTTATAAGCAAATGTTTTATGACTAAAAAATACAGGTAATTCTAGACCCACATTTTACCCAGTGAAGAGATATTAATCTGTGTGACATAAACCACTAAATTACAGTTTTGTGTCTGTCTTTTGTAGGGCCCACTTGGCATAACTGGATCTCCAGGTTTTCCTGGTATTCCTGGCATAAAGGTAAAAAAAAGAAAAAAAAAAGGAAAGTGTCTTTTTAAAATGTCTAACAACACACAACTAAAAATGTGTGCTAGACTACACAGAGCACAGTCTGGCATATGTATAGATGCTCAGGAGCTGCTGTGAAATCAGTCTTAGTCAAGACCTTCAGACAGAAGATAAAACCCAAAGCCAAATGAAGCAATTGCAATTCACCACTGTTAAGACTCTTTGTTTTCCCTTTTGCTCACGTCAGAGGGTGATTAAAAGATGACTGTCATGCTGTGCTTCTGGAATTTTGCCCAGAATATTCAAAGAATACCAAGATACATTGCTAGAAGTGAGGTTGTGAGGGCAAATCAAAGACAATAGAGAGGCAGGACCTTCTAGTGCTGAAACTTCTAGTTTTGGCCAAGAAAACTTTTTGGGATGATCTAGACTGGTAAGGGAGAAATGCCTGAACCCCAAGAGAGATGTGGGGTTCATCACAACAGAGAAAATTAGAGTTACTACCTTTTGTGGCTGGGAGTGATTAGGCTGTAAAATGAAACGCTTTCCTTTGTTGTAGCCCTGTCTTTGTGGCATTTCCCTCTCCTGCTTTGCAAGAAAGTGCTCTTTTTTTTTTTTCTTCTTAGCCTTGAGCGAATGTCTTCAGAGATAGGAGATAGAAAAGATATCTCATACAGCTTCCTTATCGTTCTTATACATGCCCTGCATCCAGCTGCTCCTCTTCATCCCTTTACACTCCTAAAACATGATAAGAAAATGTTATACAAGAAGAAACCCTCAACTGGTCAGGTAGCCAAACTCAGCAGATGTTTTTGTGTTGTTGTGAAGCTGGCAAGATTCATGATACTGTTTGGAAACAAGTCTTAATAACAGTATCAAATTAATCATAGAGTCATTGAATAGCAGGTTATAAGGGGACCTCTAGGATCATCTGCTCCAACCTTTCTTGGAAAAAGCACAGTCTAGACAAGACACTGTACAGTTAAATGAGGACCCTTGTAGTGCATGTCATAAAATGCTTTAGTATGGCTCAGCATGATTTTACCTAAGGAAATGTTTAAAAAAGCTGTCACATGATGAATCAGAGCTTTTGAAAAGGAGAAGCTACCTTCCAGTTTGATCATCTGATGGTGTAAAATTAGAAGAGTTGAACTCATAAAAGCTCAGCAGTGAAGATGTGGACTTGTTTTATGAAGATATGATATTAAACAGCCATCAGTTCCAAAAGGCATATTTCTTATATAAAATTAAAATTCAAAGAAGATGCTAGGAGGAATTTCATCCAATCCAATCTTACAGGGATTTGATATTTTATATTGTTCTGTAACAGTGAGTTCGTCTGTGCTGTGCAAAAAAAAAAAAAAAAAACCAACAAATCAAATCAACCAATCTGAGATCTATATCTTAACTGCCTTGCTGTTAATGAAGGTAAAAAAAACCTTGTAAAATTACAGACACATAGTGGGATTTTAGAGAAACAGGTCTGTTCATGATCTTATTTGGACTCCTGGATAGTGCTGCTTTTCTGCAATTTCCTTGTCTTGTACACATTGAGAAAAAAATCCTATCTATACTTTCAATGTTCACATTCTCCTAGAAGTAATAGAAGCAAAATTAGGTAAGCAAAATTTCATTTTAAGTATAATAAACTTTCAAACATGATTTTTTTTTTTTTGTTAGAAGCTCAGTATTCCTTCTGAATTACTTTATAGTGCTGCATTTTAGAGCAAAATAATTTGAAGTTGTTTTCTCATGTGGAATCCTAGGGTGAAGCAGGTCCAACAGGTCCTCGAGGTCCTGAAGGTCCTCAAGGACAAAGAGGTGAAACAGGTCCTCAGGGCCCAGCTGGGTCACAAGGTCTTCCTGTAAGTACATTGAATTGAGTTCCTCAGTGCTCAGCTTGTGCATGTTCACCTGTTAATGGGGGATTTTAGTGTGCCACCTGACAGCAGAGTTTTACTCAAATTACCTTTATTTATTCCCAAGGAAAAGAGATCTCATTCCTTTGTTTTGTGCTAATTGTATTAATAATAACTATTTATTATTTTATTACAAGTTGGAAAACTGAAAGTTACAGTCTCATTAAAGTCTCA